>CM012451.1:2372028-2764858 GCA_003999625.1 Oryzias javanicus | reverse complement strand
TCATACTCACGTTTGGATTCCAGTCTGCAGAGTTCCTGTTCGGAAATGTCGGCAAAGCTTTAGGGATGGCACAGGCCCAGTAGTTTTCCTGATAGGGAGAAGCTGGACTCTCTTGTCCTGTTCTAGGTGAACACGTCTTTGAGCTCCCCAAGCAAGGACTGCAGGTAGGAGACAGGACCGCTGAGGTCAGAGGCGCCTCAACGGAAAACACACTTTTTGAAGTGCAAAAAGGAACTTGGAAGGCTGGACTGAGCAGATTTCCTGTCATGGAAAGGAGATCTGGAGTGGGATTTTTCCCAGCATGATTGGCCCTGGAGCCCTTTGGCATTAAAGAATAAACTGGGGTCTCTGGTCTTTGGGGAAGCTGAAATGTCACAGCGGGGAAGGTTATTTGTCTGAAATCCATGCTTCTCTCTTGTCAGAATCTCTGGATCTGCTGAAGTGGTTTTCCTAAAAGCAGAAAACAGATCAAATTATTACTCCGTCTTACTGTGGCATTACAATCCAAAATTCAAACGTACACTTACAGATCATTTCCAGAAATGTAGAATGTAATGAAGAAGTGTATTAATTTCCATAACTTCACCCAAAAATGAAAACTCTCATGGAATATTGATCCAGGTGCCACAAGTTTATTGATTTCAAATATGTATTTGATTATTTTTACACCAGCAAAAACTGATTATATTGACTGCAGTGACTCCTTGTGTTAAACAATTACAACAATATCAAGAAACATCATCATTCTTTTCCACTGTGATTCATGTAACAAAAGATAAAGGATAAAAAGAAGTAATAAAAAGTAATCCTTAACTGTATTTGTGCCTTTCAGAGCAAAAAAGAAAAATCAAAGAAACTGGATCCTGAACAAATGTTTGGGTTTTATGGCTCATATTTGTGTTCACATGGATTTAGATTTGCTTCAGCTCCGTCAAAGATTTCAAACATGTGTTGATACAAACATATCACTCTCTCACACAAGGACTGCTCCCAAAAAATATTGTGTATCTAGAAGTATAATGATAGCTTCTACTTGACATCAGTGACCAGAAGAGGGGCCAGCTCATCTATATGGTTACAGAAGGACGCATGACAGGTGCATGCTGGGAGGACTGCATGTCACTCAGGACTTGGTCTTTTATCGTAAGATAAAAATCTTGTTTTCTTGTGATAACGAGAGAGTAGATGTCATCATGAGAAAACGGACAAAAGAAAAATAGAGTGGGCTGTTTATGACTTCTGCATCCCAGGAGACATTTTCATGAAGCCTCTATCTGTGGTTAGACTGGACAGAATGTTAGATTATCCATCCCGATAACATCAACAAAAAGCTGCTGAAATTAGTCGGATGTTCCTGAATCTGCAGGAAAAGATTTATAACTCTGATAAAACTGAAATTATTCTGTCTAAATGTGGAAATGCAGTTATATAACTATACGTGTTAATAACTCATATTTCTAAGATATGTCATGTTAACATCATGCTAACAGGAAACAGGACAAGCTCAGTCCACAGGAAAGCTCCCAATGCTAATACATCAGGCAGTAAGAATCTGTGTATTTATTGAGTGTGCAGAAACATTTGAGCTCATGTGAGGTTCAAATTAGTATTTTAAAAGGGGGAAATTTATGATACATTTTTCAACATTCATAAAAGTTTTGCATTATTAGAATCTAACCATTCCACTAAACACATTTACATAAACAGAAAAGAATTACACAGTAAAGCTTGAGAAACCCAAACTCTGGTTTTCCTTTATAATTAGTTGAAATGTGTTTAATGGTCTGAATGTTTTTGATGTTTCTCACCTCTTCTGTGGCCTTGTGTGAACATGCTGTCTCTAGGACAGACTCGTGCTGTTCTGCAGAGAACAGAGGCTTTCTCACCCACATAGTGTCTGTCCATTAGGTAGGAAGAGCTGGCTGCCAAGCTCACAGTTTTGTGAGGCTCCTCTTTGTCTCTTTGTGGTCTTGTGTCCGTTTGTCTGTCATCTGGACTTTCACTTCTGAGTATCACACTAGGAAGTTGCATCTTTGATTCCTGGCTGCTCCCGTTACCGTCCATTGGATGAAATATGTGGAGAAGCAGTTTTGACTGAAAGAATACGACAGGGTGAGATCTGTAACACAAAACAACATTTTATGTTTCTTATCATCTGGATTCATGTGATTTTTGCTTAATGTTAGAAGATTTGTCTGTTTAGTGTTCTAAAGAAAAACAGCATAAAAAGAAAGAGCTAAAGGGATCATTAAAGCTCCTTTATGACTTTTTCTAAAATTAATAAAAAACATTCCCAGTAGTTTTGTAACTAGGATTATGAAGTTAATATATATATATATATATATATATATATATATATATATGCGTGTGTGTGTGTGTCAGCTGTGACGTGGAAGTGAAGATCTTCATGGAGCCAACTTCCTCCAAAATCCTGATTCTTTCTCCTTCCAGTTCACCAAAGACTCTTTGATGTTTCTTGACGTTGCTGTGATCAATCCATTCAATCCATTGGTTTCTCAGAGCAGAAAATAATGAAAGCTAACATCCAAATGCTCTTTGATTGTTTTACAAGCCTTTCCAAGCGCGGTCAAACGAGCCGCCGTTCACATTTCTGTGGTCACATCAAGAAGCTCCGTGGAGTCTGTTGGAGATTTTCCAGCGTTCTCAGACCTGCTACCGTAAGTATTGGATGAAAGTCAAAGCAAAAATCCAGTGACTGCTGATTGGACCACAGAAATGTGAACGGCGACTCATTTGACTGCAGTCAATGTGAAAATAGCGTCTTTTCTTCTCCAGAACCTGAACTAGACACGCTAGCCGGACCAGATGAGGGTTTAGTGCATGTGCAGCAGAAAGGAGATGAGTGATGAAAAACAGAGTCTGTCCAAGACTGTTTGGTTGATTTAAAAGGAGAAATAAAAACTAAATGATTTCTGATCACATTTGTTCTCTTTCAGAAGATAAATGACACACAGACATGATAAAAACTCTAAAAACAGGATTTTCAATTGGGGGAGACTTTAGAGGTGAAGTCACATACACCTGAACAGGTACTGCAGGTTTTTGGGGTGTTTTTGGAGGGCTGCAGAGAGGAGCGGCTGCCACTTCAGAGGAGTACAGGTGTGTCAAGGGCTGCATCTGAATTCCCACCCTACTCCCTAACAAATAAAGAACTATATATGACCCTGGATTTTAGAAGCAATGCAAACACCAAGCTCACTACTTTTTTTTATACAGGAAGTATGACATCACTGATTTCACAAAGGGAAAATCTAATCAATGGAACATTTTACGTCTATTTGTTAATTCAAGACTCCATCGTGTTCTGATGATGAAAATGTTGATGGTTTATTAGAAAAATTAATTTAAACACAAAAACTGTTAAAACGCAATGCATTGTGGTCTATAGTTCTCAATGTAGTGAGCATGAATGCATTGCACGGCACTGTTCTTTTTTGGTAAGACTTCTGGGAAATTTCTAGGGAACGCGGTTTTGGAGTTGTAGATTTAGACAGCACAGTAGACGGCGACTGCTGGATGAGATTTAGGAGGAATTTTTAATGAAGCTGCCACCCAAACTGAACTGAGGAGAGTAGCTCTATCTGAGGTCAACAGTATTATGTTCTGGCTGTTGAGCTCTGGAGGGGTCACTGAGCAGCGGGCCTGTTGGTGTAACAAAAGCTTGTTCCTCACCTGGAGAAGTTGATTAAAACTGTATATGCTGTCCGGTCTGAGCTCAGCACATGATACCATGTTCAGAAATGTGGACAGCGTTTCATTTCTCTCTTTAGTGTGCTGGCAGACGTGTGTTGCATGTTTGGGACCAACATGAGGAATCACAAAGCCTATGCTAACATGTTAAACCATCATTTACTGCTTTGACTTGAACTAATAACTGACTGTACACTTTATGACAAACTTTTAACTTGTAACTGAAGATAAATTGTTTATGTAGCATTTATCTGGTCTCACAAACTGTTCATATCAAACACCAAGAGTACAGCACAATTCTAATAAATATTTAGAATGATTTAATCTTTAATTCGTTAATCTGTTTCAAATCAGTGTTAAAAACAAGGAGGGCTTTTGCATTAGAAATACTGGTATTTTTATTCTGTAAATAAATCCTAAAATAAGTAAAAAATAATTAAGTAGGAGTTACAATTCAAAAGTCTTTCTTACAAATAAATACTTAAGGGGAAACAGCTTTGTAATCCCACATTTATAAAAGTAAAGGAATTGCATTGTTCTTGATTTATTATTCATGCACAATGTAATTTGAACATGCATTGACCAATGCAGTTTCTAAAATAAGTTTCTTAAATAAGTTTAACTCATTTTCCTTTCAAATGTTTGAAGAGGAAATTGGATTTTCCATCACTATTTTGTTTCCCCCGCTACATTTTCAAGTCTGTGTAACAAGTAGTTTTCCTAAAATGTAAAAGCAAAGTAAATAAGAAACAAGGCTGCTGCATTATTGACGCCAACAGCTGTGTTGGAGTAATGTCCAAAATTTGCCTGCCAGCCGAGATTTGCATAACCTTATCAAAGCCTGCAGGATCAGCATAATCCCATGGCACAGGTCCCAGAGAAAACCAGGATCACCTGTGTGTTCATTTAGCTCAGGGGTCTGCAACCTTCAACATGGAAAGAGCCAATCAAGTCGATTTCTGGCCAAACACAACTTAGCAGGAACAAAAATGAGACACTCCTTTGTATTTGTGTTATTTTTACGATGATAAAAGTAAACAAACTATTGTTTTTTTGTGTGTGAATAAAACATTAACATTACAAGAATAATAGCAATTTTCTAAGTATGAAATCGGTTATAACTTTTGACATGACACCCTATCAAAATAAAAGACAGGATCATCTCAATGCAGTAAATGTTGTATGAGGCAGTGTAATGTCAGCAGTAAATATAAACAGACTGCATACAGTTTATTTTATTGATTTTTTCTGGAAATTCATAAACTTAGCTGTGTAGAAATAATTCAGAGCTCATTAGTGACCCTTACTGGGTTATGTGGCAGAATGAAAACCTTTGAAACAGTCAGTTTTCTAATCCACTGTGTGTGAATCCTGGTTGGACTCACTGACCTCGAGTTCAGAGGTACGCGGCACTCTGTCCAAATGTTTTAGTACAACTAGGAAATTGCACTTGATTGATTGTTCTGGGTCCTACAGTCAGGAGTCTGTGGAATGATATGTACTATTCTTCAAATGTTGTGAATGACTTGAGAAAGTTTGACAGTTTTGTTTTGATGGATGTGCCTCACAGTCAGAAAAAAAAAAAGTAAATTGAAAAACATTAGATTTTTCTCCAACCAGAGAGCCACATGTGGCTCCGCAGCCTCAGAGTGCAGACCCCTGCAGACCCTGCAGACCTCTGCAGACCCTGCAGACCTCTGCAGACCCCTGTAGACCCCCGTAGACCCCTGCAGACCCCCGTAGGCCCTGCAGACCCCTGCAGACCCCCGTAGGCCCTGCAGACCCCTGCAGACCTCTGCAGACCCCTAAGACCCTGTAGACCCTGCAGACCCCTGCAGACCCCCGTAGGCCCTGCAGACCCCTGCAGACCCCCGTAGGCCCTGCAGACCCCTGCAGACCCCCGTAGGCCCTGCAGACCCCTGCAGACCCTGCAGACCCCTAAGACCCTGTAGACCCTGCAGACCCCTGCAGACCCCCGTAGGCTGCAGACCCTGCAGACCCCTAAGACCCTGCAGACCCCTGCAGACCCCTGTAGACCCCTGCAGACCCCTGCAGACCTCTGCAGACCCCTGCAGACCCTGTAGACTCTGCAGACCCTGCAGACCTCTGCAGACCCCTGCAGACCCTGTAGACTCTGCAGACCTCTGCAGACCCCTGCAGACCTCTGCAGACCCCTAAGACCCTGTAGACCCTGCAGACCCCTGCAGACCCCCGTAGGCCCTGCAGACCCCTGCAGACCCCTAAGACCCTGCAGACCCCTGCAGACCCCTGTAGACCCCTGCAGACCCCTGCAGACCCCTGCAGACCTCTGCAGACCCCTGCAGACCCCTGCAGACCCTGTAGACTCTGCAGACCCTGCAGACCTCTGCAGACCCCTGTAGACTCTGCAGACCCCTGCAGACTCTGCAGACCCCTGCAGACCCCTGCAGACCCCTGCAGACCCCCGTAGGCCCTGCAGACCCCTGATCTTGCTGCTTCATACTCTTTCTTCTCCCTGTTCAAAGCTCTGAAGGGTCGGACACAGTGAGGGAGTAACACATTATGAAAATAATTCAATACAGAACACACATTTTATTAATTCATTTGGAGCAATATTTTACTCAGTACATGAGAGACACCACGATGACCGCTGAAAACACAGTGAGCTTGCTCTCTCTTCCATCATCCATCTACACTCTCTCACTAGCTTACAGCTCCTCACAACCCCGACCTAACATTATCATTAGGAAAAGTACAGTGAGCAATATCATGTCTATCCGTCAGTGTGGTTCTGATCCCGACTCCAGCTCAGACCAGGAGAACAAAGACCTTCATGGATCGATTTGTCTAACAGAGGATGCATCAGAATGGAGCAGAGCAGGAAGGTACCGGCCTGCCCACTGTATTTTCTACTCAACTGCATTTGTTTTCTCACTTTGATTTGACACAGAAATGTTCAGAAATGCAGTTTAAAGCGAAGTTTTCTTCATGTGTCCTCCATCATCAGGAAAACCCTCAAAAACACGTTTATCATAGGTCTTTCCTGCAGACTGTGCTGAGGGTTAACAGACGTTTAACCATAACAACCTTGAGTGACCTAAACCAGTCGTCCATTCTTCCTCTGGACCATCGAAGGAGCACAAAGCGACAGGGAGCGTGTAGAGTCCAGAACCCTGCTTCTTTAGACTCCGAGACCGGAAGGAAGTGCAGCGGTCTGCTCCTTCACAACACATCCAAATACCAATTATGAAAAAGTAAGATAAACGAATTCCTCTAGAAGTCATGGCGACACAAAACCCTAAAAACCATCAAAGACGGAGTTAACTTACCTCCCAGAAGCGGACCCGGCGGGAGCGTCCAGCCGCAGGAGCGACTTTCTCCTCTTTCCTCTACGCGCATGCGCAGGCGCGTCCGTCCGGGTATGGAGCTCCCGCTGTGCCAACACTTTCCTGAAGGGTTTCACTGCTATGGAGCTACACTGCACAGAGCATAGATTAAAAATAGAAAGTAAAACTCTAAAACTATGTTTACAATTGTTTTGTAACATCAACTGGGGCTTAACGATGAATTGATTAATCAATTTGTATGATCCAACCAGATCAATGAGACAGAATCCAATCGAACTACATCATTATAAAATTATGAAAGGGTTAAAGAAGGTAGAGGATGAGGGAGAAGTGGGAGCAACAAGTTGCTTGATATTTACTTTCATAGCTGTCAGGTGTAGATGTTAGTTCAGAGGGCGAGTCCTGTCCACACACAAATGACACACAAATATTATAAACAATATTGTGCAATCCTACTCACTATAGAGCGTTCACATTTTCTACTGCTTTCTGAATCTACGGTACAATACCAAAATCCAGGGCACCAGAAATTTCCCAGAAGTCTTTGATGCTCACTACATTAGCAAATATTGACCACAATGCATTGCGGTCAAACAATTTTTGCAAAAAACAAAAAAAACAAAACATGTTTAAATGTAATTGTTGAAACAAACTATCTACATTTTCATCAGCAGAACACAATGGAGTCACAAATAGACATCGTGAAATGTTCCTGTTGATTCAATTACAGATATCATATCTGGTGTTTAGAAAAATGAAATTAAAAAAGTGATGAACATGACGTCTGAATTGCTTTTAAAATCCAGGACACTAAATACTGTAGTCCTACACCATATTGTTTTAGTAGTTAGTAGAGTGGGGATTTTGACATAGTCACACATTCCAAGCCCTTCACACACAAACCTGTCAACACAACTGCTGCTTACACACACAAACACACACACGCTTCTGCATACAAGCACACACATCAAATATCACTCCATTGTGGATCTTATTTCTGCAAAGGTGAGCTGTACCTGTACTCCGGTGAGTACACCTCTGGTTTTACTGTGTGGATGATGGAAAGAAAAAGAGGAGAAGGTCATTTCACCTGACAACGAGACCAAACCCACGTCTTATTAGTTATTTAGATAATTAAGGTCTCAGATTTCTACAACTTTTTAGGTTCAGACAATTTTCAGATTCCTGCCATTTTTGAAGTGAACGTCATCTTCTTCAATTGCTTAGAATAGTACACAACTTCAGCATAGCCATCAACTTTTATCTTCAGCCACCACATTTAAAACGTTCGCATTTGCAATAAAGCAAGTACTGGAATTGATCTGGTTTAGTTTTGCTGAAACTTTCCTGGTCCCTTTAACCCAGGGCGCTCATTCCTGGTCTCAAGATTCTACTACCTGCCTGTTTTCCAGCTCTCCATGTACTGCTTGCTGCTGATTACCTGGACCAGGTGTGTTGTTTTCAATAGATTGTGGAGACATCTGACTGAGCCAATCAACAGCTGGCAGGGCTTGGAGATCTGGAAAACAGTCAGGGTGGTAATCTTCGAGGACCAGGAATGAGCAGCCCTGCTTTAACCCTTGTGCTCTCTGAGGAATGTTTACATTAAAGTCCCTCTACAGCAATTTATTTTCTTTAAATGTTCCCAGTGGGATTTTAATTTGGACTGTGAAGTTTTTAACAAAAATTCCACATCCTAAATGTCTTAAAAAGCCATTTTTCCTGTTGATCTGAAGCCTTCGTTTCCAAAAATCCCTCAGTGTGGGCGTGGCTTATGGTGCTGAGCTGTGTAACCCCGCCCCTTATCCCCCCCAGACATGCTAGTGAGACACAGACTTTGATAAGACCATGAAAAAATAAAATCAAACGTTTCCATTCATGCTGCATTGCAGCAGCAGCAGCAGCAGCAGCTCTATCTGGGGTTCAGAACTGATTTCATGCTGATTGTTGAATTCACTTCAACAAGAAATCTCATGAAATGAAATGAAGAATACAGAGAGGGTCTAATCACACGTCAGTTTGTAAATGTATGCAGTGGTGATGTTTCTAGATGCAGATGAAGGGTTACGTTCAGGAGAACGGTTCTGGTGTCCGGTTAAACCACCTGCTGGATCCTGAGTGGAGCTGCTGTAAACAAAGCAGCGGCGCTCCTTATAGCAGCTCGCTGTGAGCTGCCATCCACCTTATTCCTGGGGCCGCCGATGTAAAACGGGTTACAGGTGCAACTTCCAGTACAGCAACCGGAAGTCACACAGCGCTATTGGTTTCCACTGAAAGTTGGTGGTTTTGTTAACTTAAGTGGTTTTGTTAACTTTAGCGGTGCATACAAACTTTAGAAGTGGGTTTTACTTAATCCCTCAAAAGTTTCATAAATGTCTTTGTGCAGCTCAGGTTCATGTTGTGCAGCTCGTGGTTGTTCTAACACCCAAACTAAATTAAATGTGTGTCTTAAGGAGCGTTGTGTGGAACATGGACCGCTGACGAAGAGGGAGCGCAGCTGTCCTCCTCTGACAGATTTTACCGTCTATCAGACGAGGATGAAGTCAGAGGGATGTGGATGGAAAATGTAAATCTTAAGAATCCACATAAGACTTTATATGTATGTTCGTTTCATTTTGTGGATAAAGAACCATGGAGGAAAATCCGTATCCAACATTCTGGTTGGGTTCCTCCAGACCACCAGAGAAGAAGAGACTCCGGGTACTGCAGAGACCTGACAGCAGTGTCACAGAACAGGAAGATATTTCTGTGGAATTGCTGCATCTCCTGGTATCAGATATTCAAAAATGACCCATGTTTAAACCACAGCTGACTTTAACCATGAAACGGGCTAAAGCTACACCGTGATGCAACCCTCATTGGCTCTGGCAGCATGTAAACACAAACACGTGAAGCCATAAGGTTACAATAGATCAGCACTGTGTGCTAACTCCAGCAGAAATAATCATGTATGAAGGTATTGATATGTCTCTGAGCTTTAAGATTGTTCAGAGCTTCAACATCTGCAGCAACTGAACTGAGAAAAGTAGCTAAAATGCTTCTATATGTTATGTTTGGACATTTTTTAAGGTCATCCTTCAATTTTAGCAGCACCGAATTGTTACATCTCCTCTTTAAAGACATGACAGCTGGTGTTCCCACATTATATGTATTATAGATATAGAGAATCCAACTAGGTGCACTGTCGGCTCTGCAGTTGTAATGTAAATAATGATGGTTCCAGCATCTACAGGAAGTATCCCATAATTCATGCAAAGGCTCGTGGGGCTAGCAATAAGGTGGATAAGGAGCGCCGCTGCTGCTGCCGCAGCTCGCCACTCCGAGGTGGATCAAACGAGACAGCAGATTTGTGACAGCTGATGGTATTTTATTTTCAGTTTCTTTTTAAATACGTGAGGCCAACTTTATAAAAAAAAAGTCTGATTTTGGATGCTATTAAAATAAGAGCAGATAATGCAATCACCTCCATCCTGCTGAAAAATGTCTGTTTTTCAGTACATGACTGAATTATTATTGATGTTGCTGTGATCAATAAATCCAATCCATGTTTTCCTCAGATTCCTTTAGAAAATAATAAAAGTTAACATCAGTATGGTCTTTCACTGAATTCCAATCCTTTACAGCACAGAAGTGGAACGTTAGATCATCTTCTCCTCTACAGCTGCATCCGGATTAGCTAGATGCTGTGATGTATGAAAGTTTCAGGAATCCAAATGGAGTTTTTCTTTGGCCCTTTGATTGTCAGCGACTTAGAAGGAGAAATACTCAGAAATGCAAACATGAAATGATTTCTTATATTTGTTCTCTTTCCTAGAGAAAAATGGCACACATACTGTACATGTTAAACACTCAAAAAACATGATTTTCATTGGAGAGAGACTTTAAGGAGGGGTCATCTGGACCCCACAAGACAGCGTGCTGAGGTTTATTTTTCTAATGAGTTTTGATTTTCACTGGTGTCTCTGGCAGACGTAAAATCCTGTCCACCTTCATCCACATTTGTCAGAGGATGGATAACACGTCAATATAAGGCTTGGGTCATCTGGACCCCATAAGAGATGGGGTGTGTATCTCATTCCTTGCTCTGCAGGAGAATCTGAATCTGACTTGAACTGACTTTCATTAGGATTAAATTGTAAACAAATCCTGTAGTTTTGTTTTATATGAACTTTCAAAAAAAAGAAACAACTTTCACAACTTTGTTTTATTGAATCTTCATGATCTCATAAATATTTGTAGCCTGTCTAGACAGGCTGACTTTGGGCTTGTCCTCCTTTAAGATGTGGTAGATGAATACAGTCAAATAAAACAATACAACTGTCATAAAAACTGACATTTTTCAAACATAAATGTATGCCGTTTATTAGCAGGGTTTTAATAATGGCTGTACATTATGCAGAGCAGTTTGGCGTTTTAGGAAAAATCTGTTGCAATAAATCTATATTTTCAAGTTTGATGTCTTTGTTTTGTTTGTCTTTGAAGTGGAAGGTTGTTTCTGTCTCTTAGTTATGTCTTGTCTTTGTACATTAGGAGCTCCATGTGTGCAAATGTGAGAATAAGTCTTGGCCACACTCAAATCAGAACTTCTTTCAAGATGATCCACAGCAGAATTTCAGCATCCAGATGGTCTGAAACACAGAAGTTCCTCCTATCAATCATTCTATCCACGACAGTTCATCAACTCATTTAAAGAGATTTTTTTTTTGTTCCTGTTAAAATGTTCAGGGTGTAGCCCACCTTCACCCCACAACAGCAGGGATAGGATTCAGAAGATGGATGGAGGGATTTCTTTCAGTTATTGCTTGATGGTCATTTCATTCAGAACGGCGGGAGCATTAAAAGGCAATCCACATGTCAGTGTTAAGTCATTAGTGCACTTTACATTTTCTAACAGGGGGTGTATTTCCTGGGCTGGAAAGGAAAGAACATTGTCTGTGAAAAAAAACGCTTGAACAATCTTCCAGAAAGTCTGAAAATAAAACTTAAACGCTCTGTGAAGGCCTAAAACCATCTCACTTTGTGGAAAAATGTTTTACTGACTCATTTTTCCATCCACGTTTGTTGTAGGGAGAAATAGACAAGTAACACAAACGATAGAAATCACATTAAAGTGAAGGATTTGTGAAAAACATTTGACAAGCCTGTCTCTGTTTGTAACATGCGTTAGCTACTATACAAGAAAGATCCCAACAGTTTCCCAGCTAGAAGTCCACACAGCGGCCCCGCCTCTCCCAGTCTCCATAGCGGGTGGGCTCTGGGCCTCGAGGACCACCTTTCTCTTTTGTTGTGGGGTTTATGTCATCAGGAAACTCTGAAAAAAACCAGCAAAAACAGTTTTCATGCCTTAAATTTGATGGAGCGAGCGTCGTAAAGACACGGAGAATCCAATAAACACGGCTTCTCTTGATCAAAGATTGCACTATTTTTATGATTCACTGTTTCGAGTTTCAGTGTTTTAAGTTTTAAAAAGTTATGTTTTAATGTTTGTACTGTCTTAGTGTTTTCTTGGGTCTGTTGAAACCTGACTGTGCTGCTCCTTCTGGCCGGAGCAAAAGACAGTTTTAATCTCATGCTTATAACAACAAAAAAGAATAAATGGTAACCACCTGCCCACATGAAGCTGTGCTCGGAGCATGACTTACAGAAAAATGATTGGTTGTTGTAACTCATAGCTCGAGAACCTGAGTCAGTAACTGAATGATAGAAGTAACAGAAAAAGTACTATAAAAGTCTTACTTTGTCAACTTTGGGATAATTAAAAAAAAAAATCCCTTTTCACAAGTACACTGAAATGAATAAAAAACACATACTTACATATAAGCTTCAATTCTGATGACAGTGTAATCAGCAAAAGTAATCCTAAATAACTAAATTTGTAGTAATAACAACGACTGTGGTGGAAATGAGGTCATTCAAGCATCAAATTTCTAGACATGTGATCTTTGATACATCTGTATTTCCTTCTGGATGTCACCACAGCCTTGACTCCTGGTCATAATGGATTCTCTCCACAAAAAAAAAAGAAACATTCCTGCATTTAATCGGAATGAATCTGAAAGAACATCTTCATCTTGAATGTGTTCATTTTCCTGGAGCTGCTTCAGACGCTTCTGCTTCTTCCACTTGTTTGGTGTTTGTGTGAGACGTTTATGGCTACGTGTGTAAAACGGCGATGGCTCTGATTGGCTACCATGAAACATGACTTTGGCCTCAGCCAATCATTGATTCTTCTGTTGTAAACCTGCTGCTCTGACAGAAAGGCATGTTATAGCGTGTGGTGTGTTTGGTTTGCAGAGTAGTGGAACTGTGTTTTTCAGTAATTCAGTAACATTACAGGAATTAGATTCCTCCATTACTGGGAACATAACATGACTGAGGCTCTAACTTCTGAACTCTGCTGGAAGCAGCAAGAACTGAATGAAAGGTTTGGTTTTGAAACAAACACTTGAATGATCATTTCCACAAACATAACCATGGTGGAAACAGTAGCTGATGACTATTGAATAAGAGTCAACATATGCCTGAACACAGAGTGAACAAAGACAGGCCCATAGATGAGTCGGTCTGGTGTGCTTCCTTCTCCAACATCAGCAGTAACTGAACTTGGAACCAGAGAAATGCTTAAAAATTCCCCAAAACATTTCTCCTGAACTTCTGGAGAGTCTTTCCTCAAAAGTTGTAAATGTCGAGGCTGAATCATGCAAAACCCACTGGATTATGAATGTGAGGTCACTGGGATTCACATGTGTTGGTTTTAATGCAACCATAAGGGGTCTGGATGTCTGGATGACTGCAGAAGGTCGTGTCCTCACTTTCTAGAACATCTTTGTTTTTCCCTTCAGGAACGTCGAAGCGTCCTTGTGGGGTTTTGGCCTTCCTCAGCGGCTCCTTGTCCGTCGCCGCTCCGCTGGCCGCCCGTGTGCATCCTCAAGGGAGAATAAAAACATTTGTAAACCAAAAACTCCAACTCCGTCAGGCAGCTTGTGGTGTCTAAGAAAAGAATCAGCTTAAAGACAAAAACATTTGTTCCTCTATAAAAATGAATTCAGTTCTAATCTGCCATTTCTAACAAATGAACAAAAGAGATTTAAAAGAAAATGACAAGGATAGGTTAAGTTTTTAATTTTATTATGGATTAATGTGCCACAGTTAACAAACCAGCTCATTTTAGTATAGACAAACCAGGTTTTACACTCTTCTCAAACACAAATCAACAAATAGAGCAAATACCATGAATCCGTTCTGAGATCATATTTCAAGGAAACCAACAGCAATTATAAAAAAGAATAAATATTATTAGGTTGGTTTCAGTATAACAACACGGGATCTATGACTATTCCAGTTCATTTTCGTTTTTATTTTACCCACAATGACTGTATTATTAATGAGTATTATACAACCTGTCGCTACACAGCTAGGTTATATCTCCATACTCTCATTGAGCTGTCATCATAACATTAGACATTTGCGTAACGGTATGTAACCTACAGGACAGCCGATTCATAGATGTGTTGTTCTGACGTTACACCGACCTGTGAGCGCAGACTCCACCGACACCCCTCTGGACACTGCTTGTCTACTGGCCGAGACCCAAACCCGCAGAAAAAACATGTTCAAAGGCTGTTGAGAGCAGAAAAACACTCGACTTTTGGCCTAGGTTGACAAGGATGTAGCTGTCAATCTTTTATGACGTCACTTGTATCATCACTCCGCGACGGTGACTTGATGCAATGTCCCTCTTGTATCAGCAGAGGGAGCCAAAGCACCGCCTGATTTTGAGATAAAGTAGCACTTTTTCCTCACTTTTTGCGATGAGGGTGAGGATCAGCACTTTTTTATTCCAATAAGCTGCTTTTCTGTCTAGAACTAAAGTAAGACACAAAGAAAGATGTTATTTAGAGTATCAAGAGGAGCAGGTCAAGTTTAAAGAGTCCAGTTTTAGAACATAAGAACATAGAAATGACACTGGTTCTTCTAGAGATTTAAAAAAAAAACCAAAATTGTACATATTTATTTATTCTTTGTTCTTTTATTGTGTTGTGATTTTTTAGTTTTTCGTGATTGTCTTGTACGTTCCCACTCTTGGCCTACATCTTGTTGTGCTGAATGGGCTTATAAACTTGCTTATGAAATTCCATTCACATGTGGTCAAAATAAAGGAGTTATTACTTTTAAATAATGTGTTCTATTTTTAACTGCAAAGAAGGAAGCAAGCAGCAGAGATGAAGATGGCAAAGTTCACTTTTTCATTTTATGGGTCAACTTGGAAAAAAATATTCCTTTGCTGCTCTGCTCAGATCCTTGTTACTCTTTCTATCACGCTCAGATTCCATCAGGCATTGTTGTAGCCTGCTGGGTGTTTGTCTTTCTCGTCTAATTCTCAGCATCTTCAATCTTCATCTAACAACCACTTCTTTGTCAAATAAAAGAGGAGGCACTGAAGAGGCTTTGTTTGTTTGTAACCTTTATTTAACCAGATGAAAACCCGTAGAGATCCGGCTCTGTTTTTCAAGGGTGACCTGAGTCTCATAAATAAGGTTAGTTTATTACAAATAAACAAAGGTATGACTTTAGCATATTCAAAATATAACATTTGAAATGTAGGTACAGTGAAGTGACAGTGATTTTTTAAGATAACATAAGTAACAAAGTAAACAGTTGTTTGAAAAGTGCACAGGTCGTGGGCAGCTGGACGTTTATGAAGTACAATGATTGCATGTTGCAATCTTTTTGCAGTGAATCATTAGTAACATGAGCAGTTTTGTAGGGATTCTATTTCTTTGTTACACAAAAATGGTCAGAATAAACCTAATGAGAATAGTCTAATGTGGCCATTTTATCAGTTAATTGTTTGCCTGCTTTTGTTAAGAAGTTTGGAAAATTGTTTGTTTGTGCCGGCTCATAGATGGATTAACAGTTTTCCAGAATGTTTTAGGATCATTTAAGCTTTTAGATGTTTCATTAAGGTAAAATTCTGATTTAGATCTTTTTTTTCCTAAAGACTACATTCATTTCTTAGTTGAGAAAAATGGAGCCAGTCAGCTTCCGAGTGACTCCTCTTGCCCTACACTCGGCTGTCTCTCTATCTTTGATCAAGGTATCGATCTCAGGGGAGAACCAGGGATTGTTGTGGCCGTTTATACTAAATCTGAGATAGAGTGCATGTTTATTTATGAGTTTTAAAAACTCATCATGAAAATATTGCCATGCTAAGTCAACATCGTCAATTAGTGAGATTCTGTCCCATTTCAGCAAAGGAAGGTCAGATATAAATGCCTGCTCCTTTAGCTTTTTTAGGTCTCTTTTATTCAGGTTTCTGGGTTTAGTTTTTGGAACTTTGACATTTCTGATGGTGGACACAGCACAATGATCGCTTAGGTTGTTTGAAAAAATATCTATCTCAGTAAACTTGAATGGGGCATTTGTCAACATGAGATCAATTAGGGATGATTTGGATGGGAACTTAATGTTGGGACGGGTGGGGCTATCAATTAATCAAGTGAGGTCTAAAGAGTCACATACAGAAGTTATCTGATTTTGGACTTAACCAGTCAAGATTTAGGTCTCCTGCTAAAACAAATTCACCTGCATTTAGACTCATGACATGATTAAACAAAGAGAGGGCTTCACTGCTGGCAGAGGGAGGTCTATAACCCCCATCACTGTGAGAGAATGATCCTTTGACATTTGAGTTTGAGTAAAAGTATCAGTCTGTGGATTTCACCCAGATTTTAATCAGATCTAGCTTGGGCAGGAGGCTGCGGACATTTAGATGTAAAACCCCTAGACCTGACCTGTCTCTGAAGTCATTAGGTTCACCCATGTGATTATAGCTGGGCCTGGATTTGGTTGGATGTTGTCTGAGTGAAGTAATAAAAGTAGAATAAAATCTTTCCTCCTCATAGATTTTGTTACAATCTCCTTCACATTAGTCTCAACAACCTCTCTGTTATCAGAGCATGCGAGTATAAATCTGTGCTCTATTACATAGATACACATTAAATCTAGCAGCTTACTGTGATTTTTGTTGGCATCATGAGAGGAAAGCCACAAATTGGAAGTTGAGTCAGGAGTTGACCAGTCCCAGCACTAGGAAGATCTGTGATGCCGACATTAAAAGGAATATCCAATAGATCTTTAGAGTACACCTCTGACTAAAGATTTAAGTTGTTTAAAATTAACAAGAGACTCAAAGACAGTAAAGACAGAGAGTGAACAAAGGCTGAGACGTGTGCGCCGCCATCTTGGAATATCTATCTTTGAGGATCTCTTCATTAGCAAGTGCTCAGGATCCTCTGTTTGACTTTCTGCCAAGATTCCTATCAAAACTCTACCAAAACTTTTTTAAGCAAGCGTCTTTGTCAGATTTGGATTAGGGATCCATCCTCATTCGCAGTGTACATGATTAAAGAGTGAGAAGGCTTTTCAATGAGGTCGCTGAAGAGTTTTCTGAAAGAAAAAAGTTCAATAAATAACTGAAAATGGAGCTAAAATATCTGAAGGATTTCAAAGATCCTTCCTGAAGCAAACGTGTGGAGTAAGTTTGTAAATAAAGCCTGAAAAGATCTTAGAAAGATTACAAAAGATGCAGACGCATCGACAAGTGAATGAGCTAAAAAAAGAATTGAATGAAGCCAAGTTGGAGCAATAAAAGCAAAAGTAAAAGAGAGAATGTGTGGAAAAGAGCAGCGGTTTATTTAAGACTAATGTGTAATCCAGGGGAAAATATTCAATAAAATGCAAAGAGCCTGTTGTGATAATGGATCCATGCTATTATAGAAAGATTTCCGAGTAGAACACTCATCATAAGGGTCTGCAGTCATGCCTGCATCTCATCTTCTTCACCTTCACCTGAGCAAAGGTGACAAAGGCTTAAGTAAACAGCCGGTATGATCATTTTCATTAAAATGATACAAGGATTTATTTTCCAGTTACATGTTTTGTAAAGATGTGCTGACAAAGATGGTGATCAGAGGAGTTCTTACTCCTTGTTAGGAAATGTTCTAAGGATTAGAAAATATAAATTCATTCATTGGATTTTTGCTTTTAGGACAGAGTTCTAATCAAGTATATTTTCTTTGTTTATCTGTAGAAAAAATATAATTTCCAAGTCAGATCTAGTAAAAAATGTAAACACAAACAGAAAAACAAGGAAGGATAAATCAAATTCTGTGAGATAACAAATGCTAATTGATAGGGTGCACGCTCAGGAGCTTGGTGCAGCTCACCCTTCTACTGCAGCTCCATTGATGGTCAGCGGTGCATGCTGGGTGTGTCCACAACCATCTCCTTCATCTTAGATAGTTCTCCCTCCAGCCTGCACACTTCACTCCTGCAGGGGGTTCATCGTGGTTATTAATGAGACCCACCACTGTCGTGTCATCTGCAAACTTGATGAGGAGGTTGGACATGATGAAGCACAGTCATGAGTCAGGAGGGTGAAGAGGAGGGAGCTCAGCACACGTCCTTGGAGAACCCCCGTGTTTATTGTGATGGTGCTGGAGGTGTTGTTGCCGACTCCATCTACCTGTGGTCTCCCTGTCAGAAAGTCCAGCAGCCAGTTGCACAGGGAGGTGCTGAGTCCCAGGACGTCCCGCTTGTGGATGAGCTGCTGGGGGATGATTGTGTTGAATGCTGAGCTGAAGTCGATGAACAGCATTCTGACATCAGAGTCTTTGGTTTCCAGATAATCCCAAACAATCAACAAGGGACCCAATGTTCACAGGCTTGATTGGACTTAAGTCATTGTTTTAGATCTGGGAGAGCTTTTAATATGGCGGGTCTGGTGTTCCAGATCTGTGGAGCTTTTACAGTGACGGAGCTTTGACCAAATGTTGTCCTGCATTTGGCCGGTCTGCAGACATTAGCAGCTCCTCTTGTGGTAACTCCTCTGGAGTTATACAATCGTGTTACTTATTAGTTCGGGGGCTAGACCATTAATGTATTTAAGAATACTTTAGAAAATGTTCAGAACTTAATAAATTATGTTTTTCTATAACCCTGCAGTGGTCCAGCACTTTTAAAGCCTGTTTAAAAAGAGAAACCACACCTTCCAGTGTTGACTGATTGGCCTGCTTCAGACAATACAGTAGGAAAAATGATCGAGCCCGCTGCTGCAGCCAGGACCCCCAACACCCACCACGGGGCAGCCGGGTGTTGGGGGTCCTGGCTGCTGATGCTTCGGTGGGGGTGGTCGAGCACCTTCCTCCTTTATACATTCCATTATCATCCGTCATAAAGACTCACCTGTGTCAGCTTTGGTGGTTCTGAGGACAAGCCGAAAGAGAGCAGATCAAAGATTTATTGAAGGCTGCAGGAGGATGAGCAGGAACAGGTGAGTCAGTGTAGGGATCTCCTCCAGCCACCAGGAGGTGCAGAACTCGTGTAGTGGCTGGGAGGATTGGAGAGTGAACTCTGCTCAGGATACACAGCAGCAAAGGGAGGAGGAGGAGGGGGGTGAAAAGTCCGTGAGCCAGAAGGGAGGTCCAAGGCTGAAGGAAGGTCTGGTGCACAGGGATCAGTCCAGGAGAGATGTAGAGAGGTACTCACAAAAGGCAAAAAGGGGAGCAGGCTGAACGGGTGGTCATGAGGCAGAAACAGGTCAGGTCAGGTTGGAGTAGAAACGATGAACAGGGTCTGGAGCTTTTCAGGAGCAGGTAGTCGTGGCTGTAAGGCTGAGACGTTCCGGCAAGGCTGAGATGCAGGAGCTGGTTTAAATAGGCACAGGTGACGGAAATCAGGGGAAGATTACCTTGAGGGGGTGGAGCAGGGCAGGCATGACAACCTGAGCACAGGTGTCAGCTCCCCTTCACACTAATAGTATGGCTTTACATTGTGGGTTTATATAAGTGTGTGTGAACTGCAGTTGTGTTGTGTACATTTAGACTAGTTTCAATGTAAAGACTGTCTTGGCCAGCAGGTATGTTTGTTAGTATTGAGTGTGTGTTGACAGGCCCCGCCCATTTCAGACTGTATCTATACCTGGTTGCTTCAAGGTGGTATTACCCTCCTCCTGTTACCTCTTCATTTCTCTTTAAACACACATTCCCCAAAGGTAACTGACAGATTCACCAGATATATGTAATGGGAGCTGTTAGTGTGTCTTTGTGGTTTTTAATTGTGTCAGGGTCTAATCCAAATACATCTCTGGCCCTGGAATGTTTTAGGTCATTGATGATTTGTTTAATACTGACTTCATTAGTCTGGTTCATAGAAAATGTATTTGCTGTGCAGCTCCACTGGCTGTTCCAATGATTGTGTTCACAGTTTAAAGATTACAGTAAATCAGAGAACATAAACATGGAGCTCTTAAAGGTTGACCTTTCCATTATAACCGATAATCTATAAAATCATGCTACATTTAATGAATGACGTGATATAAGACTTGTGTAATGAGGATTCTGAGCTGGCTGTTTTCTCTGAAGTTAGGCTGGTGCCCGCAGATCTGCAGCCGCATTCTTCTGAAGCTGATCTCACTGCACGTCTGGCTGCAGCCGCTCGCCTCTGTCATCCAGAAGCTCTTCACAAACTGGACTGGTGTTCCTGTGCTTCAAGCAGACGTTTAGCAGAATCCACATCCCTGCAGAAACAGGCAGAACTTTCAGAGTCATGATGACCGAAGTCTGCTGAGTCTCAAAACACGTTGAAGGGTGGATGCTGATCCTGTCATCCAATCCCACTGCAGATGACCAGCAGACATCTCTGCAAACATCCATGTCCTTTTTGAAGAACCTTCACGAGTCTTCGACAAACATGTCACATGTGTTACTTTACTTTAGTTTAGTTTTAGAAAGGGGACAATGCAATTTAAAACAAAACACATGATTAAAAATCAAACATGGTTTTAAAAAAGCCAGAGTTAGCCAAGAAAGCTATTTTCCATCTGTAGTCCCCTGGAGAGAATGTTAAAAGAAACGTTAAAAGACAGAAAACGAGTAGACAGTAAAAGAGAAAAGGACGTACATATAAGGCTACTGACATCTGCAAAGCACAATAGTTGTAAAACACAAGAAAAGACTTTACACCACATATAGATATAAAGAGCTGAGGAGGAAAACGACAGCACAGTAAAACATACCACAATAGGGACATTCTTTTAGTGTTGGCACCTGTAGGTGTCAGTGAGGTAACACTGCTGGTCACACAGGAAGTTCAAAACACGTTGCTTAAAGGCTCAAGTTTATTTTGAAATAAGTGACTTTTTTCCGCTGCTGTTTTCTTTTCAGAATGGGAAGTGGAATATGAAGGCTACTGTACATCGTACTTTTCTAAGTGGACAAATGTCATGACCTCAGCGATCCAGTGGTCATGTGTAGGAGGTGTCATGGTGCATGCAGCCTGGGAGTGGTCCTGGGAGTTCCAGCCGGTGTCCGTACTCACCTCATCATCGCAGCTGATCCGCCCCAGTGTTTAAGCTCTGCAGCTTCCACTATTCATTTCCAGATTGTTGCCTACTTTTGGGTATTGTACCTGGCAGTTCCTCAGTGTTTCTTGTCCTATCCCAAGTTTCCTCTCAACCTCCAGTACTCAACTCAGCTCACTTCGTCCTCAGTCTCTATCCCTCTCTCTGCCTGAACGCCGACTCTGGATCCTTCAGCCGTGTCAGATCATCATCCATCTTGAAATAAAGCTCTTACCTTCATTCCCTGACGTGTTTGTGTTTCCAGGTTCCAGCGTTTGGATCCTTCGCGCCTCGTGAAAACGTGACAGGAGGGGCCTCATCCTTCCAGTACAAGGCCTATAAGACGACGCGCAATCAAGGAAGAAAATGATATTGCTTCTGAAAGTCTGTAGGGAAAGAGACATCGGGAGGGATGACCCCAAAGAGTTCAGTCAAGGCTGAGTGAAACTTGGCTAATTTTTCTTTGGCAATAGGCGGTGAACAGCTTTGAATTGGAGTAGCCCATGTCTGGCGCATATAGACGAGGAGTGTGTCCAGCGTAGATAGACTCCCAGAGATCATCTGTTATGTTGAATGCTAAATCCTTTTCCCAGTGTGATCTGATAATTAAGAGGGAAGGAGATTGTAGGCTAAGTAAACCATACATTTCTTTAATCAGCCCTTTTTTATTAATTTTTATATCTAAAATTGGGTCAAAGGTTGTTTCTTCAGGCAGGTTAGGGAATTGTGGGTACCTGCTTTTAGTAAAATGTCAAATTTATAAGTACTGGAAAAGTGAGTCCTTGGATGTGAAACTGTTCAGTAAGTTGTGTACATGAGGCAAAAATGCCATGAATAAAAGATCTTTGAGATTATGTGGTCCGTTATCTCTCCAGATCTTAAAAGCAGAGTCAAGAATTAAGGGTGGAAATAAATGGTTTGAAAACAAAGGGGCTTTTAATGACATCAAATGTAAACCAAGTTTCTTTCTACATTACAAACATTACATACAAACTTAAACACCCAGATAAGTAAAGTAGTCTGATTTTATTTTGAATTTGAAACTTGTAAATGAAATTTCCTTTGCTTTAGTGTCAATTCGCTCTCATGCATGTTCAATTTATAACCTGAAATTCTATCAAACTCCTCAAGGATGGCAACAGCATGAGGAAGTAAGTGCAATGGTTCTGAGACGTATAAAAGAAGATCATCTGCGCATAAAGAAAGTTTGTGCTCCTGATTTGCTCTTTGGATACACTTAAGTTTATCTTCAGCTTAGTTTGATTGCAAGGGGTTCAATACATAGAGCGAATAAAAGAGGGGACAGCGGGCACGCCTGACTTTACCCCGACATAGAGGGATGTAAGAAGAGTAAGTGAAATTTGTTCTAATACATGCTAAAGGTGAGGAATAAAGTAATTTAACCCAGGGAGTGAATTTAGGTCCAAAACCAAATTTACCCAGAGTATAAAGCAGGTCGTCCCACTCTACACGGTCAAATGCCCAAGTGATAACGCTATTTCAGGAGCACCATCTTTGTATACATGACGTTAAAAAAAGCCTGCACAAAAATTAATAAAACCAGTCATATCAGGGGCTATTAGAGATGGTAAAAGCCTTTCCATCCGCAGAGCGAGTAGCTTGGACAAAATTTTGAAAGCAACATTTAGTATATTGGACGTGGGTCTGTATTTAGTTTCAATAAAAGTGAAATAGTTGCTTGTTATAGGAGGAAGGCATTTAGAGTAAAGGGACTCTATAAAACATCTTATGTAGAAATGAGGATAAACTGTCTTTAAAAGTCTTTAAAAAAATAAATAGAAAGGTAAAAGAGAGTTTAGAGAAAAAAGAAGAAGGATATGGTAGAAAAATATAATCTTCCCAGAAAATATTTGTTTTACAAATTAGAAGCTTCATATTTTCGCAGGTTAAAACGGAAATGGAGCTCTTAGTGTCAATTATTGAGCACTGCACTGTCAACAATTTATATAGCAAGGGTCAGCTGGGTGGATATTATAATATTCTTTTGGCGATTTCTAAAGAAAGACTTTACTATTTTCTATCATTATCCATCTGTGTGGAAGAGAAAAGTCTGAGATTTGTATTAAAGACTGAGCAAATCTTGTCTTTGGGCTCAAACCCAAACAAAAGCCACAAGTGTCATGTCTGCAGCTGCTCTCACCTTGTTCGGCCTGGCTTCCGGTTGGAGTAATCATCTGAGATGCCGTTCACCTGCTTCTGCCACTACTTAAGCTCTCTCCTATCATCCACTCTCCGCCGGAACGTCTCAGTAGTCTTCTGTTTACGTCCAGCAACGCATCGTTTTGGAAAGCAGCCGACTCCTCTCTACGACTCCTCGTCTCTCGTCACGACTCTTCTCCACGGCTCCTCGTCTTTCGTCACGACTCCTCTCTACGACTCCTCGTCTCTTCCCCACGATTCCTCTCCACGGCTCCTCGTCTTTCGTCACGACTCCTCTCTACGACTCCTCGTCTCTTCCCCACGATTCCTCTCCACGGCTCCACGTTCAACTCCGGCATCAAGGCACGTCTTCTTCGCCGCTTTCGGACGCCTTTTCCCGCCTCACCGGAGGCTCTAAGGGATCCAGCGCCCCCTGCTGCCCGGAGGCGTCACAGCAATCACTGACCACACATGAGACTGAAATAAACAGACCTTTTCCTCTTCACTCCTGAGTTTGCTCTTTTCGACTGTCCTAGACATTATCCTGACAGAACGTTCCGGCCATGACGGACCCGAAGGCCGCTCAGGAGTGGAAGACACGAGTGGAGTCGGCTATGTGCAGCTATCAGGCACGGCTGGGTGAGCTGTCTTCCGGGATACAGGAGATCACCGAAAGACTCGACAGGTCTACAGTCACAGCCAACGTCCCTCCAGCTGACACCGGTGGTCGTCCTAAGCTCTTGATTCACATCTCCCTGAGAGATACGGTGGGGACCCAGAAACATGTCGGACTTTTTTGACCCAATGTGAGATCCAGTTTTCGCTACACTCCCCCTCTTTTTCTGACGAGGCGACCAAGGTGGCATACGTCGTTTCCCTGCTGACTGGGTAAGCAGCCCAGTGGGCCACGGCTGAATGGTCACGGGGTTCTGCTGTGTGTTCCTCGTACCAGAACTTTTCTTCCGAATTGAGCAGGGTTTTTGGCCCAGTGGCACCCCGACAGGATGCAGCACAGCGGTTGTCCCGTCTTCGCCAAGGGAGGGACTCCGTCGACGACTACGCCATAAGGTTCCGTACACTGGCAGCTGATAGTCGGTGGAATGACTACGCCCTGTTCGACATGTTTTACCAGGGGCTCTCTGAGCATGTGAAGGATGAACTGGCAGCCCGCGACCTACCTCGAGAAGTCAACGGACTTATCACCCTGGCTTCCCGTATCGACAGGCGGACCCGGGAGAGGAGAACAGAAAGAGCACGAAGGACTGACCTTCACAGCCCTTCCCGACCACGTCCTCCTTCCCCCAGACAGTCACCATGGGTTCGTCATCCAGCGGATGAGGTGGAGCCCATGCAACTGGGTCGAACCCGCCTTTCTCAGGAGGAGAGAGAGAGACGCTTCAAGGACGGCCTGTGTTTATACTGTGGCTCTCCAGATCATTTGATCTGTGCGTGTACAGCAAAAGACCAGGCACCACACGCACGGAGGGGACGTGTGTGAGCCGTTCGTTGTCCTCCTCTGCTAAGTCCAGTCACCTGACCAGGGCCCGTTTCCACATCAAAGGAGGGGTGTATCCAGAGACTGTATTCATCAACTCCAGTTCAGACACCAATTTCATGTCTGAGGATGTCGTGAAGAGCTGGGGCATCAGAACTGTTCTCCTCCCTCAACCACTTCGGGTCAAGGCCATCGATGGACACCTGATCACAGTCAGCAGATCGGTCACGGAACCAATTAAGATGCAGATCGAGAACCATTACGAACTAATAAAATTCCACGTCATTAAATGCACTGACTCACCCATTCTTTTGGGCTTAACCTGGTTAAAGGACCACGACCCTCACATTGATTGGTTGTCCGGAAGGGTCAAGGGTTGGGGTTCAGGATGTCCTAACACCTGCCTTCGTGCTGTAGAGGCTGTGCCTACAGGACCTACTATTACCACTGTGGTGGAGACTTATCCTGATCTATCCAGGGTTCCAGCTGTGTACCATGATCTCAAGGAGGTGTTTAATAAGGTGAAAGCCTCTTCGTTGCCCCCTCATCGTCCGTACGACTGCCCTATCGACCTGTTACCAGGTACGTCTCCGCCAAGAGGCCGTGTCTTTTCCTTGTCAGGCCCGGAGAGGATTGCTATGGAGAAATACATCCAAGAGTCACTGGCGGCGGGCCTTATCCGTCCGTCGTCCTCACCAGCCGAAGCAGGCTTCTTCTTCGTCCAAAAGAAGGATGGGGGACTGCGGCCTTGCATCGACTACAGAGGCCTAAACCAGATCACTATCCGCAACAGGTACCCTCTCCCTCTCATGTCTTCTGTTTTTGACCTTCTCCAGGGGACTAAGGTCTTCACCAAACTGGACCTGCGCAATGCCTATCACCTGGTCAGGATGAGAGCCGGAGACGAATGGAAGACGGCCTTCAACACCCCCTCCGGTCATTTTGAGTATCTAGTCATGCCGTTTGGTCTTACCAACGCACCTGCCGTCTTTCAGAACCTTGTTAACGATGTCCTGGGAGACATGATAAACAGATTCGTTTTTGTCTACCTAAACGACATTCTCATCTTCTCTCGTTCCATGGCTGAACATATTCGTCACGTTCGTGCTGTTCTCCGCCGACTGCTACAAAACCAACTATACGTCAAGGCAGAGAAGTGCGACTTCCATGCTTCCACCACATCATTCTTGGGCATGGTTATTGTGGAGGGCAAGGTGAGCATGGACCCAAACAAGGTCCAAGCCGTCCTCAACTGGCCAGAACCCACTAACCGGAAACAACTCCAACGGTTTTTGGGTTTTGCCAATTTTTATCGACGGTTCATCAGAGACTACAGTCGTGTGGCTTCTCCGTTACATGCCCTCACATCATCAAAGAGACCCTTCGCTTGGACTCAGGCAGCTGAAAAAGCCTTTCGGGAACTAAAAGACCTGTTCACCTCGGCTCCAGGCGACAAGTGCTTCTGCGCACTGTCGAGGCATATGGTGTTGCAGTCAACAAAAGACGGACTCGTGCACCTCTGTATCATGTTGGCCAAAAGGTATGGTTGTCCACAGCCGACCTACCTCTGCGAGTGGAGAACAGGAAACTGGCCCCCAAGTTCGTCGGACCCTTCCCTGTGGCAAAGGTGGTCAATCCTGTGGCTGTTAGGCTGCGCCTACCCAGGCCTCTCCGTGTCCACCCTACGTTTCATGTCTCCAGGGTTAAGCCTGTCTGCTCCAGTCCTCTGGTGCCCCCTGCTCGCCCTCCGCCTCCTGCTCGGCTCAATGATGGCGGTCCTGCCTACACCATGCGCCGCCTCCTGCGTTCCCGTCGCCGGGGGCGGGGTCTCCAGTACTTGGTGGACTGGGAGGGCTACGGTCCCGAGGAGCGTTCCTGGGTTCCGTCTCGCTTCATCCTGGACCCAGATCTCATATCCAGTTCCACCGTGAGCATCCCTTTCAGCCTGGTCGACCGTCGGGTGCCGGTCGTTGAGGTGGGGGTACTGTCATGTCTGCAGCTGCTCTCACCTTGTTCGGCCTGGCTTCCGGTCGGAGTAATCATCTGAGATGCCGTTCACCTGCTTCTGCCACTACTTAAGCTCTCTCCTGTCCTCCACTCTCCGCCGGAACGTCTCAGTAGTCTTCTGTTTACGTCCAGCAACGCATCGCTTTGGAAAGCAGCCGACTCTTCTCCACGGCTCCTCGTCTCTCGTCACGACTCTTCTCCACGGCTCCTCGTCTTTCGTCACGATTCCTCTCCACGGCTCCACGTTCAACTCCGGCATCAAGGCACGTCTTCTTCGCCGCTCTCGGACGCCTTTTCCCGCCTCACCGGAGGCTCTAAGGGATCCAGCGCCCCCTGCTGCCCGGAGGCGTCACAGCAATCACTGACCACACATGAGACTGAAATAAACAGACCTTTTCCTCTTCACTCCTGAGTTTGCTCTTTTCGACTGTCCTAGACATTATCCTGACAACAAGGAACAGATTGTTACAGTACAAATGAATGAATGAATGAATGAAATGGTTTATTTCAATCAGGTTATAATACATGAAATAACATCACATAATAAATCACAAATAGATCGCTTGAAAGGGGGTGGAAGGAAGCAAATTTATATAATCCCACCCCGACTTGACCATAATATTTTCTCTACATGAATGATCAATATCCGGTTCAAGACTTAAATCAAATATTAATATAGTTTCAGGTAATAAAAGATCATTAATATCAGTGATGAAATCAAATTTCAAAGAACGATGAGACTGCACGAGAACGAGGAGTTGGGGGTTGTCCTCAACATTCGGCTGAATTTTAATATGCCACTCCTCCTCCTATGGTCTGAGCTGTTATGTCTTTTATAGTATTTTTTAACATCTTTCAGAGTAGAGCAGATAAAAAAATAGCCGCGGGATTCATTTCATGTGCACAGTCCCAAATAAACAGATACAATAGAAATTAAAGTTAGTTTTAGAGGCAACAATAACACACATAACCACAGATTATTTCAAATCTTGTTTATTTTTCATCAGTGATTCACTATCTTCCAGAAAGAGTTAAAAAATAAACCCATTTCCTTCTTTTAGCACCAGTTATTTCACATCGAACTACAAGAACTATGTGGACACTGTTTCCCACAATGCATTGTTTTGTAGTCATCAAGGCAGCTTGAAGCCAGTGCAGTACCTATTTTCTGGCTGCGCTGGTTTAGAAAGGCGCCTTGAACCCGCCCCTTTCTCGCGATACTTTGAGACGGTGCACATGTGACGTCGGTGCAGAAATCTAACCAACATGCAGCGCGATCCAGGCGATCTGCGCCGCGTCCGCCTGCATGATCTCAAACACACCTATTGAATGTCGGCTAACGCGGTCTTGAGCTCTGCCAAATCGGCTTCAAAACTTTTTTGGTGCCATGTTCAACTCTCCTCGTTGCTTTAGCTGTTTTTTGCAGCAGCTCTGTGATTAAAGTTGCTTGTGGGCAACTTTAAAAGACTTAAAAAGCCAAAGAGTAGAAGAGAGCCGGAGACACTCGTCTGGTCGTTGTGACCCAGAACTGGGAAAAAAAAGGCTGTTTAGGACTTACATTATGCCTGTTAAATTGCACCATTTTAATCCCGACATACCAGACACCTGTATTGAATGTAATAAAGAAAACGGCACTCTGCTTCACTGTTCGTGGGATTGTGATTGTGTGGTACTTAAGTCAGAACTCCTTCAATTGATATCCAAGTTGACAGCATGTGTTATCCCTTTAGATCCCAAACTAAGCATGTTACTGTCATGGATCCACCTGCTGCTTCCCCTCCAACCACCAGAGGGAGCGCTCACTTGAGTTCTAACCATTGACTGTATATAGGAGAACTGGACTGAGCATGCCCCCCTACTTCCGTGTTCCATATAGGAAGTACCACTGGGTTGCAAAAAGGCCAAAGTCCCATTGACTTACATTGAGAAACAGACAGTTATTTTCAGTCATTTTAAATGTCAGAATAATCATTCTTCTCTGGTGCTTTCTGCTTAACTTTTTTTTCTAATCCTAATTTTTTTTAAAGATTTTCCATTATCACAAGTTATTTGAGTTATAAATTGACCAATCAGATGGCTCAATAAGCGTTTGTGGGTCTGACGTCGAAGTCTGGGGGTTGATGACAGATGAAAGTAGCCAATGGGAGCAGACTTCATCAATGCGGTCCGTGAAGACCTTTTAACACCTACTTTACAATTCAACAATGTTCCAGTCATTGTCCTTCTATTGTTTTCCTCAATGGAATGCAACAGTTTAAAACAAGAGGACATGCTGTCTCCATCTTTTACTCTGTAGAAAGAGGCTCAACGCGGTTAAACCGGGTGTAAAAAACACGCTCGCTTTGCAAACAAACGAAGTTGAAAGTTAACGCGGACGTGCGTTCAGAAATGCCAGCGTTAACAGTCACTAGATGATTATAACTGAGAATTTTTATTTTTCCGGAATATGTGTGGCGACACATCATTTAGCTCGACAAAAATGAAAATATGTAAGTCAATACAACGTTTGCAGCGTTGCGGGAAAGCTACAGAGAGAGAAAGGGACGGGGCGGCGCGAGTGTAATTGTGCGTGCACGCGCGCATGTGTGTGAGAGAGAGAGAGGATGAGAGCGGAAAGAAAAGGAGCGGGCGTTCGGGGAAAGTTGGAGTAAAGCAATGTGCTGTAAAACAAAAGTGAAATAAATGGTGGATTCCAGCCTCCAACCAGACAGAGAGGTATCTGCCTGCAGAAACAAACACCGCGGGTTAACCACGAGGACGTTCATCCGAGGAGCTGCAGCGGCTCCTTGTCCCCCCCAACCACGGTCAAGACAAGGAAGCAGGAAAGGTTAACAGCAGAATCAAATGTTGAATGGTTCTCCCTCAAAGACTTGAACAATGATTGTACGATTCTCTCGAGCCGCCGTTATTAAAGTGGAAGCTGTTTACATTCTAATGTCTCGTGGTAGAGGCGTGGAAAGAGGCGGAGACTCACAATAAACTCTCTTCAGATTGGTGGGTACTTCTATGACTCACAGAGACTCGGACCAATCGCTGATGATGGTTTGCAAAATGGCGATAGCCGTTTCAGGAAGTGACGGTGAAAGCGGCGGCCTACTTTCAGAGGAGAGGAGGCAATGCATTTCCAATGGGAGACCTCATTGCTTGTTCTGTCCAGTGTTTTCACAGTCTATGGTTCTAACTCCTGTTTGCTCCTCACCTCCTCCGTATTTAGTCTGCATGGCTCCACACCTCGACTCTGTGAAGTCTTGTTTTGCCCTGCATACTTTCTGAGCGGTTACTCCTAAAGCTGCCTCTTTGTGTCCTGACCATCAAGAAGGAGCATTTCGGTGACGTCACAGCACTGTCTGACGTGCACGTGTCGCACAGCGAGCACACACGTGAAGTCTGTTTTTTTTAAATAACCGTTCCAATAAGCAGCTGGAGCTTTTCTACAGTTTGAACAGACAAGAAGATCCTCTTACCACTGCACCCACGCTCCTCCTCAAAGGACACTCCTGCGTCTACGTCAGGCTCCAAGCTGCAAAAGTGCAGATGGAGCGATGATGGAATCTTGGTGATTTTATTATGAAGGAGCTGCATGATTCCATATGACACGTAACGTGTACAGAGCTGTGAAGCGGTTGGATCTCTCGTGGCGCTTAGAGCAGACACTTCATACCAAGAATTTAGAAAAAGTTTTTCCATTACAGATTGTGAAAAATGTCTATTCCGATACGCCCTAAATACCACCTCCTGGAAGCACAACATTTTTTTTGAAATGGTGTTTCCATTTGGAGAATATATAGTGGAAATTCCAATTTACGCACCTTATGAGAGCTGATTAACCCTGAAAGGTGAACAAACTGTTGAGTACAGGAAGAAGACAGTAGAGAGGTCAGATATCAGACAATCCTTCATGTGTTGATCCATTTCTAAGGAGAGGATGGATCTGAGTGGAATCAAGCTTTTCATGTTTCAGCCTCTGCTGTCCACGTTCCTCCTCTTTGTCCAATCCCTGTGCTGCCTGTTTGTGTTTGCAGCTGGCTGGGTCTGGTCTGTTTCTTTTTGCATCCCAGTGAACATTTCAACGTGGACCCATATGGTTTACCTCTGGGATGAACTGTTGGGCCTCAGGTGGGTTTGTCTGTGGGTTCCATGGTGGCCCCATGTGTGTTTGTCCTCACTGGTGTAGGTCCGGGTCAGTGGTCCGGGTCCTACTCTAACCAGCCGCCCGGTGGACAGTGTGGCGAGTTAATGAGCTCCGCTGTCCGGCGAGCCAGACAACTGAATGACCACCTAAGCCAGTGTGGACAAACACAGATGGGGTCACCGTGGAACCAGAGGACAAACCCACCTGGAGCCCAACAATTCAGCCAAAGACAAACATGGGAAATGTTCGCTGGGATGTAATACGTGCAGCCAAAATGCAAACCACTGCATTTTACTTGCACCTATTTGAGCCCCAACCGTCCCGTCCTAACCGTGCACGGATACTCACTTATGTTTCTGAAAGCTGGGTCATCTGCTGCCTCCTGTCTTTCCTGAAGAGCATGAGTGAGCTTCAACAGCTGCTCAATGAGCAACACTTGTTCTGGTGGCCATTAGGTCTCCCCTCAGTAAGCTGATGTCTGTGTGAATGTGAGAAACGTCGTCAGCTCAGCGCTGAGGCTTGAGAGTGGATGTTGGAACTCTTCACATTCCTTTTCAAGCGTTCAGAAAGCTGCACTGGACAATGTCAGTCCACACAAACACACACTCCGTCAGGCGCGACAACACCACCAAACGTGCACAGTGGTGTGCACGGTGAATCCATCCAACCTGTTGTTGCTTCAGCGTGGTTTCAATCAGGTTCTCAGGGGTCAGGCTCGTGTCTGATTAGAGGCCGGCGTTCTGCTGACTCAGTTTAGGTCAATACAGTCAGACAAGAAACAACCAAAACAGAGACACTTTTATGAGGAATGTTTCACTGAATTCGTTTCATTGCTGAAGAGATAGGATGTAAAAAGTGAGAAAGTTAAAGACTCACTTTAATAAAAATTGTTCTTGTTTTTGTGGCATTTTTCAGATGATGGAGGGAAATATGTAATAAAATGTAAGACTGGAATTGCATTTCTTGTGATTCAGGCGCCGGGTGGGCCACAAGCTCCGCCCCTTTCTGATGCATCGACTAACGGACAAAGAGATCCATGAACGTCTTTGTTTTCCTCGTCTGAGCTGGAATCTGGATCAGAACTGGACGGATGGAAAAATCTCTGATATTGATCGACATTTTTACTGCACTAAAATGCTAATGCTGGGGTGAGAGGGGCTGTAAGTTAGAGGGAGAGCATGTAAACAGAGAGCTCTCATTAATTGGGAGGGCAAAGGGGGCGGGGTTGTTCCACATCAATGTTCCCGCCCACAACTCTGAGGTGAATTTCTAATGAAGTCAGAAACTACGTCCCAGAACAGTGAGAAAGTGTCACATTTCACCAAATATTATCCACAATCTAAGTTCAAAGCAGCTGAAAAGAAAACCTGATGACCCAGCATCAGCCATCAGTTACTCATGAATCTGAAGTCTACCCCCCCTCCTCCCACTGAAGGGGTATTTAAAGGGAAAAGGGTGTCCGAAACAGTTTTTTTAAGTGGAAGGACTTTGAGTTTTGTCTCCGTGTGCGGGTGAGGAGAGCCGCTTTCCTTCACGTCCTCTGAAGCACAGACGTTATGACATGTTGTTTTAGCATAAATGTTTAAAAGTTATGAAACCAATGTTGTTATGTATTTTCTGAGTTCTAGCAGCTACGCTAGCGGAAACGACTGGAAGATATTGAATATTCCATCGAGTGGTAGTGTCCTCCAAATTTAAAGAATCTACATGCACCACTCTCAGAATTCTTCCCTTCTCCCTACCCCTCCATTAGAAGAAATACATTTCTACAGATCCCACCCTCCAAGCAGAAGGATCCATAACCTCCGTTTTGGGGGAAAACCGCGTTGCACTGTGCTGCGGAGGAGAAACGCTTTTCTTCCCGTGGACGCGCTCTGAACCACAGAAGTTCACAGTTAAATGTAATTCATGACTTTTTGCTGTAGCGTGACCTTTTTAAAATTATAAAACAGATGTTTTTATGTATATTCAAGTGCTGGAAGCTCCATGCTAACGCTAGCTGACCAGCAGCTATTAATGAAGTAAAAGTGGACATCCGAAATATGAGACACTATTCTCCCATAACTCTCTGTTTAGAGGGTTAAATGAAGAGGACGGGAGACGGGAAGAATTTGGATTTGGTCTTGGAGACGTGAAAAGTCTCACCTCATTTGTGCTTATTGTGAGAGTAACGAGCGATTTGTGCGTAATTTTTAAAGATTTGTGTGTGTAGTTAGTTTCAAGCTGTTGTCATTTTAATTTGTGCATGTGTAAATTGAACAGTATTTATTCATTTTTGTACACACAAAATGTGGTGTAGGAGTTACAAATGAAGAATTATGCACGCACAAATCTAAAGTTATGCACAAACTGGGGCAAGTTAATTTTTTTCCATAAAAAGCTGCCATCTATATATTATGGACACACACACACACACACACACACACCCCAACAGATACCCACACACAACCCCCCAGCACACACACACTCACAGCAGACAGTCTGAAGTGCGTTTATTGTCTCATTAATCACTGCCGCCTGAGTGTCAGTCTTTTTATTAAATGTTGTGGTATCGACTCTCCACCTCCTGACCTGTTTTCCACACGTGTCAGCTCAAAGTTCTGCCTCTCACACGCCAGCACAATAGAGCAGCTGACAGCGGGAATCTGCATGGTCCAAACGTCTGCTTTATTACTCCTTCTCCTCATTCGCGTGTCAGAGAAAAACGGCTGTAAACGTTCATACAAAATATAAAAACAGAATCTGAGTTGTACTCGATAATGTTTTCTTTCTATTTACACTTTGATGGTGTTACATGTTTTAAGACTGCTGTGTGTTCCTGCGATTACATCTGGTGTTTAAATTCATAGAAGACTTTGAATCAAGTGCTTTGTTCTGTCTGATGAGAAAGGCTGAGGAAGTTTGAGTTTCTCGTCTGTGTAGAAACAGAGGCAACAGCCGCTCACAGCCTCCACGCTGAAGCCCATTCTGGCAGAATCTTCTTCAGACGGTGGTCCCCATTTAATAAGAGAAGTGCTGAGAATCCCCATCGGCAGTAGCAGTCTGTGTCTGATGATGAACGCTGCTCCAGGAGAGTCCAGAGGCCTCGTTTCCTGTCGTCCTCCCATCAGGCCGCGCGGCTACTCGCAGGCCGACACGCTGCTGATCTTCGTGCTGCTCTCTGTCCACGGCTGGAGGTTCTGCAGAGCAAACAGGGAGCTGTTCTGCAGGCACAGTGGATCCGGAGTGACCGGCTGGTTGATGGTCTTCTGGAAGGCCTCCTGCTGCAGCTGCATCAGGATCCTGTTGGCCTGCTGCCGCTCGGCCTCACGCTCCTCTGCAGTCTGCCGCCTGCATGACAGGAATCTGTGTTTAACATATTCTTCAGAGATGAATTCATCCAGAGAGAACACAGAATGCAGATTGACCTAGAAGGAGAAGACTCAGTGAACCAAAAGTGTTCAATAAAATTCAATAAAATCCAGTCTTTTAATTTCACTTAATTAAAGAGGACTATTACATTTCTGAAATATCTGATTTTTGGTCATGATTTTTTTTTTTTTTTTTTTACTTGTCCTGTCCAACAGCTGAGCAAGCAGATACGGGCTGAGAGCCTCTTGTGTTTGGTCATGAATTTTGGTCTTCAAGGTTTTAGGATTTTCTCTAAAATAAAGAGTTTTCTTTTTTCATCAGAAATTCGTTTATTTAAACTGTAAAACCTCAAGATTTTTTAAATCATTAAAACATCTCAAATGCAAACATTTCAGTTTTCTAATGTATTTATTTCTACGGAACTCTCCCGCAAAGATCTTGCGTGGATTCCTCCACGGTTGTGTCACGCGCACGTTTTAACCCTTTAACACCAGAACTAGTGGTTCCGTTCGTTGATTTACTGTAATTTGTTAATTGTTAATTTAAATTAATGGTCGTCTTAATGTTGAAAACTACGTCATAGATGTTGTGTCTAAGCGTCACTGATGCTGCAGTAAAAACATTCTGAAGCGGGTGTGTTTGAAAGCCCTGACCTCCACTTGGTGCGCCGGTTCTGGAACCAGGTCTTGACCTGCGCGTCGGTCATCTTCAGGGCCTTGGCCAGCGCCGCGCGCTCCGCCGACGCCAGGTACTTCTGCCGGTGGAAGCGCTTCTCCAGCTCGCAGATCTGCAGCCGGCTGAACGACGTCCGCGGCTTCTTCTTCTTCGGAGGGGTTCGGTTCTGGTACGGGTGACCTATACGGCGCGTTACAGTGAGGGGTGAGAGGGACACTGCGCGGGGCGGAACGGAACAGACAATGGAAAGTGGGAAGAGAAATGTTCGAGCGTGAGCGCAAGGAGCAGAATGCAGGAGAAGGACAGATCTGCAGTCAATGTGGACATTTCTGACATTGAAGAAATATTTCGAAACTCTTAAAGTTCATTTTTAACGTTTTTCATGGCGCAGAACTAAAAGAAAAAGAAAAATGTGTTAAAACAAAAAGGTTTTTTAGTCAAAATCAAGTTTTATTTGATTTATTTACACTTTAATTTTGCACTTACAATATTCAGAAGAGCTTATCTGTTGCTGTGATTAAAGAGGTTCGGTTCCCGCTTTCCCCGTTAAGAGTCTGCGCAATTTGGATTTGGCATGTGCCAGTGCGCCATGGCGCATATGAAAGCGTGTGAACGGGATTATGAGACTTTTTTAAGAGAATATTTTATGACCTGAAATTCTACCTAAATGTATGAAAGACTTGACGCGGGTTCGGTGCCAAACGAGACTCCCGGAGGCTTCAGATCTCAACTCAGAAACATTTCAATCTGGAGCAAAGCTCGAACTAAAGCGTCGCAGCGCGTCATCCGCGTGGAACATTAAAACAATAACCAGCTGTATTATCATTGAAGCGAGATGTCAATAATTACTGGGTTTATCCTTTGAATTTTTGGTGAACAATACATATTTTTTTAGTGCTTGGATTTTGCTTTAAACATTTATTTTCACCTCATTGACATATTTCTTACGTGCATATTTTTTTCTAGGCCTATACGTAAAATAATGCCCTCTAAATAAATAATACAAATTTTATTCTTATTAATAGTGTAAATAATGACATTAATATTATCATCCTCATTATTAAAGGTCATACCAGTGAATCTGTCCTTGGTGTATCTCCGGTTGCTCTCCATCCACGGGAACGTGAGCGCGTTCAGGTTGTTCACGGCCCCGCTCACTGGCGGCGCGCTGGAATTCCCGCCACTGAGAGGCCGGTGCGCGGGGACTCGAATGACCCCAGAAGAGTTCACGTTAGCTCCGTTAACGTTTATGTTCATGTGATAGCCCCTCCATAGGAGGTGAGCCCGCAGGAGCTGCCGCCTCCGCCGTATCCGCTGTTGGCGCACGCATAGTTCACGCCGCCGCCGCCGGGGTTGTACGCGGGGTGTCCGTAGTCCTGTTCCTGGATCCTGGCGCCCAGCATGCAGCTCTGCTCCACGGTGCTGAGGATCTGATCGATGCCGAAGCTGATGGGCTCCACGTGCGCGTGCTGCTGCAGATGCGCGCCCAGCATCCCGATGTGATCCATGGCGTCTCCGCGAGCCCCCTCTCTCTCACCGGAGCGCAGAGGATGCTCCTTCTGCGGTCTGGCCTCCTGCTCGCTCGGCGCTCGTTATGTGGGAAGCGCACGGGCGCGCGTGTACAGCAGGGGAGTGAAGATGCCCCCCCTCCCCATGTTTCCTTCCCCCCCTCCTGTCACGCACGGACTTCCAGCAGTTTAGCTGCTACATTTATCCGTTTCAACTAAATATTCTCGGGATGTTTGCGCACTATATTCGCGCGCGCTCAGCGAGGCCTCAGGATGTTCCTGAGGGCTCTGAACGATTGTTCCAACAATCACGCGCGCGGATGAGGACGTTGTATTCCTGGTTAGTTCTTTTCTGACTCTCCTCAAGGTGAATGATAGTTTTTATATATAAGCCGACATTCATTTAACTGTCAGGTCATATTTTTATCTCATTGATATTTTCGGTTGTAGAAATGTCAGTTCTTATTTATAATAGTCACGGACCAAAATATTGCTAACAGTGGGACAATCGGAAAATAATTTAAACGGTTAATATATGATCAATACATAAACAAGTCACATTTTTAGAAGTACAAATCTATAACAATCTATTATATTTTTGCTACTTTTTTGAACAACTTGATAAATAGGGCAGAGAATAAAGGCCGACCTTTATGAGACACGAAGAAGCAAACGGCTACAAAAAATGATTTGGCTGACGCTCCATTTCAATATTTACTACCGGAAACAAAACAATAAAATAAGTAGAAACAGAGAAAATGCAAAAAGCTAAAATAAAGTACTCAATAAGAGAAACATTACAAAAAAGAGTAATAAATTACTCATTTATTACTCATTGCTCATTTGAAGCAAATTTATATAATATAATATAAAATTATAATATAATATATATAATATATAATATAAATAATTATATAATATATTTATATATTATATATATTATATATTTTAAAATATATATTGGGCATGGTATATATAATATATATATATATATATTATATATATATATATATATATATATATATTATTATATATATATATGCGCGTGGGGTGTGTGTGTCGGGGTGTGTGTTGGGGGGTTGCTGCTGTTTTGGACTGAATTATTGGAATCTATCAGTAACAATATAATATGTATCAATGATAGATTATCGTCGTTTAAAGGGCTCCTCTGTTCATTTATTGTTTCCGACTTGCTTACATTAATATTTCATTCTGAGACAGCGCGCTTCCTCCGCTGGTTTCCATAGGAACGGCAGGGATGGGATGTTTTTGCGTGTCTTTATGCGGTTGTGGCTGAGCCCTCTGCATAAACAAAACCATCGAGGTCACGTGGGTTCGGACCCGCACGTGCGGCTGACTGTCAGCCCCGCAACATCTGCGGGTTTGACGCTATAACGCATTTGGCGCTGCGGCCGCTCGCGCGCTCCGGACCGGTTAACGCGCGAGCCCACTAAAAGTTTAACAATTAGCCCGACATTAAACATGAACCCAGGAGAATCCGCCGGGACTTCATTAGGGAGGGGGCACTTAAACATTAATATTTGATATGAATGGAAAAGCGAATTCTTTGGCCGGCGTGGACAGATGCACCTCGAGAGGGAGGATGAAGATCTGAAGCGTTTGAGCTAAAGCAACAGAGCCGCACTGCAGACGCATGCAGCTGCATTTACATGTGAAGGATGAAGGATGGAGGCTTTGCTTTATCTTTGCTGGAATGCTGTTGTCCAGCAGACTACAGAAATCCACAGATCTGACAGAAGTCCAAGCTGATCCATCATAGATCATTTTGATCTGAGGAGCTCAAACGTGTCTTTGGACACAAAGTGACTTCAGGCTTCTCGTGCTCTTCCAGAGAGCAAACATGAATGCAACTCTGGAAACACAGCAGGGAAAACACTCATGCTGGTTTCAAGGGAATCCAGTGGTTAACTGGAGTTGGTTTGTGCTCCATCAGAATTGATCATGTTTCAGACCAAAATCATTAAGATGAATTACAGTTTGAACTTTCACCAGAGTTGAGTTCCTAACATATCAAAGGAAGCAGAAAAGAGCTTCCTTTAACTTCCTTTGAGGTTGAACCATTCATTTTTCTGTTTTCATGCTAACATTGAAGCATTGGTTTAAAAGACATTAGATTCTTTTTAAACATGCGTGCAGCGACTTGAACAGAGAAATCTGAGTTATTTAGAAAGTAAGACCTGTGAGGAAACAGACAGAACCATTGTAACAGCAGAACACAACTGCAATCAACAAAAAAGCTCCAATAGAAAATCTATTGAGAATTCAAGTAACAAGTTAACCCTGTAACACAAAATCTTTACCATACTGTAACTTTTCAACCGATCAATATAATTCCAGCAGATTCTGGAGGAGAAAAGAGGCGAGAGCTTAAATAATTCCAGTCAATCAAAGAACAAACAGTGGAGCTCTGCTGTTAAAGGGTTAATAATATAAGCTGCATGCACAGCTACGAGTTCAAAACATGACAATTTATGGGTTGATTCAATGTTCTTTTAAATCGACTGTAACGAGTTAATAACCCATTAGTTCCCAGAGACTTGTGAGTCTGAAATGTTTTCTCCATATTTGACTGAAACCATTCGACTGCGTGGAGAACGGTCGGATCATAGCTGAGAAATGGTTTGCTGCTTTATCAAGCAGGGGGGCAAGAGGTCCGATTCAGACAGTCTTTGGGAAACAATCCTCCTCAGAGCCTTCACTGATGCATCTGAAGGTTACATCCTGAAGTGACAGATTCTAGCGGGACTGACAGGATTCATGTTGGGTTAGATTCTTTTTTAAGCATATTTCCTGAACAAGGAAAACAAGATTTTAAAACTTAAAATGAAAAACATAATTATGAATAAAAACAGGCAGGAACATTATTTTCAGAATAAATTAATAACCTTAAGTAACTTTCAACATTTTACTCCCAAAAATATATTTAGATAAAATTATACAAGTTAGAAAAAAAATAAAATAAAAAAAAAAACAACCAAAACTCCCATGTCTTTATAAATTACCCAAAAGATTTGGATCTCCATAAAATACATCCTGTTAAAATGATCAAAATATAAAAAAAATATCAAAGATCAAACAGCTTTTTAGCAAAAACAAATCAACTTTCTTCTGTTTTCTCTGTTGTTTTATTTGGTGTTCTGTTTCTGTTCTGAGTGATGATGACATCAAATCCATCAATGATGACATCATGATGTCACAGCTGTGAGTTCCAAACAGACCAGCAGAGATCTCTCAGCCTCCAGACTCATAGTGATGCTTCACTATGATACCAGTGCAAGATAACATCAGGCTGTTGAAAACAACCATGTAGAAGGATCTGGAGGGCCGTATCCGGCCCCTGGGCCTTGACTTTGACACATATGGTGTGTGTTGATACACGTCTGGATTCTTGACACTTTTAACTGAAGGATATATTTGTCAGCTATATATATATATATATATATATATATATATATATATATATATATATATATATTTGTATTAAAGGCTTTTGAAGGACAGACATGTTGCTGAAACAGCTTGAAGCTCAGAGAATTCTGATTGAGAACATTGATGGAGGTCTTTACAATCTTTTGTTTTTCTGGTTGTGTAATGACACATTTGTTCTTCCTCTTTTTCTTTCTTTGTTTTATTCATGGCAGTTCTATCTGATTATAAAGTGCAATGTGTTGGCCCGGCTGGATCGGATTAACGATACTCATGTAGTGCTAAAATCCTGGGCGAATCCCGGTCGCCTCGAAAAGCTCCAGCCCTTCAGTGTTTGCTTCAAGAGTGACAGAAGTTAATAAAGATCAACTGCCTGTCATGTCTGAAAAAACAGTCTGGAGCTGAGAGCAGTGATTCATCATCCTGTTTGTTTAGCAAAACATGGAAGCAGGACCTGCCAGAGGAAACCTGTGCGGCAGGCGGCCTCACTGCCTGCTGCTCAGGCTGTGACCTGGAGGAAAACTGAAAGAGTCTGTTATGATGGCTGGACCACGGCTGCTTCATCTGCTGCACCGTCTGACACCTGCAAAGAACAATGGGCTGAATGAGGAGATTCTGACCGTATCAAGTCACCATCGAGTCGTGTGTCGTGTGTGACTGTGGTTCGGCTGATAAACCTGCATCAATATTTCCATCCAGAGAATCAAAATCTCAAAGGCGCTCATCTTTTATTGCTCTCTCAGTCTACCTGTACTGCTAACAGTCTTCAGTCATACATGATGTCATGATGGGAAACATGTCAATAAAAAGCTTTACATATCTGATAAGAGGAATTCATTGATTTGAAATGTAAATTTCTATAAGAACATAACAAGCATAAACATGTTCAATTCTTTTATTTTAGTACTTTGTATTTGTTTGCTGCTTTTCAGTACATACATTACATTTGGACCCTTTAAAATGTAATCTAAGTACCGGGACTGTTGGTGGGGAGTAAGCCTGCCCCCACATCCCATCATCCATCTGTTCACACTTTCTCCTGCTAGCTTAGAGTCCTTCACGACCACAAACTTTTCCCAAAGACAGTTTTTTGTCTGCTCCTGATTCACAATGAAGAAACCTGACATTTTAAGCTTAACTGACACGGCACGTCCTCCACCGTCAGAAAAATGTCACAGGAACATGTTAAAAAGACCATTTTTAAAATAAAAACAAAATTATTATTATTTATCTAAATATTTAAATGCATTTATATATTTTATCTTTTCCTTTTGAACAACAGAGACACTTGTTGTGCAGCACAAGATATGCCTGTTCTAGTAGAATAAAACACTGACAGTACATTCAACCTTTTTCCATCCTTTTATTCACCGTCTGACCTTTTAAACATCAAAACAGAACTGACTAAAACTAATTAATTACAAATAAATTCACCAAAACTTCAAAGCTGTTATTTCTTTCAATTGTTGACCTTTTCCTTGAAGCCTCAGGTTGCAGATCTCTGCTTTAAATTATATTGTAGCTGCTGTGGAAAACGGCTCTGAAGCCCAAACTCTTGACATCTGCAGCTGCACGTCGCACAGATTGGTCAAATGCATTGATCAAATGCAGTTTGTTTAAGCAGAGAAGCTGCAGTTAGCAGACAGAGGCGTCGCGTTGCAGCTCCGGTTAATCCGGCCTTCTATAAGAACGGTGTTTTACTCCAGAATTAAAAGCCTTTCAGTGGTTGGGGGGCAAAGAAATCAAATCACACCATCTAAAACCCAACTTGAAAGTGTTCAGGCATTAACTCTCTTCAATGGAAGTCGGTTCCACTCATCCTTGTGAAATGACTGTAGTAGATTGGCTGGTTTTTGAGCATGAACTGTTGTTCCATCACGATCAGATTCAATTCAGTATTTTGAGTAATCCAGTGTAAGGCGTGTCTGTGTTCTCCTCTTAACCCAATCAGACAAGGACTTGATGGTTGTGGAGCCAGTGCACTTCATCTGAAGGTCACTGACTATTTGCTGAAGATTCTCCTTTAGAATTTTGTGGTTGATGTTTTTTTTTTAAACATTTACAACAAGTTTTCTAGGTTCTGAAGCAGAGAAAGAAGCCCAGACTCTTTCTAACACCATCACCGTGTTGACTAATGATAACATGTATGTTTTTTAGAGTAAAGTCTTGAAAAAATAAAACTGGTGCAGAATGTCATCAGGCCTGGGTGAGGTGAAAATACAGCTTTAGTTAGTTAGATGAGACTAAAGGGAAGTGTGTAGACAGACAGGCCTGACAGCAAGAGGCTGAGCATAAATAAATCCAGAGATCTGTTCTAACCACACCTGTTGAGACATTTTATCAGTATTAAGTCAGGGAATTTAAATGTTGATGTTATTGGTCTCCAGTGTGTGTATGCGTATAGCTAGCATCTTTGTGTCTGCAGACTTCACACTGGAAAACGAAGGTTACGTATGTAACCGCGGTTCTATGAATCCGGGATGACCGGCAGAGCTCCCGCTCCCTCGGGGTCCTTGCGTTCTCGCGAGGTGCGTTGAGACTGCGTTCCTGGCGCCACGGGACTTTATAGCCTCACGCGGGGTCACCAGGAGGTCACAGGTGACTTTGTTGTCATTAAATTCTCAAACTACGCATGAAGGATCATTCAGTGCTTGAAGCACCGCCTCTGGGGGTCAGGAGGGATGAAATAGAACTGATTATCAGCATTTGCTAAAATCAAAGCAAAGCTAAAGCTAAGCCAATCAAATGTGACAAAATCTCGTGTTCTAACCCTAATCCATTCTGAATGGAGTCCAAAATGAGTTGTCATCAGAAAAGCTTTGGTGAGATTTCCATAGGGAAGATCTCGTAACTTTAAGATGTCTTATTATTTCCCCTTCCTTCTTTGAAACTAATCCCAACAAGATTTTCACAGCTCGTGGATGTTAGCCTCTCTGCATTCTCTCTCTCCACCAGGAGAAATGCTTTGGCATGGTTCAACCTTCTCACCATCAGCATTTCTGCTCTGTTTCATCTGTGGTCTGACCTGATTCAAGACGTCATCTGTTTACCAGCAAGTTTAACTGCCAAAGATTTAAGGATTTATTTGTTTCTGTACATTTTTCTGTATCACAAACGGATCATTATTCATGTTCCCATCATCTCAGTTTATTGAAGGGCTCTATCCATCAGCTTGTTGTGATGCAGCTTCTCCAACAGCTGATCTGTCCTACCTGGAGGGTCCTGTGGCAGCTCAGTTTAATTCTGAGACATCCAGAATGTTGTTCCTCAAAGTCACTCTCCAGTAGTCTTTGAATTGATTTTCAAAGTGTTCTTTTATTCATAATGATGCCCTTTTTTGGCCAAAATAAAAAAAAAAAACACAACAATTTCTGGGACATAGTTGCTGCAGAGCAGCAGGAACTCACCTCTGACTGGAGGGTGGGACTGTTAGCATGGAGTAAGCCCACCTCCACTTCCCATTATCCATTTATTTACCCTCTCTCCCAATAGCTTACAGCCCTTCAAAACCCCAACCGAACATTAGGAGTGCAACAAGGATCAATGTTGGAGCAATCCAGCTGAAGACTTGTGATCCAGATTCCAGTTCAGACGAGGAAAACAAAGACATTCATGGATCTATTTGTCTACAAGTGGATGCATCAGAATGAAGAGTAGGGAACTTATGACCAGCGTATTTTCTGTCATAAATAAGATCTTTTTCAAACAGCATTTTCATCTGCTTCACAATGGTTTGAATAAAGAAATACTCAGAAATGAGATTTTTAGCTTGATTTTCTTCACATGTCCTCCATCAGAAAAATGCTGCAAGAACATGTTCAAACAATTACCATTGTCATTGTAAAAAAGAGCCATTCTGGGGTTGGGAGGTACTATAAAGCCCCCTCCAATGGAAATGGTGTTTTTAACATGTTCATGGAGCATTTTAAACATGATGGAGGTCATGTATAAAACAACTTAAGATTAAAACTTTGGAGTATTTCTCTATTCAAATCGCACAGGCTCAGACTTAGACAACCCGCTGCTGAAAACAGTTGGATTTGTGACGCAGCAACTGGCATGGGCGGACTAAAGTCTCCCTGCTCAGCTACAATTCTGAAGCATCTACATACATACAAATAAATCCATTAACGTCTTATATTTCCTTGTCTGAGCTGGTATCTGTGTGGCTACATAACTCTGACATTCCTTGTTATTTTTCTGCGACGCTAATGTTATTTAGGGGTTGAGTGATGCTAGAGTGTAAACAAATGTTGTGCATGTGGTAAGTGTACTGTGAAGTATTTATAAGGACATTGAGTTATATATCAATCACAAACTGAGATCTGACACAAATATATTAGGGTTGAAAACTTAAAGCAAATACAATTCTCTCCATTTCCATCTGACGGTCTTATCAACCTGTGGGCTGCTGCTCTGACTTCTGCTCTTTCTTTTCCTCCACTGTTAGCACAGAGCTGTGGGTTTGTTCTCCAGGCCTCGGGTGGCCGGAGGGCTGCTGTTTTCCTTCCCACTGTGTGACTGACGGATCCTTATCAGCGCACTTATCATGTGAATGTCAAGGACTTCCAGAAAATCCCATTTTCAGGTGATTGATGGAAGCCAGTCAGCTGCTAAAGAGAAAGAAAGAATGGGTCAGGGAGGACAGAAGAATTCACATCAGTGAGAGCAGACTGAAAGTTGGACTGAATTCATGTCCTAGCAGGTTGTCATGACACTGCTCATACCTTTCAATCTAATAAACACACTTCATGTATACTTTCTCAGTATGGTTTTTGACAAAGAACAACTCAAAAGCAAGCAGTTGAAGAAACAGGGATGTTCAGAAGTTGCAGTGGTTTAACACCTGCAGGGAGTGAGTACAACAAAACGCTGAATCAGGGTAAGAAGAAAGACGTTTTCCCATGAAAGGGTCAGAGATGCTGGTCAGAGGACAGGCTCAAGAACCCTTGAGAAGAATGGATGGCATGGTTGATGGGAGGAACCACAAGCTCTGTAGGAGGAAAAACAAGAATGTTCCATTCTTGGCCCAAGCTCTCAGAGCGGAACTAATAAAGTTTAGAAGGAAAAAAAAAACTCTTTATAAAGTTGCAGATGGATTCTGGCTACATTCAGAGGAAGATCCTTGTTGGGATCAATCCATCTGAGTGAATGAAAGCAGAAATAAACCAAAAGTTTGCTTCAGAAACCTCATATCCACCTCATGAATGTACATGTTCCTGTATTCATGTGCAGCATTCAGTCCAGTCAGAAAGAGTAGCATCGCTGTCTCGACAGCTTACAGGTTACAGGAACTTGATTGAATTCTGCTGTTTGATTATGAAGATAAATCAGATTTTATTCCTCTAGTTGATGCTAATGGTAGCGTTAGCTGTCCATGACGGGGATGAGACGTAGATCTGCAGAAGATCTTTTCTGTTCAGTTCAAGTTGATGACATTTCTGTCTTCACAGAATCTTTAAAAACAGAGATAAAGTCAGACAATTTCAACATGTCTGACAGTAGAGATAAACTAATAACTGTGTGTTATTTTCTGATGTAGCTCCTCTTTACTGTTGATCATAACCGTGTCTGATCCCTGCAGGATCATAAAGGGAAACAAGGATCAAAATCATTTGTAACAGTCAAAATATTCCTATTAAAGTCTCCCTATGACATTTTTTTTATTTAAAAAACGTTCCCAGCAGTGTTTTAATTATGAATATGAAGTTTATAACCAAAATACCATCATCTAAATGTCTTGAAGAGACATGTGCCATGTTGATCTCAAGCTTTTGTCTGAAATATATCCTCTGTGGGGGCGTGGCTTTTGGAGGTGAGCGGCGCTGCCCTGTCCCGGACCCCCCGTCTCATCATGGTGGCTCCGTGTCTCGCTAGCGTAAATCATCACAGCTGCTCCACAAAAGTGTCCAGCAGTTTCATTTTGAGCTGGAGGTCAGCTCAGACGGGGAAGTTGAGATCTTCACAGACCGAATGTTCACCGATCCTTTCCAAGTGCGGTCAAATGAGCCGCAGAAATGTGAACGACGGCTCATTTGACTGCAGTCAATGTGAAGATAGCATCTTTTCTTCTCCAGAAGCTGAACTAGACACGCTAGCCGGACCAGATGAGGGTTTAGTGCATGTGCAGCAGAAAGAAGATGATTCAGGAAAAACAGAGTGTGTCCAAGACTGTTGGATTGATTTAAAAGGAGAAATACTCAGAAATGGAAAAACTAAATGATTTCTGATCACATTTGTTCTCTTTCAGAAGAAAAATGACACACAGACATGATCAAAACAGGATTTTCATGGGAGAGAGACTTTAAGCATTCCTTTTTTTTACAATTACCCCTAAAATACCCCAAAACAACAAATACATCTCGTTACATTTCTGTTTTTTAAAGAGCAGATGTTCTGGTGACTCTGCTCGTCTGTTTCCTCCTCCAAAAAGTGCAGTCATTGTTTTTTCTCATCCCAGATGTTCCATTGATTCTTTGGTGGCTCTCTTGATTATCTCTTGTTTTTGAAGCAGGTAACTTATCTTTCTTGTCCTCTTAGAATCAATCACATAGTTGTTCTTACTGAGTCTGGTTCAGCTGGAGGTTTCTTCCCTTCTCTGTATTATTCAGTATTAAGAGAACATTGCATTGAATTAATTTGTTGTTTGAATCATTGTTAGAACTAAAATATGACAGTCTGGTTGGATTGGAATCCTCTGCAGAGAATTAGATAACGTTGGAATGGGATTTGTCTGTTTTTTTTCACGAATGTTTTTCTTGACAGAACATGAATGACTGGCATTAGCATACACCAATGAGAATTCAGGTTTTTTTCCCTAATTAAATACTATTTAATCAACTTTAAAGGGTACCTGACACATCATGAAGTGAAACAGATGAAAGAAACCAGTAGCTCCTTCTGACAGCACAGAGCTGAGCGGTGGAGCTCATCCTCCCACACGGTTTGTTCATTGATTCACAATAGTGGACATTTCAAGTCTAAATCTTTACCAGGAAGGACTTATCATCTAACAATTGCAGTGTTAGTGACACGTGATTGAAGTTAGCGCTCTGTCTTTCAGCTATTACAGTCTGCTGGACCAGACCATGGCGGCATGCCGCCTCATAGACACAACAACCGAAGTCCATCAATAAATGTGACATCCACGAGCTCTCTTTAGACGAAACATCGTCTGTCATCGCTCTTATCAATAAATGAATCGCTTTAACATGAATGTGCTCATGTTTTCTCCATGCTGGGACTTTATCTCTGCAGCTGAGTTCTAATAGAGAAATTGAAGGATTTTTATGTTGTGGTGACATGTTTGGACTCTAAAACAATAGATGTCAAATACTGACAGTCTCTGAGAAATGTTTTTATTATTATTATTTTCACAGTAAGTGCATGTTCGAGTCATTCTTAACTCTTTTATTGATGTATTCTTTTACTCCAGTGCTTCCTCACGGGATCCTCCTGTGGGGGGGCTGTTACTGCAGTACCCGTTCTCGTTGAGGGGCCGGGGTCCCGCTGTAGAATCGGCCCAGCGCTGTCTGTGCTACAGTGATGACCTCTGTAGCTGGGCCTTGAAATAAATGGATCCTGGTGAAGCAGTTCCTGCACTGCAGCTCTGATCCAGACTGTGTATTCAGAACTCTGTTCATTTTGGTTGTGAAAGGTGAAAGGAAATGAAATGAAAGGTGCTAAACAAATGAATAAAGTTTGAGTTACACTTGTTTTTTTCATTTATTGCAAGTTATTCAAGTTATAAACTGACCAATGAAATGGCTCGATAGAAGCGTGTGGTGCTCGCTCACCCCAACCCCCACCTCAAACGTTTAAAACTCAGATTTTCCCGAGCTCGCTTTTAGTCATTAGGCTTTCCAAGTCAGACCGACTCGGACCAATCACTAACGTCATCTGGTTCCAACATGGCGCTGTCCGTATTGGAAAAAAATAGCGCAAGAATTGACTTGATTTTGCTGGAACTGGAGGTCAGACATTGTCCACAGATGAGGTCACAGGCGCTTCCCTCATCTCTATGTAAGATCAGAAATCATATTAATCACAAGATATGCAAGATTAAAGCATAAACCTGTTCCATCAATTCTGAATTTTATAAAGCTTTGAATTTTCTTTCTGAATTTATTTTCAACCCTTGATTTTTGATGGCCCAGAAATTCAATGAAAATGAAACTGCTGAAGAAAACTTTGTTATATCTGTCTTTCTGGGCCATGGAACACCAGGGTTCAAAGAAAGAAAATTCAAAGGTTTAAAAAGTTTAGAATTGTTGAAACAGAAAAACTTTCACACTAAAGGCTTTCTTAAGTTGTTCAAGAGCCGTGAATATATTGTTTTCTTAAGCCTGGCTTCCACTGAGCGGTCCGGTCCGGTCCAGTAGGGAGTGGTACTGTACCGTCAAGTGATGCAGACCGCTAGTGTGTCACTGCATCATTGTAGTGTGACAAGTAGAAAAACAGCAGCAACATTAGAGGTCATCCAGCAGCTCCTCTCTTTCTTGCTTTACTTTTTATACAATATTTTCAAGGTGAGAAACTCTTGGAGCAGCATTGTGGAAACCTTTCTCTCAGTGACTGCAGGTTACCAGAAGACAGTCAAAGTTGTTTTCACTCGTGTAAGTCTCATGAAAGGAGGTCTTGGATTTATATGTGGGTTGCATGAAGTCGTGTCCACCCACCAGGTGGAGTGTGTCTGCAGGAACAGTAGCACCCCGCCGGCATCATGAGGCCCAGCAACCCCGTTTTCCTGCCCCAGACCCGGCTCTGTGGGTCAAGTGAGCGCTTCCTGCTCAGTGTTGGACCTGGTGGGAGGACCAGAGGCTGTTCGCTTGGATGTTCTTCCACCACTTTATCTACTTAGGAAGATGTGGCCTCTAGTGAAGAGAGATTTGCTCTGGTACACGGAGTATTTGGTCTTATGACAGGATTATCTTCTGGATCTGGCAGAATCCCCGTCAAACAGAAGCTATGGAAGAATTACAAGTAGTCTGTAATGACTTTAAATGTTGTTTTTCTTAAGACAAAAGAGCTGCTAAAATCACAAGAACTAAGTTCAAACTAAATTGTTCTTGGAAATATATTAGCAGATTTGAACATTCTTGCTCTGAAGAAAAGGTTTTTGGGTGATTTAAGTAAATGTTTCACTTAAATTGTGTTTTGAGCTTGTGTGTGTTGTATATTTTATGATAAAAAATAAAAATGGTTAAAATCTAAAAAATGCAAAACCTTTATTGACTCAGTTGGTTTGTCAACAAGCCTTTCTGTCATCTGAACTTTCTGCTAAAAGAAAAAAAGAACACAATTTCCTGATCAGAATAAACGAAAAAGGAAAAAATAATAAAGCATTTCCTACGAGTGGATCCTCAGAGTTGAATTTAAACATTACTAAACATGACACTGTCAATCTTTTTATACATTTTACAAGGATTTATTTTTTTGTCTTGCTTGGTGAGTTTTCATCAATGTCATTCCTGTGTCTTTTACAGCTTTGATGATGTGAAAAAAAAAATCACAGTTTTCAAAACAGAAAATTGTGACTCTGACATCCAGCTTTTGGAGGTAATTAAAAATTCCACCAGAACAATGTAAAAAAGTGAAATAAAAATCCACTTTTGGAGGAAACTAAATAGTTTTTTTTCTACTTATTCTGCTTTGTAGGCCCTGCTACTAAATGATTTGATGATAAATTCTCTTTATTGAGTTTTTTAAGGTGAAGCTGGAAGAAAAAACAACAGAAAATGACTTAGAGTCTAAAATAATTGGAAAAGAAAGTGAAAATCAGATCATTTGACATTTCAGACCAACGTCTGACAGAAATGCTTTTAAATCTTGATGCATTTAAAGAAGAACTTATGTTATGAATGTACTTTGTTAAAAAAAGCAGTTAATAAACACGGCCTTGTATTAACATCTGACTATATCCAGCACTTGAAAACAACGTGAATATCTGTGACGTTAGCTCTGAAACGACTCGCAGACAGACACTTTAGAAACAGACTGGCTGGTGCCTTGTCAGCCCCAGGGATGTGCGCTGCCGCCTTAATGACTTGCTCAGATTCAGATCAGGCTGAAAAGCCTCCTAAGCCTCACTCAGCGCGCAGGCACGAGCAGGACTTCTTCTTCCTGCTGCTGTAAGTTCTGTGGAGCCCAAACTGCTTTTCCTTTTTGCTTTTCATCAGATGAGATGGTCTCCAGACTCTACCACTTCATTAAACTTTAATCATACAAAGCCACTTTCTTTGTTTTTTTACTGTTGTTTGCTGTGGATGTTTGGATTATGTGAACTTCAGTTCAAGTATTATTTAAAGTTTTATCAAACAGTTAAATTGAGACTGAAAACAAGAGCAATGACCAGCAGATTATTGAGTAGTGTGTGGCGTGTGCACGCCTGATAGACCGGATGACTGGAAATATTTTCCTTCATGTTCCAATAAGTCATCGTTTAGGGGTCAGAGGTCATACTCTAATTAGTTTAATGAACTGCTCTGTGCAAAAACAAGCAGGTCTCAAGTCAGTCTGGATCAGAGGCCTGAGAGAAGCTGGAAGGCGCAACAAACCAGCAAACTGACAAGCGCTAGACACAACAATGGCATCAGGCAACCTGATAGAGTTACCGAGGAAGTCCTTGTGTCGGCAATTCTGCACCTCTTCAAAGAAAATTCAAAAACAGTCCATGGAAACAGGGATGATTCTGCAGAAAACATGGAGTCCTTCACACAGTTCATGTTCGGGTTCCATTGTGACTTTACTGACTATTGTTTAAGGATACTAACAGAAAGAGTCTGACGGTTGAGTTCAGCTTTAACCCTTTAACACTGCAGCTCCAGTCTTTGTATTCTTCGAAGTACAGTATTTCTTTAACTGTCAACATGATCAACGTCATTCCTGCTACAGATTCTGTGTTTAAGTGTCACCAGCAAAGCCTCAGGTGTTAAAGGGTTTTCTTTTTTTTTAAATATATATGAAACATTTTAATTTAATCTTTAAAATGGTTTATAATATGGAAACACAGGATGTGCAGAAACCAAAGTGTCGGGGAAGAAGAGTTTTGGTGGCAGCTCCATTATTTTATCCAGCTCAAGCTTTTGAATGATAAACTCATCAATTACTGTGACATCAGGTTTGGAAAAAGAAGGAGAACATTGAGAACATTTTTTCTAAATGAAGATAGTAAGAATGCAGAAAAAGCTTGTTGAGGAAGAAAAAACTACACCTTTATATGGTTTTAGGATCAATTATTTTTTACAATATGCAAGAAATGAAGTTCTTGTGTTGAGTTTTGCATTATAAATGATCTGTTGCAAACTGGAATTTTACTACACAGTCAAAATCAATAAAATGTCAAATAAAATGTCCTATTGTGGCGTTATATACTAGTTTAGTTGAGCCAGATTTTTAGACCTCAACGTTGGAATAAATATTCATTGTGATGCAATAACGACAAATGTTCATTTTTTGCAAAGAAAACAATAACTGTGAAAGCAAAAGGATAATCGCTGTGTTCTGCTGTGTATTCAAACTGCACAGTGGTTCATAAACCAGGGTGGTTCAGACTTTAGCACTATAAAAATGTTGCACCCTCAACCCCCCCGTTCTTCATCTACAAGTACACCTTTTGTGACACTTTTCTTAACAAGGAAACTGTATGATTGACAACTTAGTTTTGCAAAAATAATTTGACAATTTTATCAGAAGTCGGGTTAGAGTGCAGTAAAGGTATTTTATTTAAAAAAAAAATCTAATTTGGATAAGAAGAAGATAATTGGTCTCCAAGCATTATAGCTTTTAGTCATTTTTTAGTCATTTGGTGTTCATTTCTTTCTTAAAGCAGTGGCCTGGTACTGACCCGTGAATCACTTGGTATGTATGGGGCAGCAGAGGGAAAAATATAACTGACAATATTCACGTTTTATTTGTTATTTGACTCTTAAGAAAGTTTTATTTTTAAATTATCAAATCCACAAACAGTAAAAAACAGAGAATTGAAATTGGAAAAGCCGGACAGCAGCAGAAAGAAAGTTTGCAGCAGCTCCTGGAGGCATGTCGGGCACGCTGACGAGGCTGGACCTCATCCAGCAGCTGTCAAGTTACCACAGTCAAGGTGGAAATAGATCTCATCCTGAGCTTCTTTTATCAAGAACATTAGAGTTAAGTGACCAGAGCTGAAGGTAGTGAGTAAGGCTGGTATCAGTTTTTTTTTATTTCATTTTCTTAGTCACTTTTCCCCTTTCGGGGTGGCGGGGGTGCTGGAGCCTAACCTGGATACTGATGAAGGCAGGGTTCACCCCGGAGGGGTCACCAGTCTGTCACAGACAGAAGCCAAAATCCCAGAGATTTCTATAGAGAAATAAACAGCTGTTACTCCATCATTCTGTGTGTTATAATAACCATTCTTGCTCGTTTTTTTAACATGTTCTTTGTAAACTTCTTTCTTTTTCATTATCCTTATTCAAGTTATAAACTGACCAATCAGATGATGTAATAAAAGTGTGTGGTCTCATGAAGAACATTTGAAATGTTTGATTCTCCTGAGCACACTTCATGGTCAAAGTGTGGCCCCCAACAAGCTCACTCCTGATTGGTCGCCAATAACAGATCAGACCAAACCCTGCTTCCTGCTGCTGACTGCTTCACACATGGAAGGGTCTGTGTTGCAAAATAATGGGGGCCGAATTGACTTCATTTAGTTGAACGCAAGTAAAGCATTTTCTGTAGGTGAGGTCACACTTACTTTGCCCAGTTATCATATACTATGGAAGTTTTTTTATGTCAAAATTCAAAGTATTATGCATTATTCAATTGACAATTCAGTTTGCAAATTCATCATGCAATTTGAAAAAGCATTTTTCAATTTGCAATTCATTATTAATTTCAGGCTTGCAAAATGACAATTCATTTTGCAATTTACAATTCAATATTAAAATTTACAATTCAATATCACAATTTTTTAAAACAAAATATTGAATAAAAACGCAATCAATTGCATTGCTTATTGCCATGGGTTTTTGATGTCATAATTCAAATGACAATGTATTTTGTAATTTACAATTCAATATGAATTTTGACCTTTCATTTTGAAATGCATTTTGCAATTGACAATTCAATATTTTAAAATGACATTTCAACACATGGCTTGCTTCAAATGCAAAACAGCGCCCCCCTGCTGTAATGCATTCTCAGTTTTATCCAGGCGCTCCAAGTCGGTCAAAATTCAAATCGTTTTGCATTCTGTCAGACGCTCATCAGGGCGGGGCCTTCCACCTCCCAACATTTGCTAAATCCCGCCCCCACTTCCTTACTCAACTAACCAATGGAGTTGTTTGGTGTCGGAGGTTAGAGAATCTAGCTTCTATCTGCTAAAGAGTTAGCTTCTATCTGGAGAACTTGCACTTCAACCGCTGTGTGACAGCATTAAAAGATATTTTGGAGAGAATCTTTAGGTCTGCAGTGAACTTCAGACAGCAGCGGTCCGCAACCCTCGGGTGTGTCACTTGATACCGCGCCACAGACAGAAAAAAGAACATATGCAGGGGGCTAATTCAATGGTTTTAAGAAGTCTAAATGTTTGAACGTTATATATTTTGTGGTTAATTTACCTGTTCTCCTCTAATGGGAGATGCTAACCAGACTGCTAACTTTAGCTGTGTCTGAATTTGAAGGTGTAATGGAAAACTAAAGCAAAATAAAACGACACAACCATCATAATCCACCTGTTGCTCCTCTTTTATCAGTCGGTCGTGGCAACCGCTGTTTCCTTTGGGGTTGCATGCTGGGGTGGCTGTATGACCAAAAGGGACTGCAGTCGGCTGGACAAACTGATGAAGAGGTGTGCATCTGTGATCGGGAGGAGGGTGGACTCTGTAGGAACTGTGCTGCAGAAGAGGATGAAGGCTCTAAGCCGAAGCATCCTGGGCAATCCCAGACATCCTCTCCATAACACAATGTCTGCACAGAGGAGCACACGGAGTAACAGGCTCCTTTCACTGCACTGCAGGACTGAGCGCTTTAAAAACTCATTTGTCCCTTCAGCCATCAGGCTGTTTAACAAATCTGCCTGATATAAACAGGCTTTTTATTCCTATTTTATTTTATTGCTATTTATTGTATGTGTTTGAGTGTGTCTAGCTGCCGAATCACTATCTGAATTTCTCCTTGGAGATTAATCTAAAGTCCTATCTATCTATCTATCTATCTATCTATCTATCTATCTATCTATCTATCTATCTATCTATCTATCTATCTATCTATCTATCTATCTATCTATCTATCTATCTATCTATATCTATCTATCTATCTATCTATCTATCTATCTATCTATCTATCTATCTATCTATCTATCTATCTATCTATCTATCTATCTATCTATCTATCTATCTATCTATCTATCTATCTATCTATCTATCTATCTATCTATCTATCTATCTATCTATCTATCTATCTATCTATCTATCTATCTATCTATCTATCTATCTATCTATCTATCTATCTATCTATATCTATCTATCTATCTATCTATCTATCTATCTATCTATCTATCTATCTATCTATCTATCTATCTATCTATCTATCTATCTATCTATCTATCTATCTATCTATCTATCTATCTATCTATCTATCTATCTATCTATCTATCTATCTATCTATCTATCTATCTATCTATCTATCTATCTATCTATCTATCTATCTATCTATCTATCTATCTATCTATCTATCTATCTATCTATCTATCTATCTATCTATCTATCTATCTATCTATCTATCTATCTATCTATCTATCTATCTATCTATCTATCTATCTATCTATCTATCTATCTATCTATCTATCTATCTATCTATCTATCTATCTATCTATCTATCTATCTATCTATCTATCTATCTATCTATCTATCTATCTATCTATCTATCTATCTATCTATCTATCTATCTATCTATCTATCTATCTATCTATCTATCTATCTATCTATCTATCTATCTATCTATCTATCTATCTATCTATCTATCTATATCTATCTATCTATCTATCTATCTATCTATCTATCTATCTATCTATCTATCTATCTATATCTATCTATCTATCTATGCTATCTATCTATCTATCTATCTATCTATCTATCTATCTATCTATCTATCTATCTATCTATCTATCTATCTATCTATCTATCTATCTATCTATCTATCTATCTATCTATCTATCTATCTATCTCAATCTATCTATCTATCTATCTATCTATCTATCTATCTATCTATCTATCTATCTATCTATCTATCTATTATTATCTATCTATCTATCTATCTATCTATCTATCTATCTATCTATCTATCTATCTATCTATCTATCTATCTATCTATCTATCTATCTATCTATCTATCTATCTATCTATCTATCTATCTATCTATCTATCTATCTATCTATCTATCTATCTATCTATCTATCTATCTATCTATCTATAAATAAAACGGGTCTCTCATGAATATAATCATGAACGTGAATCCACCGAGTATCCATCTTTATTATCAGTGTTTGTGAAACATTGGAGACTCTGTCATCACATCCTTACACGGAGCGGCTCTTGGCTCCTGCTACGTTGTCTGTATAAATCCGTTTTTGTCGAGGAAGACTCGGTCTTGTCTGTGAACAGCTGATTTTTTTCCTGTGAAGTCAAAGGTTCAATTCAGTTTCCTCATTGATTCCTTTTCTGCCCAAAGAATCTAAATACGATTCATTGGTTTGTTTTTGTTAGGTTGAAGCTTCGAACTTGGCACTTAGTCTCTCTCAGTCATGAGACCAAGAGCAGCATCCGAAAGTTTTTCAAAATAAAACCTCCTTCATTATAACAAAATAATTTGTTATCGTATTTATTTGTTTTTTTTCTCTGTGTTAACGTTAACAGCAGCCCTAAAGATGTGCTCCAAAAATGTCTTTAACAGCTACAATGTAGCGGTAGCAGTCGTGGTTATCCAGATGGAAGCTAACTCTTTTATTTTGAAAAACTCCCGGATGCTGCTCTCTCCAGCCTTCTTGGTCTCATGACTGAGAGCGGCTGACTGCTAAGTTCGTTGCTCAAACTTAAAAGAAACAAAACAATGAATCGGATTTAGAACGTTTCTATGGGCAGAAAAAGAACCAACGAGGAAACCGACGAGGATATTTTACTTCACAGAAAAAAGCTGCTGGTTGGAGACAAAACCGAGAGTCTTCGTCAACAAAACCGGATTTATGGAGACAGCTGTTCTCACGGAGCAGGAGCTGCTCCGTGTAAAGATGTGATGAGAGTCTCCAATGTTTCACAAACACAGATAATAAAGGTGGACACTCGGTGGATTCACGTTTATGATTATTTTCAGGAGAGACCCGTTTTATGATGGTTGTGTCGTTTTATTTTGCTTTAGTTATCCATTACACCTTCAAATTCAGACACAGCTAAAGTTAGCAGTCTGGTTAGCATCTCCTTAGAAGTGAAGGGGGAAATATAACCACAAATATTACGTTCAAACATTTAGACTTCTTAAAACCATTGAATTAGCCCCCTGCATATGTTCTTTTTTCTGTCTGTGGCGCGGTATCAAGTGACACACCCGATGGCTGCGGACCGCTGCTGTCTGAAGTTCACTGCAGCCCTAAAGATTCTCTCCAAAATCTCTTTTAATGCTGTCACACAGCGGTTGAAGTGCAAGTTCTTCAGACAGAAGCTAACTCTTTAGCAGATAGAAGCTAGCATTCTCTAACCTCCGACACCAAACAACTCCATTGGTTAGTTGAGTAAGGAAGTGGGGGCAGGATTTAGCAAATGTTGGGAGGTGGAAGGCCCCGCCCTGATGAGGGTCTGACAGAATGCAAAACAATTTGAATTTTGACCAACTTGGAGCGCCTGGATAAAACTGAGAATGCATTACAGCAGGGGGGCGCTGTTTTGCAAGCTGGAATGAGTTTTGACACAAAAAGAGCATGGGAGATTTTAATACACAATAGATCTTAAGTTATTTGAAGCAAACCATGCATTGAAATGTCATTTTAAAATATTGAATTGTCAATTGCAAAATGCATTTCAAAATGAAAGGTCAAACTGCATATTGAATTGTAAATTGCAAAATGCATTGTCATTTGAATTATGACATCAAAAACCCATGGCAATATGCAATGCAATTGATTTTGTTTTTATTCAATATTTTGTTTTAAAAAATTGTAATATTGAATTGTAAATTTTAATATTGAATTGTAAATTGCAAAATGAATTGTCATTTTGCAAGCCTGAAATTAATAATGAATTGCAAATTGAAAAATGCATTTTCAAATTGCATGATGAATTTGCAAACTGAATTGTCAATTGAATAATGCATAATACTTTGAATTTTGACATAAAAAAACTTCCATAATATACAGTCAATCGCAGTGACCTGTTCCTATTGGTCAAAAACAGCAACAGCGCAGTAAGTGTAGGGAGGTTTGTGAGCTCAGTGCTCACTGCATGGACAGGCCTTGTTGTTGTTCTGTGCCTGACTGAATGTAAAGTCTGTTGCTTCTCTCTGTGTCTCCATATGAAGGTAAAGTTTCCGAGTAGTGTTTGTTGTGTGATTTCTGTTTGATTTCTTTGTGACTGTTTTATGAGGTAAAATACTATGTGTAAGTTTAAGTTAGAGTATTTATCCAGTTTATTGCTTTAATAAACTTTAACCCTCATGGAAAAAGCTGATCATAAATAGTTCAAAACTGAGCTGCTTGCTCATAATCTTTTTTTATTTTTATTTTTATCTTAAATAATAATTTATGGAGCCCTGACAAGGAAATTGTATGAGCCCTGGGTTTTTTGCATCATAAATATCTTTGAGGGGGACATGCCTGAGAGGCATGCAGTCAAGAGCTTCCGACCATCTCCAGGAAGCTGTAGAAATGTACTCTACCAAGAGTTATGGCGCCTCGTGACTTTTGACTTGATCTTTGAATCCAGCCATTGGCTCGTATGGTACAAATTGCAGCTGTTTTGCATCATTTAATGTGACTAATGGTTACTGTATTCTATGTCTAACAGTAACAGTCAATACAATGTGGTTTTAATAGGTTAAATCGTTGATAAGGTCAACCATAGAGTTGGGTTTTGCTAGAGGCTTTATTCTATTGGAGGATGGTCCCTCCTTTCTATAATACAAAGTACAATTTAATAGAATCTTCTGTTTCAACTGCAGAGTTGGATGATTCTGAATGATTGGGAAATCTACATGGCACCCCATCTCTCTGTGTTCACGGTCTAATCCAGAGCGTGAATCGCTCTCAGTCACCCCTCCACTTCCTCTGCACTGGATGCCTTTTTGATAGCTAGAAACATGGGTGTATTGATTACAATGGATTCAATCAAATAGACTGTTAAACTCACTGACTCCTTCCATTGAGATATTCTGCATTCCAGTTGTCACAATGTGCTACTATTCATTCATTCATTCATTCATCTCTTTAGTCTTTTGTCCCTTTCGGGGTCATGGGGGTGCTGGAGCCTAACCTGGCTGCTGAAGGCAGGATACACCTGGACAGGTCTCCAGTCTGTCACAGGGCCGCAATAACAACCCATACACTCTCACATTGAGACCGAGGGACAATTTAGTGTTTAACCAATTAACCAGTGAAGCATATTTTTGGATGGTGGGAGGAAGCCGGAGTGGCTGCAGAAAACCCACCCAGAACATTAACTCCACTGAGAATGGTTCTTTCAGGTCCTCCAGCTGAGATCTGAACTGAGGCCTTATGCTGTGAGGCAAGATTGAGTACCACTGCCCCACCGTGCTGCCTACAATGCACTATTATGTTTAACTGAATGAAGCAGCAGAATGCTGGCCGTCTCACATACATTTATCTAATTGAAAACCTCTAACCAACAGATCCATAATTCTATAACAGAACATTTTGATCTTCCTCTGCTGGATTACTACCAGAACTTCCAGAACTAGAGAAGATTTTACAACTTTCAAATCTTTGTTTCAGATCAGGAGGCAGAAACCAGCTCAGATTAATCTTCAATTCTTCATTTTAATAAAATCTTTCTGCTAATTACTTTAACTGCTGAATAATATATATCTTAAATTACTAATACAACAATACTTTATTTCATTGTGTTGATCATTTGACCATATATTATGATACGATTCATGATTATGATATTTATTTTATGAGTGGACAGCCCCCCCCTTCAAGAAGTGAGGGTGCAAAGAAAGGTTTTTCCTGTTCCCGCCTGGTTAAGGTTTAAAATAAATGGATAATTTCCTCTAAATAGGAGGCGGCTGAGTTGCAGTTTGTTTAGGTGAAACCTGGCGTTGTTTTAGAAAACAGTAGGAATTTTTGCTCATCTTCACTAGGTGTACTTACAGGTGGATATGGGTTGTCAGCGCCTTGGGCTGGACCAATGCCATGAAATGCGCTTTAGAAATAAATGGATTGATTGATTGATTGTCTGCAGGTGAAAAAAGGCTACACCTGTACAGGCCATGCAGTCGGTCCACGCAAAATATCAAGGTTGTTAACAGCTTGGTAAGCCAGTAGAGAAAAAGATTCATTCTCATTTATTTTCTATGGACATACTGCAGATGACAGGCAAACAAATTTGAAGAAAGGGAGACGCAGGCGTGTCATAAAGACTTTTTTTCTTTTTTAAACACCCCAGATCCTGCAGACTGTCCAAGGGACTTGTTAGTGTTGTTCATGTGATAAGTGGGTGCTCCCTGAAGGTCCTTGAGTGCAACCTGACTATTAGAAATCAGAGCGTAGTGTAGGTGGGTATCTGTACAAACTATAGGCACTTATGTGTCACTTGCACACCCAATTGAGCAGTAATGTGGGGTCAGTAAGGGACCAGTACTCACACCTTACTAATGACTAGAGGGAGGAGTAAGGACACGCCTTGACAGCACTGCTGATAGGTGTATGAAACTTACAGAAGTATTCTAATGGTGCATTCTCACGGAACGCGATTCTCTCGGCAGAAACGGACAGCTCCAATGTTAATCAATGGTCCAGACGCGCTCTGAGGCCAATTGAAGCGCCGCCGCACAATTTGAGCGACGGGCACAGCGCAAGGGTCTGCCAGCAGCTCAGTATGAAAATACCTGAAGTTTGACAGGTCGCTCCATTGCATCAGCCAATCAGGAACTCATCTTTGGCCACAAGCCGTTTTCAGTGACTCGATCAGCGGGTAGAATATTAATCCAATACGAGCGAATGGTCCTGTCTCAGCATGGCGGTTCTCTGGCTGACAGACAGCCTCACGGACTTTGTGAGCTCCACACGTCAGGAGACAGACAGCCACTGGGTGGAGCGGGAGCCGGGAAGCACCGGGCGAGAACCGGGGAGAGCAGGGGAGCATGGCGGGAGCAGGGACTGAGGAGCTGGCAGCAGCTCAGCTCTCCCAAACTGTGATAGTTTACTTATTTTAGAGGAGACAATATTAAAAGATAAAACCCTCTGTTTTCCCTCCTCTCAAGTTAAAGCGGGACAACCTTTAAACTCAGTCACAGTGGAAGCGGCCGTTATCCAGACTACCGCAGATGTCCGCACTCCCTTGATTTCACGTTGCTATTGTCTGTCCATGACAATGTGCCAAAACAGATATTGGACTTTGAACAGTTTCTTTTTTTTAAACCTAGTCTTTTTCCGTCTATCTTTGTAATTCCACCTCTCATATGATGGTCATGCTAAATGACTCAAAAAGTAGTTGGGGATCAGTCTTTGTGTCCTTTGCTCTAAGGATCCATTGTCTTGGTCCTACCACTTGGTTCAGGTAAAGTTGCCCATAACACATAACCATCTTCAGCACGAGGTCTCTCACCTTTCTAGCATCTCCTGCGTGTCTTTGGAGGGAATCAGCCCAAGTTTCTGCCAGATGACTACATCAGATGTGAAAGAGCCTCATCAGGTGTTCCTCAAGAATGTTGTAGCTTACAAGGTCAATGTCGACTCCTGGAGATGTCCTTATCCTGTCTGGTTATCCACGGCCATTCATCCCCTTTAGGCTGAGAAACAAATGTCACGGTAATTCATTGGACCTTTTCTCATCTTTAAAGAGGGTAAACTGATGGCCGTCCACCCACACCTTACCAGATCCTTGTGAGTTCATTCTTTACTATGTGTCTCATAGGTCATTCCTGCTATTGACTCATTGGCCCGTTTTAATCTGGACCCCTCCTTTGCTGATTATTTTCACTGCTGTCATCTTGGTGGTAATAAAAATGACTGAACTGTGCAAATGACACAAGTGAAGCCACATTTAGTAAGTGTTATATGCTCAGTAAATTACTAAGAGTTTTAAGAAAGACAAAGAGATGTGTTACTTCAGTATGTGTTTATGCATGTATTTAAAGAAGATAGTAGATGAGAAAACACATGAGAAGGAATTAATAAATGTTTTAGTCAGCAGTAAGTGCAGGTAACAGAGCATCACCCAGCAACATAAACGTTGTCAGAGTTTAAAACAGTCCAGATATCCTTTAGCCTTGCTCTTACTTTCTCTTACACACCCACGCACAAACACACACACACAACTGGTTGGTCAATCACAGGGAGGGTGGATTGAGATCTACAGCCACACTGAAGACTAATTTTTTAAATGCTGGGTTTTTTGGCAATTAAAGTCTTGTGTTAATTAGAGCAATGTAGAGAATTCCTGTAACATATTGACATATTTATAGTTTCGATCAATAAAAACAACCAAAACAAGGAAAATCTTGAATGCAATATGTGATTGACCAGTTAAGTTAGAGTTCCACTCCCATCATCTTTTGATCTGTTGTAAAATTGTTCCCGGTGGTCTTTTAATGATGACTATGCCGTTTTTAGGCAAAATCAAAAATCCTGTTTCCCATCATACCTTTGTTCACACTCTTTGCTGCTAGCTTACAGCCCCTCACAACACCAAATTATTATTAGCGGTGCAATAAAATATGACGAGGAGCCATCCAGTTTAGATCCAGATTCCAGCAGAGATGTTCATGGATCTATTTTTCTGGAAATATCAAGTGACTCTACTGTGGGCTATTAAATCTGTTGCTTAATAATATGTTGTGCATAATATAAGAGACGCAAAACAAGATAAGACAGAAGCGTACGGACAGATGATCGGCAGGGGGAACACGAGGAGGATCACAGCACTCCGGAAACATGGCGACCCGTGGAGGACGCAGACTGCAGAGGCCGGGCTGGGTCGGAAATAGGGCTGGGTATCGGTTATACTTTCCAGAAACTATACGATTCAATTCACAAGAGCCTGAATCGATTTGATTCCGATTTTTTTCTTGACTCTTCAATTCAATTCAATTTTATGTTTTCACATTTTTACACATTTGTTTAGAAATACATTAAAAATCTAATATTTAATATGAATATATTTATATTAATCTGATCCAGTTCACATATTGTAAAATTTATTTGGGAAATATGAGATTGTTATTATCATCCAGTGTTACATGGATTCTCAAAAGGAGGAATTTCTACAAAAAATATTCAGATCATTAACATTCTAAACGGTGCTGCTTCTCCAGGAGGGAGTTTCCTTTTTGCCACTAGGTGGCGATCACGCCATAGAAATATATTTTATCCAGTAAGAAGACGACAGTATGAGGGGGAAAAAAATGACGTTTTAGACCACAAACAGTTACTTTAAAATATATTTCCTTAAAGAGTTTGGAAATTCAATGCCTGTGAGTAAATAAAGATGTTCATTTAGTCAGCAATGTTTTTTTTATTTGGTCAACCAAGCGTTAGCATCAGCCATCATATGGGGAATTCTATTGAACGCTAGCATCAAGCTAGAGCACTTTAGCTTTATGTGCTAAATCGATTTTTATATTTTGTGAACCGATTATTGATCTATTATGATTAAATCGATACGAATCGATTACTCGATCTTTTCAACCCACCCCTAGTCGGCTAGCGGTGACGGTGTCCAGTAAAAAGGAACGTCGGCCCTCCCCTTGTAGTGTGTGCGTGTGTCTGAGAGATCGGACGACAGGCTGCAGCTGAGCGTATTGTTTGGTGTTGCAGCTAGCGGCGGGTGCACTTCTCATCTCCACACAGCGGACCACGCCCCCCCCCCCCCACCCCCACCCCCTTAGAGGCTGAGTGGCAAGCAGGACGTACCTTGATGTTGCTGAAGGGAAACTGTTTTCCTTGTAGAGTATAACCCAAACCCTTATCCGGCAGAAGTACCACAGCAGCAGCCAGTAGCTCAGGTGAATGAAGTTGACCCAGCAGATATTCAGCAGGAGCTGAGCCTTGACTCAGAAGTCGTAGAAGTAGTGATAAGACGCATTGGACTGTGCTTCTGAGGAGACTGCAGCTTCAGAATTACATCCAGCGCTGGCTCTAAAGGGGGATGGTCACTTGTGAACAACGGAAACAGATGACACAGCTTCTGCAACCAACGCTGGACTAAGGTGTTTTCTTGTTATGAAGAGGATTTTGGCTGTACTGGAGGGGTTAAGCATCAGATACCTACGGGTTCCAGTAGAGAGAGGGATCGACCAGTACCACCAAGCCCGTACGCAGAATTGCGTTCTCAGCCTTCTCATCATGTTGGTCAAAAAGAAGGCAAGGCAAGTTTATTTGTATAGCACATTTCATGTACAGAGACAATTCAAAGTGCTTTACATAAAACATTAAAAGAAACAATCAAAAGAAATAGTAAAAATGTCATTCATTATTCAAATCATTAAAATAAAATTAAAAGAAAGTAAAAAGATTTTAATTTAAAACAAGCATAGATAAAAAGTGCGGACGTAAACTTTTGAATACATATTAATCAAATGCAGCTGAGAACAGGTGAGTCTTTAACCTGGATTTAAATACACTGAGTGTTTCAGCAGATCTAAGGTTTTCTGGAAGTCTGTTCCAGATCTGTGGTGCATAGAAGCTGAATGCAGCTTCTCCATGTCTACTGAAGAGCGGAGATTGCCGATTTTCTGTCAACTATCGCAAGTTGAATGCTATGACACACAAAGACGCTCTCCCATGACCACAAATGGAAGAGTCTCTAACACGCCTATGTCACGGTCAGCAGTGTTTGCCCCTCCTCCTTTGCTCTCATCTGGTTTCCACAGCTGCATTACGTTTGTCATTAGTTTTTCGGGTATTTAAGTTATGGTCTTTTTATTTTTCAGTGTCGCTGAGTCTTGTTTTGTCACATATATTTTACAAGTACTTTAGAGTTATTTTGGTTATTAAATCGTTTTCTTCTTCTACCTTCTGGGTTTGAGTTCTCCTGCTCCTGGGTTCCCTTTTTGCCTGACACCATAACAGCCTAAAAGCAGCAAAATGGTACTCCACATTAGATTTGGCCAGTGGTTCCTGGCAAATCGAGATGGACCCAGCTGATAGAGAGAAAACTGCTTTAGCCACGCCTTGGGCCTGTATGAGTTTGATTGGATGCCTTTTAGACTTTGCAATGCGCCAGCTACATTTCAGCGGCCAAACTCTGCTGATCTATCTCAATTACATCATTGTGTTCTCTTCTGATTTCCAGAGCCACACACAACATTTGGAGGAAGTCTTCCAAAGGCTCTGCAACCATGGTTTGAAGTTACAGCCCAAAAAGTGTCTGCTGTTCCAGAAAGAGGTGACTTACCTTGGCAACAGATCCACCAAAGACTGCAGTCGTGAGAGAGTGGCCTTGTGTGACAGGTTACGTCCTTCTTTGGCTTCACAGGGTATTATTGCCGATTTATAACTGGGTTCTGAAAAATTGCCCTGCTACTAAATGCCCTCACCCATGGCTCAACTGCAAGAGGTAAGAACACTCCCATCACCTGGTCTTCTACCTGTTACAAGACTTTGACGAGTTGAAAAAAGCGCTGCAGAATACCCCAGTCCTAGCATATGCAGACTTTTCTCAGCCCTTCAGGCTATATACTGATGCAAGCTTCGAAAGACTTGGAGCTTTCCTCGCCCAAGTGAAAGACGGGCAGGAACCAGTTCTAGCAAATGCTTGTCGTTGTCTCCATCCCAGTGAACGAAACGACCAAAACTAAACTCATTGAAGTAGGAGCTACTTGCACTGAAATGGGTCATCACTGAATAATCCAAGGACTATTTGTATGGGGTGGAGTTTACAGTTTACACTGACAATCTTTTAGTGCACCTGGATCCTGCTGGTTTGGCGGCAGTGGAGCAACGCTGGGTGGCACAACTAGCAAATTCTAAATACTCCATCAAATACAGGCCTGGGAAGAACAACCAAAATGCTGATGCTCTGTCACACTTCCTACACAGGAGGATCTTGCTTATTGCAATTTGACGCGGGTGGAGACCCTTGCAGAAGATTAGGCGAACAGGCAATCCAGTGATCCCAACCTTCAGCAGCGCTCTGAAAGCACGAATGTGCAGCTCCACCGAAACGTTCGTGTGCAGCTGCCATGGTACGTCATGAGCGCAGAGCTCTTCCAGTCTCTTATCCCCAGAAGCGAGACAAAAGACTTTTAAGTTTCTGACTCAAGTAGATGCATTAGAATGGAATGGAGCAGGAGGCTTGTGGGCTGTTGATTATAGTTTTTACAAAACAAAAACAAGCTCTTTCAAACATAATTTTTCATCTGCTCCTGATTTGCAGTTATTAGTATTAAGAAATACTCAAAAATCCAATTTTAAGCTTATTTTTTAGGACTGTGAGACTTGATGCGTAATATAAATAGCTCAGAATGAATGTTAATATGAAGAAGTCCTGCAGTGCAGCTGTGAGCTCAGTGTAATAAAACTCCATGTAAAATAAGTTTAAACTTTTTTATTTTCTGTGATTGAGATTTAATTAAAGAGATCATGTGGCATTTGTAGTTATTGAACAAAATTGATCTTTTATTTTAGTAAAAAAGAAAACTTAATCACAATTTAAGTAATGAATGCAGTCTTGGTATCACAACGTTCAGTTCGTTCAGGACATTGGTGCTTGTACTTTTGGTTTTAACAAATTTTACGGTTTTCGAGTTATTATGTAATGCATACAAATTTTAACCCTAAGTTAAGTCAATGGGAAAATTTTCAAATCATTGAAAGAATTTAAAAAAGAAAAAGAAAAGAAAAATTCTAGGTTTGCTATTAATTGGTTAATTTCTTTAATTAATTCCTGGCCCTATAAATTTTCCATAGACCCTTCATGTGAAAATGCTACAAGAAAAGATGAATGACAAAAAACACAATTATCGTTGGAGTGGCTCCTAAAAATATTAGAAGCTCCACAAAAACAGTTAAATGTCTGGTCACTGTCAAAGTAGAATCAAACAGTCAGTTAATTAACAAATTAATATAATTTTACTTTGGTGTATACACTTTAAAAAATGTAGTGGACAGAAAACCACATTAAATGTGCATTGTTGCTTTTGGCGCCTCAAGTGTTTATATTGGTGTTGACTGGGACAAAAGAAAAAGGAGTCTTCCGTCACATCTCAAACTGTCCATGATGTGACTCTTCAGAATGTGACAAGTTCAGAGCAAACTTTTAATTTATCATCGACATCTGCAGTAATGTCCACGTTGTGGTCACAATCAAACACCAGTCGGTCACGTAGAAGTCAGCTTAAGGTCATGTTCGTACCTACAAAACAGAGGAAGCCATCCTGTCCCACCAGGTTCAATTGTTTTTGCCAGTAGACTTTATAACTGCTCTAGTCAAGGGAAAATACATACACTGCCTGCAGTGTGTGTATACAGTTAAGTGTGTCTAACAATTGTGCATTTCCACAAGCTTGTAATTTTATAAAGCTTTAAGTTTACTCAATCAAACTTTTGTGTGATGTTAGTAAATATTACCACGTCAAACCAGCTCCAATCACAAGCGGCTGCATGCTGACTGGCTCTCCAGTCTCTGTGACAACCAGGATGATTGATCACCAGCAGCAACGATCCTCTAACCTGATCAGGCAAATTACCATGGTGACTGCCAGGGCCATATGACTCCTATGTCACAAAATTAAATCCACCAAGCTCATCACCTCTTCTTGGTGACAAGCTTATGAAGACACACCCACAGGAACATTTCCCACTTATTTCAACTCAAAGGCAAACACAATGGAGACCATTTTATGTAAAACAACTCTCTGATTCCCTTTTATTTCTCTCTCTCACACACACACACACACACACACACGTTTCTCCCGCCTCTTCCCACACAGTCGTAGAGGATGGAAAAAAGTGTCTATTAAGGCCTCTGGGGACCACAGTGCCAGGTGATAGGCGCGATGGGGGAACATGAAGACTCATTAATGTACTGAAGACTTAATGAACTTGCACTGAGAGCAGAGGTGCAAAAAGGGGAGGGGGTGGGTATGGTGTTTACTTTATTAGTTTACAACAGATTAATGGGGATAATCATTTAAGTGATGGAGATGGATTACCCTCTCAAAGCTGGCCATAGTAATGCAGAGCCACCCACTTACAGCGTTAGACACACACACACACACACACACACAGCTGATGGACCAGTTGGAATAACTGAGGCTTGGTTGCGTGTGTGTGTGTGTGTGGTCTAGTTGTCATTTATCACACATTCTATAAAGACAATCTTTCCTGTCAGGCAGTCATTGTGGTCTACATCTGATTCTCTGTAGATACATGTGATCATACTTGTGTGTTAGAGCAATACAGACAGAAGTACAAAAAGAAAAGAAAATATAAAATAAATACAACATTTTGTTCTAAAACACAAATGCAATTTAAAAAATATGTTACAATTCATTGTAGAAGAAATTAAACCCTTTAGTGTATCTGTGACAGTAAATCTACATAAAACTTTAATTAATTAAACTTTTCTTGACGTTGGTAAACATGACCTCATCAAACCAACTTCAATCACAAACAGCTCCATGACAGAGTGGGAAAGTCTGTTTGATATCTTTGTAAATGGAGTGACATTTGCAAAAAAAACCCACATAATTTTAGACTACCTCCACCAAAAATGTACTGATGCAGTCGGCAGCGAGTCCCCAGATCCTGTCCACATTTTGACCCTGCTACCATAAACTTAACCTGGAGTCATTGTTGAACATACTGTAGCATTCCTTCACATGTTTGGGTTTCACGCCAGATGTTGCCAACATATAGAATGTAACATGTAGAATCTCAGACATAGCACGCTTCCAGGCAGTCATGACAGACGGTAAAATGCTTTCTCAGAACATGAAGTTTCTATCAAAATTATTTTAAAAGTGATCCAAATAAAAACTAATGATTACGATCACACACCTTATTTCTCCAGACTAAACATACTAAAGATCCTAATTTTAATGTTTCTTTTTTTGTGTAATAAATTATATACAGTAAACCAAGGAGCTAAAACCTCAGCTATTTGCAAAAAACCGCATAAAGATCAATAAAAATAATACTATAGTTGTCTTTAAGATACAAAACACAGACTAAAGGTGTATTACTTTACTTAATATTAAAGCAGGCTTTCAACCTTTACTCTTATAGCTAATTCAGAAAAAAATCAGAAAAAAATTGTAGCCAAAAAAACAAAAAACTGAGCACACCGACAATGTAAGTCTCAAGAAGGTCATCTACAGATTATACTGCTCCGTGCCCAATATTGTCGTTGGGATTGACTTATGATACAATAAATTACATTTGATACTTGTCATATTATATCCTTCCCCATCCCTTTTTGCTCTGTCATTTTTGTGAATAAAGTGGGTAAAACAAAACAGACTGGCTACATCGTGAGGAGCACATAACACAGATCTTGTTCAAGACACCGGCACATTGAGGCTTTCCAACTTATCATTGTATTTCATCTTATAACATAGGTTTTATGAGCTGGTGAGTTTTGTGCCCAGCCTGTTTGTAGTTATTTGCTATTATAGGAGTTAAAAATATTAGAACGAAAATAACAGAAAAGGTTTGAACAAAGATCACTCATGGGTGTGTTTTAGTTTTAAAAACTAAATTAAAGATCACTTTTTTTTGTTTTTGCTGATGTTATTTGCACGTTTTATTACATTGGCCCCATGTAATATGTGTAGCCAAGGTACACATTGCTGCATCGTCCGCGTGTCATTTACATACGTCCAAGACTAAATGTTGTTGTTGGTGGTCACAAATTTACAGAGAAGATTTCATGTTTCACCAACTTTTCAGGGACCTAGAAATTTCATTTGAATTTTCAAAACTTTTCCAGCATTTGTATGTCCGTACAAACCCTGTCACGTCCATCAACATGGGTTTGAATGACGGGAGCTGGTTTGCGTTTGTCTATTTGCATAAGAATGATTTAATGTTTTTTTTACATTTCTAGAATTTCAATAACGTTTGGCATATGTGTCATGGAAGCTCCGATACTGTGGCTCTTCAACTTTTCAGGTCATTATATAGTTTTCAAGAGTAGATGAGGTTAGTGTCCAGCCTGTTTATTGTTCTTTGATTTTAAGGTTCTTAAAAATGTGCACAGAAAATACGACAAAAAAGTAGCCTAAAAACACGAAAAATAGAAACGCATGACAATAAAGTAAATGCATTAAATACACTTACAAAGCTTTTGATAACTTGCACATGAAATAACTTATTTAATGAAAAAAGGAATTAATCCATATATATATAATTTAAAAAGTAGTACACATATATTTTATTTTAGTCTGGCTAATTCTCTCAACAACCTGTCTCCTGAAGTTTTTGAGCAGTATTTAGTCGAAATGGCAGAGATGTTTCAATAAATTAGGGAATATTATAAATGTAAGTTTAAATATTGTTACAAAATGAATAAAAAGACAGAATCAAACAGCAGATGAAAAAGCTGTGCAGGGGAGGCATAAACCTTTCTGAAAACATTCTTTGTGCAGTCTTTTACTTGGAAAGACTTCGCTGACAAAGACAAAACCATGACCGTCCCAAAGAACGTCTTCCTGTTGCCAAACAATGCATGTTTAATAATTTAAAATGTTTAAATAATGACAATAATGAATGTCGATTCTGACTCTTAAAAACATGAAATGCTTTTAAATATGACTGAAAGCAGTTGGTTTCGTCCTGCTCTTACACCTTTAGGTTTTGGGTCACGCATGCTAATGGTAAGTGTTAAACTGAGTGATATCTGTCTGAAGACCTGTCATGCAGCAAACGCTTTGACTTATTAGTGGGAGTTCCTTCCTTCCCAGGTTTTTCCGTGGTCAGAGGAAACAGGGTGGTGAGTCAGGACCAAGGAAGCTAGGGCTTGATGACAACAAAGAAACACTAAGAAGATCTGTGTTTCATTTGCAAACGTGTGTGTGTGTTGTGCATATGCACAACACACACACACAGGTTTGTATCTGTGCTCTGTCTTAATCTGCCATCTGCTCTGACAAGGAGATGCATTGAGCAGCAGCAAGTAGGGGACAGCAAAACAGAGGACCATAATTAAACTGTGAAGAGATGGTCTTGGAAGTGTATGTATGTTTTAGAGTTCTTCCTCCATGAATACCTTCAGCATGCCTTCCATGAGTTTGTTGGGGGAGCAATCTCATGTTTTGTGAATTCTATGACATCTAAAAAATTTCTGATAAATTACAAGCATTAGATGTTCCCAGAATGAAAGTGGGTTAGTGTGTCTGTCTGGATGTAACGTCTGACACTTTTATTGCCCTCGGATGGAAGCAATATCCCATCTAGCCAAAGGTGGATATGTGTGACAAAATGCTGTCTTAATTTCCTACAGGGAGCATTCCCTGTACCCATCAGTGCTAAACTCAATCACCCAGCAGGCTGAGCAACAGGCTGGAGCGATGCTTTACATTCCTATTAGCCTAATGTTTATTTACAGCTGCAGACATTGAGTAGCTTCTATGTTATTGCTTGAAGATCTCATTTCATCCCTGATGACTACAGTATAATGAAGTGAGGAGTGGGTTACACTGAGGAAAGGAGCACTGTTTTCCAGAATAAGGATTTTGCCAGGGTTTAGTCATAATTTAAATTAAGTGTTTTGGGCTATCAAGCAGGTATCAAGTTCTAATGATTTTTAGGAAATAAAGATCAGCGAAGAACATTATTTATTGTAAAATATCCATTTCAACATTTTTCCACATTTTTGAACAGAACAAAATACGATTTTTTCAAGCTAGAAAATTAAATATTTGTGTTTCAAAGTGTTTATTTGCAAGTAATTTTCAATTTTTTTTTTTTTTTGAAAAATTACCTATGAATAATTACATCCCTTTAAAAAAATAAATAAGTGTAACCGACAGCAACATGTAGTCTCGTATGCACTTAAAATACATGCAGCAATCACATTACATGTGGTCAACAGGAATTCAGAAAAGAGCTCTTAAAAGAGCTACCATCAAGAATTATTCAGTTTCTTAAAGCTGGAAAGGGTTACAAAATTATCTCTAAAACCCTTAATGTCCATGTGTCCATGGTGTCACATAGCAACTGTGTCTATCTAACTATGTGGCAGGAACAGTTACAGCTCTATTATACCTACAGCACAGATGTGAAATGTTCTACGTAGCTTAAAATTGGACAAAATCTAAGTTGAAGCCCTATGACTGACTAGAGACCTTTCTAGGATGTACTCTGCTTTCATCTAACAGTAGCCAGGACAGGCTCTGGCTCAGGACAGGCTCTGGCTCTAGGAAGGCTCTCAGGACACTACTCAGGACAGGCTCTCAGGACAGGCTCTGGTTCAGGACAGGCTCTGGTTCAGGACAGGCTCTGGTTCAGGACAGGCTCTGGCTCAGGACAGGCTCTGGCTCAGGACAGGCTCTGGCTCAGGACAGGCTCTGGTTCAGGACAGGCTCTGGTTCAGGACAGGCTCTGGTTCAGGACAGGCTCTGGCTCAGGACAGGCTCTGGCTCAGGACAGGCTCTGGCTCAGGACAGGCTCTGGTTCAGGACAGGCTCTGGCTCAGGACAGGCTCTGGCTCAGGACAGGCTCTGGCTCAGGACAGGCTCTGGCTCAGGACAGGCTCTGGCCACCCAGTGGCCCCAAATAGGGAATCAGCGGGGTAAGAAAATGGATGGATGGAACTATGTTGAACACTGTCACAAGGTGTCGGTAAAGAAATACATAGAAGGGTTTTTGCCACAGTCATTTCCTTACAATACTTTTCAAGACTTGTCTGTTTATAACCTAAACATTCAATGGATATTGTGCTTTTTAACATATTGTATTAAACAGTAATATTCAGACTATGAAATGCTTCCAAGGCTGCATTCTGCTATAAAAAACAAATGCATTTTTAGGGTTTTTCTTGCAACAAAACCCTACTGAAACTGTTTTAACAACACCAGTACACATCTCTCTTGGATGGTGTGCTGGTCTAACCCTGTCTGTGTGGAAAACCAGCTTAAAGAGACTTTTTGATCTACATTCTCATCCAGCTATAACATGGCCTAAGTTTGGAAGAACCCAGAACATTTTAGACATTTGTTTGATTTTGACTCAATAACCTCCAAAGATTTAGTCATGGATCAACAGGCAGAGGCCCAGATGCAGGGACCAAAATAAAGGCTCAGGCTCACAAAAAAGAAGTCTTTTAATAACAAAAAAATCCCCTCAACAGAGAGAAAACTAAAGGAGCTTCAAAAATACAAAACCTAGAAAAGCCCAAGAGCACAGGGGAAACATACATGACAAAGGAAGACTGAGAGAGGACTGCAGCCTGATCAGCTGAGTGCAGACATCTGTGTGCAGCAGAGCACAGGGAGGACCACAGACTACCTGAACAGAAAGAAAGTGAAACAAAAATCCAACCAAAACACACAGAACAGAACATTTTTACAGAAAAACAACACTAAAACATTCCTCTGACGTGTTAAGATCTAAAAAAAAAACTTTTGATTTTTTTTAGTTTTGGTAAATTAAAGAAACTCTTTTCATTAAATAAGTCAAGTATTGTTTATAAATGTGAAGTCATACCATCAACCCGGGTGACTGTATTCAACCTGTGTCACAATCATCCCCAACCTTTAACTATCAACTTATCTCAAATTTGTGTTTTTTGTGTGTGTGGGAGAGGAGGAACAAATATTAGGTTAACTCAGAGTTGCGTCTGTTCCAGTGATTTCTAATAATCTCAACAACACATAGAAGACCTGAGATTCCATCTGAATACTGTACATATAATGATGGACAAGGTCAGAAGGTAGAAGAGCAACATGATGCAGAGTGATGTCAAAACGAGGTGATAGGCGTAAGCAGGTGATGTTTGCTGCTGAAGCTAAACAGGAGGCCTTCAAAGGTTTTTGAGTTGCAAGCAATGATTCAAAGTGAGCAACATGTGTTGGACTGGAGCACCAATGCTAATAGCAGAGGATGCAAAGGTCAGATACTCAGGCAGAAACCAGTAGATGGCAGTAATGCTCTGTAAATCAGAGAAAAGGAGAAGCAACCTGGTTGCTGACCTGCTAGAGTAAGGATGAAGAGGAGTTATGCCAAAGACAGCTTGGATGATGATGATGATGATGATCTTGATGTGTCAGGAGACACACACATTATTGGTAAATGTAGAAAGGTTCAAAATGAATGGTCTGGTTTACTTTCAATAAATCAATTAATACAAAAAAAAATTGTAATTGTTTTATTTATGACTGAATTTTTAAGGAATAATCCAGATAGATTTGGTATTGTCAACACTATTTTTAATCATTCTTTTCTCTCAGTTTTTGTAGATTTGGTCTAAAGACATGCAAATTTAATCAGAAACTATGTTTTAGTATTTTGTTTGTGTTCAAAGTTTAAATATGTTTTGTTTATAATAAATAAGCTTCAATGACCAAATGTTTTGTTGTTGCATATGTAAATATTGTGTGTGTGTGAGTTACTTTATATGCTTATTGAATATATGATTTGAAGCGTTTCCAAAAATTAATTAGCCTTTAGATTGTTGTTTTTTTGTCGCTTTTTTTAATCTTTTTGTACTTCTCACAAAAATTAAAGAAGCACTTTACAGAAACACCTTAGATCCATCAGAGCTCAATATGAAGTTGGATATCTATCCAAATAACAACAGGTCAGTGTCTCAGGAACAAAATGATGTCAAGTCTTTCAATGAAATGAAAATTTTCATTCTACAGAGGCTCAATTGTGTAGACACCATCAAATCAGAGTGAAATGAAGATGTGGCAGGCTAGTCCATTTTCTCCAAAACTTCATTTCTGCAACTCTAAATGCTTTTCAGTATCTTGTGTGCCCCCCACGAGCTTGTATGCATGCTTGACAACGTGGCGGCATGCTCCTAATGAGACGACAAATGGTGTCTTGAGGCATTTCCTCCCAGATCTGTGTGAGGGCATCCCTGAGCTGTTGTACAGTCTGAGGAGCAACCTGGCGGCGCCTAATGGACCCAAACATAATGTCCCAGAGATGTTCTATTGGGTTTAAGTCAGGGGATGGTGAAGGCCATTCAATTGTTTCAATTCCTTCATCCTCCAGGTACTGCCTGCAGACTCTTGCCACATGAGGCCGGGCATTGTGGTGCATTAGGAGGAAACCAGGACCTACTGCACCAGCGTAGGGTCTGACAATGGGTTGAAGGATTTCATCTGGATACCTTATGGCAGTCAGAGCACCATTTCCTAGACAGTAGAGGTCTGTGTGTCCCTCCATGGATATGCCTCCCCAGACCATCACTGACCCACCACCAAACCTGTCATGTTGAACCACGTTGCAGGCAGCAGAACGTTCTCCTGGTCTTCTCTAGACTCTTTCACGTCCATCACAGGTGCTCAGGGTGAACCTGCTCTGGTCTGTGAAAAGTACAGGGCACCAGTGGAGGACTTGCCAATTCTGGTGTTCTTGAGCAAATGCCAGTGGAGCTCCACGGTGCTGGACAGTGAGCACAGGGCCCACTACAGGACGTGGGGCCCTCAGGCCACCTTCATGAAGTCTGTTCCTGATTGTTTGGGTAGAGACATTCACACGCAGTGGCCCTCTGGAGACATTCTGTAGGGCACGAGCAGTGCTCAGCCTGTTCCTCCTTGCACAAAGGAGCAGGTATGGGTCCTGCTGAGGGGTTGAGGACCTTCTACGGCCCTGTCCAGCTCTCCCAGAATAACCAGCAGTCTCCTGAAATCTCCTCCATGTTCTGGAGATTGTGCTGGGAGACACATTAAACCTTCTTGCTGCAGCACGTGTGGATGTTCCATCCTGGAGAAGTTGGACAACCTGTACAAACTTGAAATGACCTCCACATGGAACACCAGTCCTGTTTGGAGGGTTTTCTAATTGTTTCCACTGAAGTGCACCTGTTGTTAATTCATGAACACCAATACAGATGAAATTGATGAATGAGGCCCTCAGCTGCTGAACCAACAAGAACATTATCAGACAGTTTCATTCAATTCATGCCCAATAAAAAAAGGTTCCTTTCATTTTTGTGAGCAGCATATATACATATATTAAATAAAAAATAACCAAATATTTCTCTTTGATCTTCACAGAAATAATTCAGGAAAAAAGTAACTAACGAATTTCAAAACTATAATCAATATCCTGTCCTCTCCTGTCCCATTTTATGAGAGGTTACCTTTTTCTTTATCTCATTTCTTCTCTTCTTCTTTTTTCAATTTTCTCATTTTTTTGTTAATTTGGTACCACATGCTTTGATCTTTTTTGTCAATCTTTTTGTTGTTTTGTCAAACTTTCCCACCAAAGGCGTAGATTAAACCAGTGCTCACCTCAACACGTTTCGTGTTCAATTTTTATTTGGCCATTTTACACAAACATTAATTTAAAAAATGCATGAATTGTATATATCTGTATTCAAATGTGTTACATAATGTCACTGTATGACTGACTTTTAAAATAATTTATATAGTAGACTCCGCCTCCTCCCACATCCGTCCACTTCATTAGGGAGAGACCCACAGTTGAAATGATCCCCCCACCATGTCCAGCAGCAGGGGGGGCTAATTTGCTGGTGTTATTAAAAACCAGCAGTTTTTTATTTTTCTATTGCAGCGCCGGGCAACAGCCCGAACTATCCGGACCTAAACCTAAATCCACTGCTGCTCCATCTGAGTCCCTAAAGACTATGGAGGCTGCAGCTCCTCACACATCTCACAGTCTGTGTTTAAACTGAGCAGCTGTGCACCAGCGTCCTGCAACTCTTGGCTCTCATCCAGTTTGGATAGAAAAAGTCAAATTTTTTGGTCTGTCTCCGCCCACAATTGTTAAGTCATTTTCCCTTCGCGTGCAGAAAGAAGCTCTGCCAGCAGATCCAGAGTCTCCACGAGCGCACGTGACCAAAATGTCGCACACGCTCACTGAACCTCTGCTGGCGCGCACGCATCACTCGTGCTCAAAGGAGAAACTCACGCATGTGGAAGTAGACAGTCTCTCGCACGCGAGCACAAGCTGCACTGTTTAAAAAAAAAACGCAGCATCATGATTGCTCTGAAAGGATCAGCAAAACATGAAAGCTGATCTGTATGTAGAAAGGAAACAACATTCTATGTGTCACGTTCTATGTGGGTCCTATTTTAATGTTAAGCTCTTCGTGCTGCAGACAGATGCTAAACAGCAGCTGCTAACTGCTACATGCTAGCGCCGCGATTTAACTCCTTAGGACCCGAGCTGTCCTTTGATATGCCTGTTTTATTTATCTGACAGAGAAATAAAAGTTAATAAAATGAACTACTCTGATAATAAAACTGAAAATGTGATGTCTTAAGAGCTTAAAAAGGAGAACATAATCTTAAAAACAAACAAACAAAAAACTAATAAATGAAAATTAATAATGATTTGAGCTAGTCATGAACACTCATCAAATTCATGCTTAAACAGTCATCATTTATTTTTATGAATTCTAATGAGGATAGAATCACATTTGATCAATTTAAGTTTTTAATGATAAAAGAAGGTAAATGAAAACATAAATAAGGGACAACACAAATGTAGAGAAAAAACTAATGTCATAATTCTATCTGCACTCTCACCTTCTTCTTGCTATGTTCCTTCAATTCTGATTTTACTCACCTGTGTGGACTTTATCTTGAACATCAAATCCCAATTGTGTTCAGAAGCTGGATGAATCGTGCGTTGCCTCTTTTTGAAAACTAACCATTGAAACCATTGAAAACTAACCAACAAACACAAATGAACCAAAATCCAACGTGCATAGAAGTATGCCTACTCGATTGGGATGAATTTAGCGTCCCAGGGCAACAATCAAACGTAGCCCATGCAACATGCATGTGTAATGTGTTTGCTCGTATTTGTTTCATGTTAGAGGATAGAGAGATGTAAATCCCATTTCTTAGCGTGATAATAATGCAATGATAATACATGTTTTATGGTGGCGTATTGCATTCAATTAAAAAACAAATGAGACTACCCTTTTTAGAATGCAATATGTTTCTGTTAAGATACAATCTGGTGATAAACAATAAAATAAATTAAAAGTTTTTTTTCAAAAATGTCATGCACAGAAAAAACATGTATTGAAAATGTGCAACGTTTTACCTTATTGTGAGTTCTTACAGATCAGTATGATGTTGTTCTGTCATTTCAAAGAAGAACAATGACATGTAGCTAAAAGTGAGTGATTGTGTTGGCTGAGTCAGTGTGAGCAAATTCTAGAAATTACAATTGCATCTGAACGCAGCAATAGCAGCTCTTGATGCAATCGCAGAAGTGCAGAAAGTCCATGCAGTCCCTGAATGCACCACCAGCAGCTGCAAATGTGAGAATTAAATCCTTTTTTCTATTTTTAAGTTATTGAAAGTCTTAAACTTTAAGACTTTTTAAGGCCTTATTTCCGCATTTTTAAATTCAAGGCTTTTAAAGACTTTTTAAGACTTTTTAAGACCCGCAGGAACCCTGTGTCATGGTCAGTTCATGGCACCCCAACTGGATTTCAAACTACACCTTTTCTAAAAGTCCAGTTGGAGGTAGAACCTTCATCCATCAAGCCCCTGTTCTCTGGAATAAGCTCCCAGCTCATGTCAGAGATCCAGCACAGTTTCTACCTTCAAAGCCTTAAAACATTCCTCTTTGGACAGGTTAGCGTTCTGACAGGTTAGCTAGTAATCAGAGAAGATTTAAAATGCTACTCCTACATTGCATAATGAAGTTTGGGGAAATAATTATAATTGACATACTTCAATATATGCTTGATATGCTAAAAATCTGTAGATTCTCTATTATTTGCTATTATTACCACCTGTTATGGACACCATTCTGCACTAAACTTACTTCTATTTTAATTAGATTCCAACAACGATTAGTTGTTAGAGGCTGCTAGAAAGCTGGAGAAAGTATGGTGCTCTGGGGTTCTGTTCTCTATTTTCATCTACTTCTCCTCTATTCTTTATCTTTCATTTCTCCATTAGTTCTGCATGCACCTGTTGGTGCAGTGTGATTCATATGTTGTTCCTTCTTTTCCCTCTGGAGGGGGCAGGAGAGATTTCAGTTTCCAGGAGGCTCGTCTGTGTTCCTGCTCATGGCAGTGGACCCCGTCACTGGCTCGTTTCAGCTGTCTCCCAGCCCATCTGGATGAAGCCCATCCGCTACACTATTTAAACATGTAGTTGTAGAGTTAGATAAGCTCATTCTTATTTAACAATTCTGGTAAATCTCCTGGCCATCCTGGCAGAGGATCCTTCCTTCATGTGGACATCCCTGAGGTTTCTTATTTTTTCCCCAAATTGTTTTTTTGTGGAGTTTTTCCCTCACCTAGAAAGTGGGTTTTAGGGCAGGGATGCCGGGTTAACTTAGTTTAGTTTAGCAACCAGCAATTGTTTATATTTTATGACCCACTTCATGTCTTTGTAAAGTTACTGGTAAGCCCACTGAGACGATTGCATCGGGAAATTGGGCTGTGGAAATAAAACTGAATTGAATGATATAGACGAGGTTAAAGGGCGTATCGGTAGACGGCGCAGATGAACATCTGATTTGATCAAGGTCCAACTCAGACATATGAGGATGGTGGGAGCTAGAACCAAATTCCTTGTATATATTCTATACTTGGCCAATAAAGCTGATTCTGATTCTGATTCTATAACCCTTGAGCTCTCTTGAGGGTCCAGAGGACCCGACCTTTATATTTATGTGTGATCCCTCCTACGACAAAGATGGATAAAGATGGAAAGGTTTTTATGTTGCCACGGACATCAGCTAAGATGAAAATCATTGTTCAGCATGACGTCTTGTTAATGTAAACATGCCTAGGACAGCACAAGGGTTGTATGTTCTAGAACACAGTGTCGCCAACAATGTTGACATCTTTTAAATGGCAATCCATGTTATTCTCCTCCTGCCCTAGTGGACTAGACAGACGCATAAAAAAGTTGCAAACTGTCATTGAAAGTAGTGGTGAAAGTTGATGTCAAAGTTTTTTGAGTCCTTAATTCTAAATGTCATATTGTGGTTTTCTTTGTGTTTACCTTGTCATAGTCTGAATATTTCATTTCCTGTGGTGTCACCTTCTTGTATCTCATCTCTTCTGGATGCCTGGACAGGTCACCAGTCTGTCACAGGGCCACATTCACACAGTTGCTCACACATGGTGAAAACTCACGGTGAAAACCCACGCATGCATGAGGAGAACATGCAAACTCCACACAGAAAGGTCACAGTTGGTGTTTCTGATCCCCCAGCCAGGATTTGAACCGGGGCCTCTTGCCGTGAGGCAAGAGTGCTAACCACTGCGCCACCGTGCAGCCCGCAAATACATCTTGAGAACGGCAAAAATGTTGGTGTCAAAATGCAGGATTTGTGAACAAAACCGACCTTTCATTCCCTAGCAGTGGAAGTAATCAAAAGATTAAGAAGTGTAATGCTGGGCAGGTGGTTGCAAGCCAGGGACAGGCCACAACAAACACAGCTTTGCTTATTTCAGTTACAACTAAATTATGAGCACATGATCAACATTACTGCTTTGGGGACTTCCTACAGTTTATTCCAAAAACAATATTTCCACTGCGTCAGAAGTGAGAGGTCAGTCAAAAACCAATCAAAAATATCATTTAGACACATGTTCACTTTCCCATGTTTCTTCAGATCTTTTCAGTTTTTTTTTACACCATGTAAAATGTTCTCCCTCACTTGTAGTCTGCTTTGCTCTAATCCCTCTTAAATCTCTTGATCAAATGCTGAACCTTCACTTTCACTCTTAACTTTCATTTCATTACTGCTATCTTCTTCCTCACATTTGAATGAACCTTTTTACCCCACTGCCTCAGTGATCTTTTACTTTATCTTCTGTTTTCATTGTTTGCTGCTTTATATTATTTTATTACTTCCTTCTAAATTCTTTTTTTTCTTACTTTCCACTCTTCTACTAACCTATCGCTTCTCTTTTTGCTTAACTCTGCTCTGTCTTTGTAAATTCAGTTAAACTTAATTGCTTACAGCAAGCTTCTCTCCCACTGTGTCACGCTGCTCACCATCATGTGATGGCACTGTGTGCCTGTTATCAGGGCCAGGGAATTGGTGCCTGGTGGAAGAGAGGCCTGCTCCTGCACATGAGCTATCCCAGGGTTTGCTGTCTTTCTCCGAGCGTGTGTGACCACGCCTGCTACTACTGGCTTTCATTGTTTGTGGTATCGAGAGCCCTTTTTTCTGTTTTGGACTAAAAACACATTTGATAATGGCCGAGGAGGTTTTGATTCCATTGCCCCGGAAAATCTCATCGGTAAGTCAAAACTAACTGCAAGATTCTTTTATAAATTTAGTCTATTTGGGAATTCATTTGCTGTCTTTTAACATACTGTTCTTGTCTAAAGTCCCTGTTTTCTGATTTATCAGACTGTATTTTCTTTACTTCATTCAAGGTATCCCTTAATCTTCTAGAAGTTGTTGGCAGCTGTGCTTTTCTATGTTTTCATAAAGTGTGTCATAGTTTTTGCTCTGACTCATTATCAGATGTCAAGTCCTGATATGTACAGTACTTGTTTAGTCACTTATCACTGATGTATACATTATTCATCCAAAAAAGATTGTAGTGGTTTGTTTACAGTAGATTTACGGTTCTTTGGCATTCATAAATTCCATGTGTACTTGGTTCAGCATTCTTTTTGTTGATACTTGTACATTTATTTTTGTTTAAATAATCCAGGGTATAGGGTGTAGTGTTTAGCACTCTCACCTCAAACTGAGAAGGCTCTGGTTCAAATCCTGGCTGGGTCCTTCCTGTGTGGAGTTTGCATGTTCTCCTTTCTCCTGGTCCCTCCCACAGTCTGATAACAAGCTTCAAAGGTTGATAGATAGATGATCCTAAATTTTCCCTAAGTAGAAATATGTACGGATTTGTGGCCCTGTGATAGCCTGGCAGCCTGTCTACCCCACATTTGCTCAACAATAGCTGGGTTAGGCTCCAGTAACCCAGTGACCCTGAAAGGCATTTGGCAGGTTCAGATAATAGGATTAAATATTCCTTGTGATAACATCAATTCAGTTATTGCTAAATCTTACTAATGAAAACATTAAGGAATTTTACCCAAACTTCACACTTACAAGAAGTCATGGCATCCATATGAACTATGTTAGAAATATAACTATAGGTTAGAAAGACAAAGTGCAAATTGAAATTCCTTTTGAACAGGAAAAGTGGTTTTCCATAAAACTGTTGGGATTGGCGATGAGAAAATATCTTAGACTTCTGCAGGCTGTTTATTTTTATGCTAACAGTAAATACTTCATGTTGACTCATCAACACACAAAAATGCAACTTTTTTTTAAATTAAAGTAACTGGTGTCTTTACTAGCTTTAGAATTTTAGTACAATTTTTAATTTCAATTCTAGTAGAAAGGTTGTCTTTGTGTTTACATTCTGAACAAATTGGGAGGGAATAGATTTTTGGAGCATTCAGTTCTAATAGAGTTGAGCAGACACCTCATTGATTTCATTGCAGTCAACCCTCCTTTGACTAACAGTACTACAACCTTTACTCAAGTTGTTTCAGTTAATACATATTCACATGCCATACATTTAACAGAATGCAAACTTTCTGATGTGTTGTAACTCTCTTAACATATTTTCATCTTCTGTTTGCAGCACCTCACTGGCTCTTTGTTAGCAGTGGCATTTCTTACATCCTTCGGAAGCTCCATGCTTTATGGATACAATCTTGCCGTGGTCAACTCCCCTGCCATTGTAAGATACCATCAATCACATAAGAACAAGGCATATTCAAAGCTCAGCGACCTGCTGGTGTAGTGTTTGCCCTTCAGGGATGCGGGTTCAAATTCATGGTCAGGTCATACTCACTGCTTGACCCTCAGCACTGGGTGGCCTAAACCAGTGAAAGGTTTCTGAATGCTGCTGTGACTGCAGCTCACTGTTCCTCAAGGAGATGGAACAAATCCAGAGAACAAACGTTCACCCATATCTGTGACAGCCAGTGTCCCATCAGAAAACTTAGTTAAGAACAATTAACTCATGTGTTACTGACATTTTAACAAATACTTCAGAACTACACAATAATTGGGTCAATTTTATTTTATTTGTAATCAGAGATTCTTAAACACGTAACAACAATGCTCAGGACAGTCTATTTATCTCTGAGACACATTTCTTGAAGTTTGTGCTAAAGATGTCCTGGATCTTTTTTAGGTCAGTGAATCAGATCCAATCAGATCGTTCAAAATGAAGCAAAATCCACTAAGAATCGTGTCAGCAACAGAAAATTATGATCGGAATCAAATCTTTGTTAGGTTAGCAGATGTTTTCATTTTAGTGAATTTCATTGTTACTTTGCTACAATCAATCATTTCATGAATGGATCAGTCTGTTCTTTTGTATTCTATAAAGAGCCTTCCAGAAAGATGTTAGAATTTTACAATAAGATTTGACCAAAAAAGAATAACAATTTAAAAATGCATTTGGTCTATAATTGCAGTGTCAGGAAGGGCATCTGATGTAAAACCAAAGTCAAAGAAATCACACGATTCAGAGACTGACCTTTCATATCAGATTGGTAGTGACCTGGGTTCTCAATGACTGCCACAATCGCCATGGGTGTCAGTGGAAACTATTGGTAGAGATGAGCAGGGGATGAAGACAGAGAAAAGTAAATGCAATAGTGTAGAAACTGGAGAGGGGGATTGAATGTAGGGACTTTGACAGGGGAAGCTGGAGAACCTGCGGACTTGATGGAAAAGAGAAAGGCAGGCATCCTGTGTATTCAAAAGAAAATGGGTTACGTTTACTACTGGGAGCAGGTTAGTTTTGTTTTATTTTACCATGAATGCAAAAGGGAATGGAGTGATCCTGATGAAAAAGTTTACTAAAACATTCTGAATATGAACTGTGTTAGGGTGATGAGTCTGAAGTTGAAGGTGTAACATTAATGTTTTAATGCTGAGATGATAATGGATGCAGCCAACAGGAGGTAAACTGAGGTCATCACGAAGTGATGAGTCTATTTAGTGTTCAGGACAGATGCTGGTGGACTTTGCCAAAGGAATGGAAATGACAGTGATAAACACATTTTTCCAGAAAAAAGGAGCGTAGGTTGACCTAATACAAGGATTACAAATGACAATGTGTAAGTGTTGTAACTCTAAAGAGAAGAGCCACAGCAGCATAGGTTGGTGATGTGTGGATGACTCTGGGGTGAAAAGAGCAAGGGTGGAGCAAAGGATCCAGTCAGCAACAATGAAAAAAAGAGTGATAAGTGACCTTCAGAGAAGAGTTAAACAGACTCTGGGGGAGTTCTGATGATGGGACAGCAACAAATAAAATAAAGAGGATACGGTGTGTCTTAGAATGATGCAGAGACTGGTGGTAGTTTGAATGTGAAAGAAGACTTGGTGAGTGAGTAAAGAAGGTGGTGAGAAAAGAAGAGTAAGGAAAATGTTTCTAAGAAAAAGTGGAACAGAAAGCATCAGGCAGGAGAACAAGGTGAAGGGGGGGGGGGGGGGGGATGCTAAGCAAAGGGCCAATGAGAAACAGAGGAGACATTCAGGGTTTAGGAAACCGTGAGGAAAAAAACTCTCGAGTCACACAACAGAGTAAAGGGAAAGAGAAGTGACCGTGAGACTGAGGTCAGAAGTGAATATTTGGGAGCAGCAGTAAGCAAGAGAAGCACAGAAGAAATGTTTGCAATGAGGACTCTGTTGAAGAACAGTATGGAGAGAAACAAGTATCACCCTGATATACACGTGCATAATTCCTCATTGTGCGTAACTTATGGTTTGTGCGTGCGTATTCTAAATTTGTATGTGTGTAATTCTTGATTTGTGCAGAACTTTGGATTTGTGTGTTTAATTCTTGAATTGTAACTCATGTAATGCATTTTGTGCATACGTACAAAAATTACAACATTAAAAAAATATAATTTACACAGGAACAAATTAAAATTACTACAGCTTGAAACTTATTATACACGTAAATCTTAAAAAAGATGCTTGAATCCCTTGTTACACACACAAAACATTAGTTATGCACCAATCTATGGGGTAAGACAGCTGTCAAAAAGAAACGTATTCAAAAATAGTTTTTTGGTTTCATTAAAAGAAACTTGTATTCATAAATACAAAGTTGTCCATACATTTAACTTTAGTTCACAACTTTGTAGAAAAATATGAATATAACATTTAGTTTTATGTATAAGATGTTTCTTTTGAATACGACTTTTCTTCGTTTTGAATACGAATTTCTCCAGTTAACAAACTGTCAAAAATACATCACGGGGTCACAGGCTTATATGTCGAGTCCTGAGACATCGATTGACCCAACTTCCCTAGTACGTTTATTTAAGATAAAATAGAAATAAAATAAAATAAAAATTTTAAGAACGGAACAGATATGCCCAATGCATATCTGTTTAAGAATGTGGGAAAATGTCAAGTTTTACCAGATATTAATTTCTCAGCTGTTTAGGGTACTTCTGGAGCAGCATATTCTGTCAAAAATATTTTTGTTTTTCCCAGAGAGCTGTTATATTTATATCTTACCCATATCCCTCTAAAATAATAATTAATCAATAACGTGGAACTTTTAGGCAAGCTAATTACAGAAAAAGTGCCACCATTTTTAAATTTACCCCCGTCAATAATTCTACTTTTTTTTTGGGGGGTGGGGGGCCTTGAATACATAAAAGTAAATTGGTATGAGCTATTATATGATTACTCATTTATGACTACTTGTGGTAGAGTGTCCGCCCTGAGTCTGGAAAGTCGTGGGTTCAAATCCTGGCCGAGTCATACCAAAGAGTCTAAACATGAGACTCGGTGCCCCCCCCCGTGTGACATCAGCATTAAGGGGTTGGATTAGGTGTTCCAGAGAGGGCTGTGTCTGCAGCTCACCACTCCCCCAGAGGGTGGGTCAAATGAGGTGTGTGACAACTAATGGGACTTTAGCTTAACTTTAACTGTGCAGAAGGAACACGGTTTGTGCAGAAACTAAAACCAATTTTTTAAATGTTTTAAAGGACTGAGGAATATTTTAGCAAGGTTTTGTTTCTCATTACTGAAATTAGAGTTTGAATTGAAAGAAGATTTTTGGCCTAAAAGTTGACAAGAAACACATGTAAGGGGCAACCAGGTGCCATCCCGTTGTAAAATACTAAAAAAGTTGGAAAAAAAATTGATACAAAAATTGGGTGGGACTTTAAGTAGAACTCAGAAGTTTCTGAACAGTTAAAAAGTTTAATTGGTCCAGTGAAAACAGTACAATTGTTACATGTCATACATGGAAAAACATCTTATTAATGGAATCAATGTTCTGTAATTACACTGTAAAGGTGAAATAAACAGTGCTTTAAATAAGGTCAAAATAGCATTGAGCTAATGAGGATAACTAATGCTAAGTTAACATTAGCTGTAGTGAAAGAGAGCACAGATAAACAACTGTGATTAAACTGCAAGAAAGCTTTTAAACCACTTAACCAAAACATGTTTGGAAGCTCTATCTTTCTGTGGTCAGAAACACCAGAACCATGAGTTTATATATTCTGGAGAGCTCTGCAGAGACTTCCCAGTGTCTGGGTTCTGCAGATCTTTTAGTCTCTCGGTTTGGGCTTTCCTGAATTATGGCCATTTTAAATGTTACTTCCGTCTGTCTGTGGTCCCGGGCCGTTTAAGCATAACCCAAGATGGGATAAATAAACATGGGGGGGGGTCTTTTTATTATTGTTTTACTGGAAATAAGAAAAGCATTATAAGCCCATGAAGCTAGAGTGGTGATCGATTGTGGCAGCCGGCCCGCAGACGGCCAACCCCTGGCCGGCCAGCCTTGCGAGTCCATTGTCCAGGGACCTGAGGCCTGGTCTGTGGCAGCTGTGGTGCAGGCATCCAATCCCTGGCGGGCCACGCTGCCTAGGAACCGACAGTCTGGGCCGTGGACATGGACTCTGCTTGCTCAGCTGGACCCTGGGTTGCAACGCTTGCTACGCTGTTCCAGGCGGCTAGCTATCCTCGTAGGAGTGATTGCTGCAGCTCCAGTGGCTTTCTGACAGGCTGGCGGCCTGTCCAGAGTGTATCCTGACTTTGCAGAGCAGTAATCAGGACAGTATCTGTCAATCCTGCGGCCCCAGTGGGTTAGATAATGGATGGAAGTTCAGGACGAAAATCCTTGTATTGCACACCGCCTTATCAAATCTCTGTATATCTGGTCACTGAAGATGAGGCCCTGATTGGTTGACATGCTTTCCGTGCCCGATGCCCAAATCTTACTCCGTCAGATCGTGTCTTACATTGACGTGACATTGAAACTTGAGGCCTCCGCTGCACCATTTGAGTTGCAGAGATGGATTTAGAGTAAACTTTGGTCTTATTTCCCATCTGACATTCTAATTTTCCTGTTTTTATCCTCTTTCTGTCTTCTTCTCCTCTTCAGTATATTAAGGACTTCTACAATAAGACTGTTCTTAGTCGTAATGGAACAGGACTCAGTGGGGAGACATTAACTGTCATGTACTCTCTCACGGTGTCTGTCTTTGCTGTCGGAGGACTAATCGGTTCGCTGGTTGTTGGCATGCTGGTCACTCACTTTGGCAGGTAAAACACACAAAGTTCATGGATCAAGATCGGAAAACATTCAGCAATATATTATGATTGACCTCAAGGAGCATGATGTTAATAAAAAAAATAAAAATAAAAAAAGCTTTGATACTGCATTGGTCAAGACATTTGGAAGAATTGTATAATATGATATTATTTTTTTACACATACAGTACTTTGACCAGTTTCTCCTGCTCTTGGAGAATAGACACTAAAATTGTTACACATTCAAATCTGGTCACATTAAACTACAGGAAAACAAAGTTTTTTTCTCTTAATTATATTGGGAATGACTGACAGTTGTTAACATGCTTTTTCTGAATTTGTAGGAAAGGTACAGTGGTAAACACTGCAGTGCTGGTGTTTATTGCTAGTGCCTTGATGGGGTTCAGTAGGATATGCGGTTCACCCGAGATGGTCATCATTGGTCGCTTTATAACTGGAATCCACTCTGGTAAGGAAACACAAATCAATCCTAAGACACAAAGTTAGATTATAAATTTATATTTTATTTGTACAACTGTGAGTCTCATGTTTCTGGATCAGTGCATTGGGAAGAAGTGTACAGTCTTGACCAGTCAATGCACAGTGACTACTATGTTTAGTCTAATTTTTTACTGTTCTTTTTTTTTTGCTCAGTTTTGCAATTTATTAACTAACCTTTCACTGTTAAAAAGTTGTATTTCCCTGATTGTGATCAATACAATTTTAATTTATTCTTTTAAGTATTCAGTATGACCACACCCATTTTGGTGAAATGAGTCATGTGCAACGCAATTTATGATTTGCACCCCAACTGCCCCTGAGCCCAGGTCTTGAGTCTTTGGGTATCACTTTTTACTTAATAGAGGAGGCAGTTTGTTCTTCTCTGTAAATCTGTCATTGGTTTTGTTTTGCTCATAAACATTTGCTGTCCATCCTCCACATTTACATTTTCACAAAGTATTTTTCTAAATAACTCCCTTTTATCAGTAGGCAGCTGATTAAGTAAATTACATCCTCTATCAAAAGGATGTACTAGAAATAAACTGAATCGTGCAAAAAGCGGAATCGTTTTATGAGCTAATAATTTTTGTATTGTGTTTGAACCACACAACATAAGACACCTCTTGATATGGAAAATAATAAAAATGGAATATAGGTCCCACAACTTACTACAGAATTCCAGCTGATGATACCAATGTTGGCTCTGTTGTCATTTGTTCCTACAGGTATCTCTCTCAGTGTTGTACCGATGTACCTTGGTGAAATAGCACCAAAGAACTTGAGAGGATTCTTGGGTCTTGTTCCTAGTATTTTTATCGGTACTGGAGTCTTTTCTGCCCAAATCCTTGGTCTCCATGAACTTCTAGGAAAGGTAATTGATATTATTATCTAACAGTAACCTTTGGGGTTAAGGGGTGTTGATAAAAGAATTTGACAATCTATAGGATGTTTCTGATGTTTCTTGAAGATGAACTGTAGTATGCTAAGGTAACACTTTCGTACCAATTCAATTTGGCTGTATGTAAAGCTACTTTATCAGACAACTTGAACTTCATCTGACAGCTGCCATTTTCCCTTGAAGTGACAGATTGAGTTCATTGAGCAGGTTGAATATGTTGCACAGGTAAGCCAGTTTTGAGATGCACTGCCAGCACTGACTTCTGTGAAAAATGTTTGCAGCGACTCCAGTAATTCAAACACTCTGGCCATCAATTTCCCTCGGAATAATCATCTTATTTCTGCACACAGGAAAAAGTGTCTGTGCTCGGCATCTATCACCCCACAAAACTGCTCAAACAGGCGCCAGTGAAGGGCTTTTGCTTTTCATGGTTGTTAATTTTAACAATATCATTCAATACACTGTTCAATTCTGATGACATATTTCAGCTTGTGAATGATTCTGTGTGTAGATTCCCGTTCAGTCACCTACTGGGATAAAACAGTAGTTGAAGTAGGATTCCTGGCCTTGTCTGTTAAAAGTCTTCTTTTCTGAAGGAGTAGACTTTCTCTCCTGTCTCTTCACTGGGGTTTTCCTCTTTGCAAAGAAACTTTTCAAAGACTATTTCCACTTTGTCCAGCAAGTCACAGAGAGAATCATTTCTCAAATGAAAGGGTTTTTCAAAATAATAGCATGTCCAGACTCAGATAGTAAATGAAATGGAAAGAATTCATTATTTCTAGGAACCAATTGATCCACGAACCATGGACCGGGGGTTCAGGACCACTGCTTTAAGGTATCTGATTACTGGCATTGCTTAATTGTTTATTGCCCGGGTCTTGTTCTTACCATTGAGCTGGCTTCTCAGGACTTGCCTTACTCGTTGGAGGTATTTGGTTGTTGCAGTTTTTGTTGTTGCTTCTACCCGGTCTCTCTTTGTCTCTCTTTGTTACCATTAAACTGCATTTTGAAATCTTATGACATCTCATTGTCTGAACTGTAGATCCTGGTGGACAAGCTCACTCTTGGCGTATAATTTGATGACATCCATGTAGAAATGGTGCCTGATGGTGGTCTTGTTGATTATTTGGCTGAAGGGGTTCAGACATGTCGAACAGTAGTAGGGACAGATTGTCTTCTTTATTTAGCCACTTCTGATTGGACACTTGTGCAAGTGGCTTAGCAATGGCATTACCAATGTTGTATGTGGTCAACCAACCAGCAATGGAAAAGTTTCCATGACTTCCATTTGAAATGTTTGTACATCTTGCATGGAAATTTGACTATTGTACGCTAATTTCATCACTTTACAAAACAAGCCTGTTTCAAAACTTGTATCAATAAATCTCTAGATTTCTGTTGCCTTCACTTCTCATAAAGGTATTATTAGTATTGTGGTTTAGGTGGGGGGACCAATAGGAGAGTTCAATAAACATCCTTATTGCTCCATTTGAAAAGAAGATGTTGCACAGAGTAAACCTCTTTCAAATGTTGATCTTAGTCTGATATTCTCACTATACACAGTAAGTCAAAGTGATATTATTGTTGCAGGAGGAGTACTGGCCACTTTTTTTGTCTGTGATTGTGGTACCCACTTTCATCCAGTTGATTCTGTTGCCGTGGTTTCCAGAGAGCCCCAGATACCTGCTGATTGAGAAGAACAACGTCCATGCCACAATCACAGGTTCGTAGTGTTAAAACCCATAAACAAGATCTAAGGTTAGAGAACTAGAGAGAGGTCATTGATTTGACAGAAATCAGCAACAGATCCAATGTGAGACTGTAATTTCCCTCCCAGATGGCAGATGTGGCAGATATTATGTAAAAATAAATATTTGAAAAAATAAAGAAATGTTTACATAAAAGCTAACTTTGCACTTGTTTCAAGTGCCTTTAAAGGCCTCGTGCAGTGGCAATTTTTTTTTTAAATTTAGAAAGTCAATGGGTCTTAGAAAACGAATCTGAGAAAAATATTCACTTAAAATGATCCAGGGCGATTTTATTGATCATTTTATGGTCCTGCACAGCTTTAAATTTGGGTGATAGGAGGTGATGGGCGGGGGCTGCGCGTGACGTCACGTCAGGGATCCCAGAGTGTAAACAACAATGGCGGACGGTCTGGGAAGCGACGTAGACCATGATTTAGATGGTATTTCTTTGGATGAAAGTGATGACCCTTCATCAAACAGGGAAATTTTAACTACACAGGGTTCAGAGGGTGTACAGCCCTACCAATTTGAGCCGGAGGTTTCCTCATCTGAGGATACCGGGGCTTCGGATGACGATAGAGAAAGCTCACACAGCGTTAGCGGTAGGGTGGGCACCGATGGGATCTGATGCGGTTCCGTGCTGCTTTGGTTTCGGTTTCGGTTCCCTTTCGGTGCTTATTGCGGTACTTCAGTAATAAAAATAAATGCCTTTATCTTCCTAAATCCAAAGCAGAACGGCTTCAAACAAGCGCAGACTCCCTCCTGCCGTGCAGCTGTGCGCAGGTAATATAAAGCATAATATAAAATCCGTCTTACGTCCGTCTCAATAAACTTAAACGTCCTTGATTTTTAGCCTGACATTTTATTAAATTAAATCAGGAATGTGGCATTTATTTGCAGTTGTTTTTGGGCAAAAGCAATATTTTATTTCAATAAAACAAGGCGGAAGATAAATGTCAATCACACGGCTGCAAAGCGCAGCAGATGATGACGACCCGCTGTGGTGGTGGGCGGAGCCGAGCCGAGCTTTCTGGATCATCAGATTCTTTGGATCATGCGAAGCCGAATACTTAGCTATTGTAGAGGAACTGAACTTTTATTACTTTAACTTGCAGACAAACTCGAGAACAACTCTCCGCACGCTAACGTGCGCGCGCGCCCCTCCCCTTCCCTTCCTGTCTCCGCAGCACGCGCTCTCTCTGCGGCACGCTCTCTCTCTCGCTCCTCTCAGAGCGCGCTGCTCCTCACATGCAACGCCCCCCCAGTTTCGTAACAAGCTGAGATGCAGAAGTTGGAGCACACACTCATCTCACAACAACAAGAAAGTAAATAGATATATATATATATATATATATATATATATATATATATTATATATATATATATATAGATATAGATATAATATATATATAGATATATAGATATAGGCATTGTGCCTGTTTTCAAACCTTTTGCATCCTCGTCCGACACACGAACCTCTTCCATGCCTCCCTCTCCTTCATTTTCACGGGAAATTCGTGAAGGGAGACCCCCTTCTTCGGCACATTAGAGCACCCAAATACAACACACCTATTCACCATTATCCCGGATAAATCCCCAAATCCACGGAAGTCCGAATTCTATCATGCGAAGTAAGTCAGTAAGCCCAGAAAGTCAGCACAACAATAGGGGATCTAGCTGTGTGTTCCTGCTGTGACGTCACACGACCTATGACCTACTTATCGGAGGCTGCAGAAAATCTGAGCGACCGCGCTATTTTTAAACGCTTGTAGAGAGTGCGCGGGGCCGCGGATGACAAAATAATTATACGGGGGTTCATTTGTGACATAAATACTAATGTTTTATTGCAGTTTTAGAAAAATCATGATTTTCACCGCACGAGGCCTTTAAAGAGATACAAGTTTTGATGTGACAAAAAACCAACTGAGTTCAACCAGGTAACAGCAATATTCACATGTCGAAGGAGGTAAGTTGAAAATGAAACTGTCACTGAAGAACATGATGACTCTGTCAATAGTCACTAAAAAGACTGAGGTCAGGAGGTCAGAAGCAGCGTTTTACCCTTGTGCTCTCTTGTGGGGTCCAGATGACCCCACTTTTATGTAAACAAGCCAAGGAGAGCATACTACTACTACTTTCATACTCGGATTGGTCAAAGTGAAGTTGTGGTAAAATTAAAAGCTGCAGAGCGCTCTACATAGCGGGGTTTCTCCTCCTGCTGATCCCTGCGTGAATGCGCAGGTGCACGTTCATAAACGCGCACAGCACTCTTAAAAACTTGCATAGCAGCGTGCACTCTGTGCGTGGACACCAAGAATTCTGGTGTGCACGTTTGCCTTGACTTCACTGAAAGCATCCGCTTGATTGTGAGGCCGGTATGTAAGTGTCTACACACACACAGGCACCCGCATGGGAAGCTGCCAAATCGATTTTTGAACTTTCTGCTTTGATGAACATTTTGACGAGTTTGAATTGATTTTTTAGCGATTCTTGAAGAATCGTTGCATCCCTGATCACAGCAGGCTATTGTTTTGTCCAGTGACCCCAAAGCTGCTCTGCTCACAGGCGTAGAAGTGTCCCATGCCAGAGAACTGCAGAGTTCCCTGGCTTTGAGAATACGGGGTTGTTCTGTGATCACTGGTGTCAGGAACTTGTCTACTTCTTGAAAAGGTCAACATTTGTCTTCAGATGTTTCTTATAATCTTCCCACCGTCAATGAAACATTGAACTGTAAATAGCTACAGTAATTGTTACCAGATAAACAACAGCAATATTGCATTTTTTTAAATTTCCATTCAATCTTTTTTTTACTGTGCTTCACTTGATCATCTCTACCAGCACCTGGTCCATATTTACTGTCTAAACGGAAAGGAACATCAGCTTTTTATGCATGACTTTTGGAGTTACTCTTGATTTTGTTAAGAAAAAGATTGCATGTTGCCGTTTTATCTCCAAGTTTTTGTTATTTAGTGGATTTCAATGATCTTAATATTGTATAAAAATACACGCACAGATAAGGAGGTCAGTGTTTTTCATTTTGAAACTAGAAAATTTTGAAAGGTTAGTAGATTAAAGTTGCAACTGACCTTATAATCCTGCATGTTTTTACCCTTTGCCTTCCAGCTCTAAAATGGTACAGAGCCAGATGTAACATTCAGGCAGAGATTGAAGAGATGCAGGAGGAGCAGCGCTCCTTGTCCTCAGTGGAAACTCTGTCTGTCCTCAAACTGTTGATGGATGAGTCGGTGCGCTGGCAGGTGCTAACAGTTGTGGTCATCAACATTGGCATGCAGCTTTCTGGGATTGATGCTGTGAGTACACTAAGCAAAAACAAAACAAAAAAAGTAGGTATTTTTGGCCCCATGACAACCATTTTATAGGGCCCCAAACACCCCCCCCCTCAGTCGGGCCCCTAGAATCAGTCACCTTTACCCCCCTTATAGGCGCCCCAGATCAGGGGAACCTTTGAAATCAGACTGTAAACTATTTAATTTTTCTGTAAAGTTGGGCTGTTTAGCATAAAAATCAATAGGAACTTTCTTCTCACTAAAACCGGCCTCCAGGGTTCTTTTGGCAAACTTTACTTGTTGTCGCTTCTTAGTTTGCGTCAAATAATAGAAAAGAAGGTGGAGCTTGTTTGCTTGATGCCCAAGCATCTCCATGTGAGGATATTGTGATGTGGAAGACTGGTCAGAACTGTTCAAAGTGAATCTAATTGAAAAAAATCTATTGTTTTGTTTCACTGCAGATTTGGTTTTACACCAATGACATCTTTGAGAATGCTGGCATCCCCCCCCCTGAGATACAATACACCACGGCTGGAACGGGAATCATTGAAATTATTGCTGGACTCATCGGGGTAAAGTTACTTTCAAAGATTGTGATCTTTTTGATGCAATAATATATATTTCATATTAAGTTAAAACAATAATAAACGTACCTGTGTAGAATGGGCAATTGGATAATCTGGAAAGGTTTTATTCATATACATGCATTGAATAGTAGATCCTGGAGTATTTATAACCTACATTTCTGCACAATAGCTGCACAGTTATGTTTCTCCTGCCACCCTCCGCGGCTGGTTTCTTCTTTTAGCTCGGATCATCTACCAGAGGCCTGAGAGCTTGAGGTTCCTACACAGTATCTGTTTCTAGCACTGTGTTTCTGGAAAGAGATGTCCAAACAGATTCATCCAGCTTTTTTGAAAGACAACTTTCACTGAGGATATAAACACCATTTAAACCAGAGGTTCTTATCTTTTTGACACTGGGGTCCAATTTTCCCGGTACAAAGTGATTCGAGGCCCATTCAAATATAAGCATGTTAATGTAAATTGATCCACATATTGTTTGATTTGTATTTGATAATTAAATCGAGTCATTTTATGGTTTATCAAAGTAAAATCTTGTGTAATGAAAAATGATACAACGTGATCATCTCAGACATTTATTTTCATACTGAACAGGTAAACCACAGTTGTCAACCTCAACACAAATTAGAATTCCAAAAATATTTATAAGGAATTCTGATAAATAAAATTGTGTTGTAATAAAACAAAAACACTTCAAATAAGTTTCAAATGAAACAAACTGTAAATGACATTTAAATAAAATGCTAATTAAAAGATGACCTTATAACCTGATGATGAACTTGATAAATTAGAAGTTTTAATTTCGTACTAGATATTTCTCTCCAAATCTGTGACAAAGTAACAACAGTCACAGCACACTGTTTTTAAAAATAAAACTAAACATGAACTGAGGCAAAGAGGCCCGGTATATATTATATATATTATTATATATTATATATATTATATTATTACATTATATATATTATGGTTCCGGTTCCTGAGGTCGGCTGTCTCTGCAGCTCACGGCTCCACCAGGGGAGGGGTGAAATGTGGAGAACACATTTACACATTTAGGAGCGGGACAGTTAATGGGAATTTAACTTTAAGTTGAATTTTAAATACGTGCGTCCAACAAAACATCCAGCCTTGGACACACTTAGAATATGTGCAACATTGCAGCAATGAGATCTTGGCTGCATGTATTACATGTGTTCAATATGAATTTCGATCATTTTAATAAGTGTGAATAATAACAGAAATACGTGTGAATAACATCAGTCTTTTTTAATATATAACCAATTTTTTACAATTAAACACCGCGATTGACAAATGTGATCATGTTTTTGTATCTAAACAGACTGTATACAGGTAAATAAACATACAACCACAACACGCACGTGTGTGCGCGAGCACAGACACACACAGATCAATATAGGGAGCAGACTCCACTGCGGGGCGCCAGCGCCGGGGCGGGGTTCAGGGGGTAAACAACAACAGAAAGGCAGAGAATAGAGACATGGGTAATAGTTTTAGTTTATGAATTTACCCACACACACACACATGCGAGCGCATGCGCACAGACACAAACAAAACAGACAGGGACACGCACAGATCAATGTAGTGGGCCGGCTCTGTAGCGGGTGGGCGGGGCTGGATTTTGGGTGTAAAACAGCAGCAGAGAGGAGTTCCTCTTAGCAGAAACACGCAGTAATATCTTTAGGTTATTAACTTATCATCCATGATGGCAAGAACAACAAAAACTCCCGCTGCGGACCGCCAAAGAAAAATGCGTGTCTGGTCTGTAAACCACAGAGCGGGAGGAAGCCACGCGTACTCGGCTTCACAGTGCTTCTGGGTCAGTGTGAACCCGGCATGACGCTTACTGCCACCAAGTGGTAGAAGGCTGCATTCAGGTCCCGCGGCCCTCAAGGACCTCAGGTTCATAACTGATTTTTTTATGCCCACTAGAGAGCGCTCACGGACTGAGATTGGGCCGCGGTCCCATGGTTAAGAAACAATGGTCTGGGTGAATACTGGATTCTGATTGGCTGCTGGGTGTGGATTAAAAAGTGCTAAACCACACCTAAAAAGAAGTTCTGTTCACACAGCCCAAACGTTCTGGATCAGTGCGCAGGTTTCTTTAAAACTTATTTTTCCTTCATCATCTGGACAAAACAAGTGGTAAAAGGTGAACGTTCTCTCTGATCTGATGCTTTATTTCATTATTGTAACGATCAGCATTTCTATTGCTTTTCTTTTGGAAGGTAAAGGAGTACATATTGACAAATTAGTCAACCCCCCGTCCCATAATGTTTGGTCTAACTTTGGTAATTTGTTTTTAAAATGAATTATTCTCCTACTAATTAGACACAGCACTCGGCATGAAAGGTGTATTCTTCTGTCTCAGTTTCTGCTTTTAGAGCAGCTCAGAGCGGAGTCTACCAAACCTGCCGTGAAGCCGAACACAGAGACAGAAGCTGATCGTGTGCTGTTTATGTTCTAGCTGCTCACTAAAGCCGTAACTTCAGAAAAAGACAAAAAAATCCACATTTGCCCGGGTCTTTCTTTCTAAAGTGCAACACTTTCCTGCTACAGCTGAGGTCTGTCGGCTCCGCCTCCGTGCCGTGTTCCATGTCACCATGACAACAAGCCGCATCACAGATTAAATATTCCGCTTTTTGTGAAAAAAAAGAGCTAAACCGAAGAAATAACAAAAACAAAGTACTAACTAAATATTGATTGAATATTTATTTCTTTTTGTAAATGACCATGTTATAAGCATGATAATCCCCTCTGAAGTGCATTCTGAGAAATGAACGCACGTCCTCCGCTTCACGTCGGACGGTTCAGGCCTCCACGTCACGCGTTAATTTCTCAAAATGCTCTCTTCAGAGGGGATTATCCCTTACCTGCTTGGGTTTAGTTCTGTTCTCTAGATTTGTTGCAGTTTACTTCTACATTTGTGCAATTGATATGTTTCAAATAAAATTATCAACAAAAGGAAAACTGCTCAAAATTAGCCAATTATAAAACAGTTTGGAATTAGTTCTGTTCTGTGGATTTATTTGCAGTTTTGCTGTTTATTTGAGCAGAACTATGTTTAATTAAAATAATAAACAAACTATGGTTTTGTAACTGAATAAGTTCCTGAAATTTGACCATTTCTAACTACCATTTACACATTTACGGTATATGTATTTTTATTTATTTATTCATTTATTTGACAGAGACATTTGAAAAGCATTGCTGCCAATGCATCAGAGTTAGCTCGAGAGCTACTTTTCATCTGCTATCCCTGGACTGATGGTAAAATTGTTTCCCTTTAAAAAAAAAGTTAGAAACAAAATGTAATAAAAGCAAAAGGAGAGAAAAAAAGAACAGTAAAAAGACATAACATTTTTAAAAAGTCAAATGAGCAGATGCAGTAAAATAAACCATAAGAATAAATGTAAAATGGGCTGTAGAATAGTCAATGACTATTGTAAAATGTACATTGAATCTATTTGAAAACATTAAAGAAACATTGAAAAAAACAAGGAACATGCAGACATTTAAAGTGACTGGAGTAAATTCTGGGTATAAAAAGATTTATTACCATCAAAAAAATCTGTTTACCCTTTTGAAATTATAATAACCGAAATTTCTCTAACCCTGTTCAAAAGTTGTCATACAAATAATGAATATGTTCTGAAAACATACACACAAGCTGACACAAAAAGGTTTTAATGATAACTAAAGGGTAACCATCCACACTCTGTGCATCATTTGTCCATTTCTTTTTTAACTTAAAATCAAAAATGAATCATTTCTTGTTCTTCAATGTGTACATTAGACCGAAAGTGGAGCAAACGGATAATGAACATTCAAATTTGTTTTTGCGATTTGGTCTTAGACCCTGGGGTCACCCGGGAGTAGTTTTTATTTTAAAAAGTGTTCCACTTCTCACGCTATCAGCTGTATTTTGTGAAAGGAAAAAGATCCTTCATTATTGTTTTGAGACGGTTAAAGGAAAATCAGAGACCAAAGGAGATGAAAATACTAATGTCACTTTCCAGGTAAGAATCAGTTCTCTTATTTTTTTCAGTCTATACTTTGCCTCATTAACAAGCTAGCTATTGCTAACTCCAACTCAGCCATCCACGGAAGGAACTTGATGGAGAACGGAACTGTTTTGACATGATAAGCTGTTCCCGTTTTCAGTGAAAACGTCCTAGAAGAAGCTCCGACTTCAGGCCCGATTCTTCCTACAGAAAAATTGCTACGAGCTCCCACGTAACTAGGGGGCCTTAAAGCTGTGTATTCAGCCTCTTTTGAGGAAACTTAAAATGTATGTTTTTACCTGTTACCGTTTCCTGGGTTTATCAAACCCCTTATGTGATCATAAATGATAAGTTGTTGGCTGTACATTTAATGAAAAGCAATAATCAGCTGCGTCTCATATTTTTTCGTAGATGGAGGGGTGTGTATTGACAAGGTCTGCCCATCCGATACGTATCCTGATACATGTCTCACGATACGATATGTCCCGCGACATATCCCAAGACTGTTCCAGAACAATTTTCCACTATTTTTAAAAGCATAACTTGAATTTAATCTACCTGAATTTGAATGTGTTAAAATGAATGTTATTTAATGATCACAGCATTAACCACAGTGACTGTATTTCATTTACAAGTTTCTTTTACCCAGAAATTCATTCTGCTTTACTTTTGGTAAGTTACAAATATTTGTTTTTTTTGGGATCAGTTAATATTGTCTGATTTCCACAACAAAATAATTTTCGATATAAGAAAAAATAGAATGAATGTACCTTAATGAATACATTTCTAAAAGTGTGATAGTAAGATTACTAAATCTAGCATTTAAACAGCCTTAAGGGCAGATTTAAAAGTGAAGGAAAAACAAGCCAGTTCTTTCCAGAAACATTTCAGTGTGATGACAGGATGAATGAAGCTTTTAACATGACAGTCAGCGCTGCAGCTCAAGTTCTTCTCAAATCTCTACAACATTGTCCTTTCTCCAGAGCGGTGTACACATCCCTCTGATCCATCAGGTCTCTGAACCAGAATCTATTGCTGTGAGGTTCACCAGAACTTCTGCTCGCTTTGCTGACAGCATTTTGATGGAGGCTCCCTGTATGACCCGCTGCAGCTCCACAGCTTCACTCGTTCTTATCTGAGCCGCTAAGAAGCTCCACAATCCACGTTTTTAGAAGATGCTGGCAGCAACGTGGAGCAGAGTTTCAGTTTAGTACCCTTACCAAGTCATATCTGTCTCATTACTACCAAAACCGAGAGGCTGACTGAACATTTAACAGATCTTGTTGTTTTGTGGAGAGGCTCAAAGAGGCTCAGTGCGCTCTGCTGCCAACTAGTGGTCGGAGGTGGAAGTGGAAAACAAAAGCAAGAGTTATGGACCCTCATAAATAATCGACAAATGAAATATCAGGATATATTGCAGAATCAATTTTTTCCTACACCTCTAGCGGCGCCTCCAAAGGTGTGGAATGTGCTGGTAGCTAACTAGAGCTAGCATCAGACACTGGTGTTGTGCCACAGGTCTGTGACTAAAACTGAGCTTTGTTTGGCTAAATTAAGATAAGAGACACAAAATATGAAGCAGTTGTCATGAAGGATTTGCCAATGGACAATTCATAATTATCAGAAATATTGATATAAATTCAGGCAGGGAAAACATTTCTGTCATAACTTCTGTAGCAGATACATTCTAAGAACTATCTACAGCAGGGATAGGGAACCCTGGTCCTCAAGAGCCACATTCCTGCATGTTTTCCACCATACCCTGCTCTGGCATGTTCTTATTGGCTGAACACACCTGACCCAGGTAATTGTCATGAGTCCCTACACTGATTACCTGGTTCAGGTGTGTTCAGCCAATAAGAACATGCCAGAGCAGGGTATGGTAGAAAACATGCAGGAATGTGGCTCTCGAGGACCAGGGTTCCCTACCCCTGATCTAGAGCCATTTCTCCAGATTGTTGTAATCTTTTGCAGTGACAGAGCACAGACCCAGTGCAAGTTTTCATCTTAAAATTCACAGAAATATTCCAACAGAATGGATCATTTACCTTAATCGTTATTTATCTTAATACAATGTGTAAACTCGTGAAAAAGAAAAATAGATACATTTAAAAAAAATCTTTACATTACTGCAACATCACTAATAATAAAATAGGAATATTCACTCGTGATCTCTTTTTCAATGATCTAAAGAGCCTTGTCTCTACAGGAGCTATTCTTAAATATTTTGGAGATAAGACATGGAGCCAGAGGGATCCTGCTGAAGTCCAGACCAAGAAACTCCTGGACCATCAGGTTCCTGTCATGAATCAGTCTGTTTCCCCCTCAGACCACCAGGGGGAGCCATTGCTTGAGTTCTGACTGTCTACTGAGCCTCATCTTCACTCCATTTCCCATAAACCTTTGCCTGCTGTTCCCAGACCTCACCACCTGTTCTTCATTCAAGTTATCACCACAAACATTTTTAAGGAGGCTTCAGGCTGTGCTCAGGTGTGAAGTCTTGTTGTGGTTTATTCCAGCAATTCTCAACCTCAATCAGGCCTGCCCCTGTTCAAGCCTGCCCCGACCCCAGCCTGTCCTTGACCACCGATCTGCCTCAGCCTCTGACAAACCCTTCGCCATTGTTGACCTCTGCCAAGTTCACCACGTATTATCCAAGCTCCTTAAATAGAAGACTTCATATGGATCCATCTGACTCTGACTCGTTCCAGTTTCTGAGGACCTTTGACGTAAAAGCATCACCTGCATCATCTGATTTCTTGGAGAGTGGGAGAGAAGCCATGATTCCTGCACATAGACCGTTGAATAAGAACTGGACCTATCAAGCGTTGAGGTCCCCCAAAGGAAATGTATTACCTTCTACCCTCACAAAATCAGGCCCGAGCCTTCGCCGTCACTTCCTGGTATGTCTACCACAATTGCAACCCATCAACAGTGATTAGACCAAGTCGGTCTGAGTCACGTTTTTAGAGGAAGTACTGTCAACCAATCATGAGTGAGATTGTTCCAGCTCGCTCATAGCCCACACCCCTCCCACTAAAAACGGCACGTAGGAATCTGTCAATCAAACGTTGGAGGCGGGACCAGCGGGAGCTGCAAGCTTTTACTGAGGTCTGATTCGTCAGTTTATAACTTGAATAAATGGCGAGAAAGAAAAAATATCTTTAAAAAAATGAGGATTAGAAAGAACGCGTTAGGAAGGAAGCACCAGAGCAGCTAGAATGGTTATTCTGACAAATAATATGACTTTTTGGCCTTCTTGCAACCCGCAGGTACTTCCTGTTTGGAAGAGCTGGCAAACATCTAGAAGAACTGTATCAAGCACTTTGTCAACTCCAAACACCAAGTTAATGCTGCTGTTGAAATGTTCATATCGGACTTTTATTTAGGAGTTGGTCTTACTGGCTCCATGTTTAACATTTTGAGTCTCAAAGCTTTTTTTTTTTTATCAAAGTTCATGTTGACATTTTCAAAGCTGTGTTTCAGGTAAAAACTGAATGCTAACTTGAACATTGTAATAATAGATATGAAAATAAACTAAATGGTTTAATGGCAATGTGATACATTTATTACAACTTCACATGTGTTTCAACAGAAACAAAGATAAGGTTGGGGGGGTTACTTTGTTTGCTTCTTACTGCATTCAGTTAAATGTTACATTTATAATCAGCATTTACTCAGCACACCTGTCAGTAACATGAATTAGGTGAAGCAATGCATCTGGAAAAGTCTGTTTGTGATTAACCTCAGAATTAACAAGAGTCATGTCAGGGAGAGTCTGTCCACGTTTCTGCTCAGCATCATCTGTAGAGAAGGTCCTCTCCAGATGAAGAGACCTCGGTAACAGACCCCAGCTTCCTCAGCACTGGACACCAGCTCCACTGAAATCCCTGAGAGAAAACCACCAGCAGCTATTGGTCTTTTATTCAGGAAATATCCTCAGCAAATGAGGAGAAAACAGGTTATATCAGAAATGCATTATGGAGGGATCAAAACACTAAAATCAGATTAAAATACATTCTTTCAGTCAAACACTTTGGTATTCCTCTGCCTAAAGTCTAATGTCTTTTGTTTTTAAGTTTATGGCTCTTTGATGATTTTGTTTTTAATTTAAATATATATTTTATTTTGGTTATGGTAAAATATGACATAGATAAATGCATACGATAACCCCTCCCTCCTGTGTTTCCTAAATAAGATGAGTATAGGTTTAAGGGCCATTCTTACCTTATTTATGACTGACGAGACTGCAGATCCAAGTTGTGCGTCCATCTCGTGGTTTTTTCTCTGGAGCCGCTGCTTCAAACAGAATCTTTTCTGAAGTCCTTTTCATACCCAGTTGGTGCATTGGGGCTGAAATCATTTCATTTTTCTGAAAGTCCTCCTGTCACCAAATCTGAACGACCGCAAGAAACTTTCAGTGGTATTGATGATAAAGGAAGAAATACAACCTATCAAGAACTGGGGATTTGTACATTTCTGATTTCTGTCACTTGGGAAGTTCCTGTTATGATTCCAAATGTGATAACTCTGTTGTTTAACAATAAATAGCTTAATCAAACCACTAACTTTGAGTGGATTTTTTTTAATGAAAAATAACTTAGTATTCATGATATCTTTCAGAGTACGTAAACTTTCAGGCACAGCTATGATTAGGAGTACTAACTTTGCATTCGAGTCATGGTATAAGAAAAAAAATAAAAGTTCAGACTTGTTGAGTAGTTTATTAATACTTATTCTTCTGAAATGGAGAGAGCTGCAGTTCAAAAACTCTGGCAACACAATCAAGGAATTAAAATAATAATCTGTTGAAACTTTGAACAATTAACAAAAAGGGTAACACTTTATATTAAGATTCCTTAACAAGCTCTATAAACACATCAACAAACATTATTGTCTTTATTTGTGTTAGTAAGACATTTTTGGCACAATAAGCCTAATGAGGTTTATTAACATACATACTGAGATTCACTAACATGTAAAGTGAGACCATGGTCTACAAAGTCCATATTAATAAAATATTTACAAGCTTAACAAATGTATCAACTATCTCTCTCAACATTATTTTTTGTTGTCTCTGTTTTGTGAAACCTCATCTAAAGTATTACCGACATTTTAAAACACAGATAAGTGAGGATGGCTTACATTTAAAACCTTACTTGGTCATATTCTTCAATACACAGTTTGTATTTAATGACGAGCACCTAACCTCAGTTCTGTTCCCTCCAGTGTTTCACCATCGAGAAGCTGGGCAGGAGGTCTCTCATGATTGGAGGGTTTACGATGATGGGCATCTGCAGCGCTGGAATCACATTAGCTCTTCTCCTAGAGGTTTGACAAACTTTACTAGTCTTTACTAGAGATAGCTGCTGGTTAAGCTTGAAAAACTAGCAGTGTTTAAAACCAAGATTTGGATCAAATGTTGTATAAATGCAGATTTTTATTATTTTTTTTTTACAGTAGTTGTTTATCCGTTTTTAATCATCTTTTCAATGTTGAGCAAAAATTATGAGGCTTGAGAAGTTTTGAAACTCTTTATACCAAATTCACCACATATGACGGTGTTGTGATCTGTACGCTGTTACAGCTTAAAGAGGCCATACCATGAAAACTCTACTTTTTGAGGTTTTGAATGGTAAAAGTCGTATACCTGTACAGCGCTTTCGACCTCCTTCGAAGGCCCAAGCGCTCTACAGTCACAGACCCATTCACCCATCCACACACATTATTATTAGTTTGAAACCTGCACTGGAAAGTAAGTGAGGAAAAATTGTTACTTCAACTGACCAAAAACAAGTGGCCATCAGGGAGTTCTTATGTCAGAGGATCTGCTTTACCACGGCTTGAAAACAAAGATCTACTCGCAATCCAAGATCTATCTGAATTTGACAAACTGTATGTGTTCTGCACATGGCGAGGAGACAGTTGTCCACAGCCAATCAGGACACAGAACCCAATGCATGAAAAGGATGCACAATTGTGCAAAATTAAATGCAAAACAGCAAGTTTCCAAAAGGTGAACTACGTTATAGGTCGGGAACATTTTCCTGCATTATCAACAGATGGACCTAATATTGGTTTTCCATAGAAAGGTACAAAACCATTTTCAAACCAGCTAATTTATTAGAAACGTGTCACTTTTTCAACTTTCCACCATTTTATATTCACTCGTTCAATTTACTCTATAGTTCACTTTGTTTGGATCAGTTTTAATATATTATTAAGTTACAAAACCATTTAAATCTGGTTTATTTTTGATGAAATTGTGACTTTGTCCTGTCTGTCACTGGGATGGTATTACACCCCCTCAGACATACAGGAAAGCTAGTGGTCAAGTCAGTGCCCTCTCAACATGTGTGTGGCTGCAAAGCAAACCAAAACCATTTTCTGGGTTTTAAAGGTGTTCTATTAGAGGTCGCTCGTTGAGAGCTCTATTTGGCAGAAGAAACATCTGCCTTCAGCTCATTTTCCCACCAAAACTGGTGGATTACTCAGATGCATTGAAAAATCAATCTTCTTTTTTTAACTTGTCCTGTCCATTAGCTGAGCAAACAGATGCGGGCTGAGAGCCTCTTGTGTTGGACAGATTTTAATGTTACAACAGGGGTTTGTTGAGTATAAACCCCTGTTGTATTTCATGCTAAACTTTATTTATATTGATTAAGTTTGTATTTGTTTTGTTGGACCGGACGGAAAAGAAAAAGAGGGTGGGAGGGAGGGGGGGGGTAAAAGAGGGGGTTTAGAGAAAAAACAAAATGGCAACAGAGGGAAGCAACATCCTAAACAACCTCTTTTTTTCTGTCTAGGAGGGAGATCTAGAGTCATGTAACATAAAAGTAAATTTGCCCCATATTTTAAAAAATACCAAAAGACTGGCTCTGCCAACACAATCTGCCAATTTATTTACAAGAATAATAAATAGCAAACAACAATAACTGAAAGAGGTGAAGCTAAAAGGCTACAGTGTGAACTACAGGAGCCCGTTTCAAGAAGCAGGTTTTGTTGGAACTCTTGAGTTAATGAACTCCAAATTCAGTAAAACTGAGTTTTTGGTTTCAGAAAGAGAGATAACTCAAACCCGTGAAAGTGGGTGAAACCAAGCCCGTTTCAAGAAGCGGGTTAAGCTGAACTCAGAATCAATCACTGTGGCAACTGAGTCTGTGAACGAAACCTGGTCTGGAGCAGGTTTTCTTCAGGAAACTTAGAGTTCTCTGCGGTCTCCGCCCCTTTTTAAAGTGAAAGATGTTCAAATCTGAGTTCTTCATTAATATTTAGAGAACATTCACATTAGAGACGTCACGTTTCCACCAGCAGAAACCAAAATGACATGTCCATTCATAGAGGATCATGTAGAGAGGAGGCTGGATTAATCCAGAGGAAATGTTATTTATGTCTGGAGAGGATTTGAGGACACGAGTCGATTGATGCAGTTTCTACGATTCAGTTTTATTTGAGCGATATTATAAATAGTGAGTTTTTCCAGGGATTTTCTATTGATAATAAGGAGTTTTGTTTTCATCATTTGAAAACCTTAAAAACCGAAATCAATAAATATCAAACACCGGTAGGGGGTTTGAACTCGTATACTACAACATACACACAACAAGAGTTAGCTCGGCTGACAGCAACACTGCCTCTGCTTCTGACGTCTCAAGTTCAAATCCCAGCCCCAACAAGTTGCATTTTTTGTTATAAAAAAACCCCTTTTCAGCGAATAATTTTTAAGCCTTGAGACTTAAATTTAAATAAATGCTTTTTTTTTAACATATCTCAGGCAGCTACAGTGTTTCTTTTTAGCGTGCGGTGATATCCGTGTATGTGGTGTGTGGGGGGTGGGGGGGGTAAGGAAAACGGTCATTCATGAGATTACGGAGATGACTGGTTAAATTATTAACAGATCAAGAACCATTCCTTACTTTACAAGTGACAAAATAACCTTCCTGATATTATTATTTATTCTTTATTTGAAAAGATTCAAATGTAGACGTATGCATTAACTCTGCAGATATTCTCTCTCTGTTTTACTGCTGCAGCTGGGTTTCTTTTCTTGCTGAAAACGTTCTTTTAGTCGGCATATGCTTGTAGGAATTTTTCAATTTCCATCGCCGGAAGTACAAGTTTGTTCCCGTTGCCATGGTGAATCGTGCTGTCTTTGCTCCATTGATCAGGGCTTTAATGCTCGCAACGCTCGAACCTGATTCTGGTTCCAACAACTTCAAGTTGATTGAATCAAACATTTTCAGCTGTTCTGAAACCCAAAACTCTAAGTTTGAGAATTTTGAGTCCAGTGACTCTAAGTTCAGGTTTCAATTCTAAATTGGTTGAACCTGCTTCTTGAAACGGGTCCCAGGCCAAAATAAGAAACAAAACTCCCACCAATCTATTCTCAGAAATCTTAGCTGCAGAAAAAACAAAAAGGATAAACAATGACAGACAATAACAATAACCGAAACGGGAGAAATTATGTATGAAAGAAAGTGGTGGTTTACCCCTACGGCTTCACTTTAAAATGTCACTTATACCAAAAAAAAAAAACAAGACTCTACGAAGTGAACCTTACACAAAACCCCACACAGAACTACAACAAGGCACACTAGTCTGTCCAACACAGGTCAGAATCAGAATGGAGAGAGCCAAGAAGAACTGAAGACAGGCCACATCAGAGCTCCCTTATGGAGAGAAAATAGTCTCACTCTGATTTGTGCGGGCGTATATTTGTTACTCATATAATACATTTTGTGGAATGAAAAAAAAATAAGAAACACAATTTACACATGCACATCAAATTAAAATTACAACAGCTTGAAACTAATTACACACAAAAGTCTTTAGAAACTAAGCACGTAACTGATGTGTTGTGTGTGTGTAAGAGGTGATTCGTGCATATTTTTTGTGCATGTGTAAATTGTATTTCTTTTATTTTGTAATTTTTTTACTTTGCACAAAATGTATTATAAGAGTTACAAATCAAGAATTATGCATGCACAAATCCAAAGTAAAGCTCAAATCAAGAATTACGCCTGCACGAATCAGAGTGAATCTATTTTGTCTCCGTACCCCCTCCTACCGGGCTGGAGGTCAGCAGAGTTCTTAGAAAGGCTGCCTCAACCAGCTTTAGTCCAATAGACCAGTGGTCCCCAACCTTTTTGTCGCTGCGGACCGGTCAACCCACAAAGATTTTATCACGGCCCAGGGGGGGTTGCAATTGTTTGTGCATGCGTTGTTTTTTTTCATAGAACGTGTATATTATATTTATGCTGTTATTTATCCCTTCCAGATAAAATATACAAAATAAATGAAAAAGGCATAGTTATTAATTATTCTGTTTATAAGCCTTTATATTTTAAGGGGTTTTTTTCTTTTAAACATATCTGAAGTGAAAAACACTAAACTCTGCAACCACAATCCAAAATACAAAAGTGTGCAAAACCAACAAATAAAGACTTTAACTCACAATAACGTTAAAGACAAAAGTTTCTCAGCTTTGAGGATGTAATCTGGTTTCTTAATGATCTGTTCTGTTTTAGAGAAGATTCTGCACAGGCTGGTTGTGGAGCCATAAATATGTAGAATATAGAATGATTTCCTGCAGATTCTCTTCCTTCATACTGTCAATAAAAGTCAAATGGTTCCAGTTTTTTTCCTTCTTTTCTAATGATTTCATCTTCTTTAAGTTTTGTTTATGTTGTTTCTCTCTCTCTCGTCCTGCACTCCTGCACGTGCAAGCCCCCCTTCCCCCCAACACACACGCGCAGTGTCCATGCGCGCGCGCTCAGCTTTCCGTCTCTCTCTTTCTCTCCGTTTCTCCTCATCTCTGTTTAACATTTTTCCATTACAATTCTTTAGGTTTAATTAAATATTTCTCCTTTCTGTGTGGATATCACAACTAGCGCTCAAGCTAATCGAGAGAATCCGGTTGATTTTCAAAATAAAATATCTCCGTCTCATAAAAAAAAAAAATAATTCTCCCGCGGCCCGGTGGCAATGAGTCCACGGACCGGTACCGGTCCGCGGTCCGGTGGTTGGGGACCACTGCAATAGACCATTTTCACAGCAACGTCAGACAAAATGGGAACAAGGCCGACAAAGCCAATAGTTACTTCCAGTGTTCAGGTTTAGAACAGCAGACCTGACAGCTGAACACTGTTTGACACCATTTTACATAAATAATAAAAGATAATCTTACCAATGTCAACAGAAAATGTACAATATTGATTTCATGAATGTCCTGCTGAACTGTATTTTCATTTCCTGTTGTAGATTGTTCAGAAATCTAAATATAAATTTGAATAATCCTCCAATATTTGAAGTTTCATTCCAAATATTGACCTTTCACGTGAGCAGATATTTTTCTATCAGGTTCTATTTTACTTCATGTTATTTGAACGTGTTTTAAATGCGATCAGCACAAAAGCTGACAGAAATTCATGTTCTCCACATTTAATACCTTCAGCAAAGACACACATCGCTGCATTACACATACACATTTTGATCTCTTCCCAGGATGAATGTACTTGTTGTTCTACAGGATATTTTATGGATAATTGTAAAAACAGGAATGGTTTGGTTCAGAGCAGATATCGAGTATTTTCAGCTTTCAGAACAGAAATTTAAGAAACTTTTAACTGGTGAGAAAAGATCTTCTGCAGCTCCACGTCTCATAGCCGAAGCTAATGCTAACGTTAGCATTAGCACAGATTAAAAGAATAAAATCATAATTACCTTCATAATCAAACAAGCAGCATTCAATGAAGTACTTGTAACCTTTGTGTAACTTTAAGCGGGTTGTCAGAGAGAAATAATCCACGACTGGTTTAATATCATCCAGAGGAATTATGGGAATCAGCTGATCTGCTGTTCTGACTGCAGACAAGATTACTGATATTTGGACTCTGATTTATGAACAATCTAAGAGATGAAACCAATACAAACAGTTAGGACACTTATACAATAAATATTGGACACATTTTGATTAGAATTGTTTAGGTTTTCTTTTATTATTTATGTATAATTACTTTAAACAGTGTTCGGACGTCAGCCCCGCTGCTCTAAACCATATAAATTGAAAGCTTCTCTACAGATGACGGACGATGTCTGACGACACGTGAAACAGGTCTATAGGATCCAGGAAACTGATCAGAGACAGACAGAGATCCACAAAAAACACAGAGCTCTATCTCTGATCCATAAAGTTAAGCAGGGTCACACAGATCAAAAAGAAAAACAAACGACTGCAGCCACAGCCGTAACATCTGGATAATGTCCATTACAGGTTCTTTCTTCTCTCCTCCAGGCTCGTTTATCCTTCATGCGGTATGTTAGCGTCTGCTGTGTAGTTGGCATCATCGCTGGTTTCTGTATTGGTCCAGGTAAGTAGTGTCCATCAGATACTAATTTACTGTGATGAGACTGCTAGCAGCAAACTGCAAACAGTTCTTCTCAAAACAATTTAAACTATGTTCTTTCTGTGCTAGCTGAAAACCTTCTCTCATGTCACTAAAATGTGGAGCATCCATCCATTCTCATGCACTAAGAGAACAACTGCCCCTGTAGTCTGAGCCAGGGATGACAATCCAGGCCTCGATGGTCATATTCCTGCATGTTTTCCAACCTTCCTTTCTCTGGCTTGTTCTAATTAGCTGGACACACCTGAACCAGGTGATCGGACTTGAGTAATGCTTGGATATCTGGAATCATGCAGACTCTGCGGCCCTCGAGTACTAGAGTTGCCTATACCTGGTCTAAGCACTTCCTTCAGCTCCTCTGGGGAAATCTCCATGCGCTCCCAGGCTTTAGTCTGTCCTGCATGGATCTGCAACTGGTTTCTCCTCCCAGTGCCTGAAACACCTCCCCAGGGAGGCGTCCAGGTCCTATCAACACGGAGGAACAGCAGTTGTAGTCTGAGCTCTCTCCAGAGGACTGAGCTCCCTATAAGGTATCCCTCACTTCCAAGTTAGCCTCCAGTCTCCCTGCAGAGGAAACTCATTTCAACTGCTTGGCCTGAGCCACTGCTCAGGTGTGTATCTGTCTTTCAAAAAATAAAAAAAATAGCAGGTTTACTTTGATTACAATTTAGGAAGTGCTTCATTTTTATTTTATTTTACAGTTTTTCTCAGTGGCTTTGATGCGTTTCTCAGATCAGAATTGAAATTCTCATAACTATTAGTTCAACCTCCACAACACTTGTTCATTTGTTACATCATAGTAGCAATTTCTGCTCTCTCTGAACAAACTGCAAATGATTTTGGACATGAATCAGTTGCTTTCATACATTCTCTGCTGTTTTTTGACATTTTCATTTGCTTTTGTCATGTCAGTCAAAATTAATTATACTTATGGATGCTGAATAGTCTTTCTCAGTAAAACTAATAGTCTTACTTTCATTGCTTGAGTCATTACACTCAAAATTGTTGAACTAGTTATCAAATGTCAAATATTAGCCATCTGTCAAGCAAATTCTGGACCTTTCTTTATCATTTTTTCCTGAAAATGTCTCCTAAATTGAACATTTGATCTCAGGTGAATTTCAGCTGTCACTCATGAGGAGGTGTGTGCAATTTTACAGTAGTTGTAACCAACGACAAACAACTTGTTCACTGTCAATTATGGATGAATCCTATGAATCGTCAATGGAGGAGGGGTGAGGATGTGGGGAGGAAAGGGAAGAGGAAGAGGGAGAAGAGGCAGATATAGGTGGATTCCTAATGAAATAAGGGCTACAATTGTGGACCATGTTGTCAATCACGGCCTCACCATGGAGGAGGCTGGTCGAAGGGTGCAACCCAATATTGGAAGAACTACTGTCAGTTCAATAATTCAAACATTCTGTAGGGAAAACAGGTATGCAAACAGTAATTTACTGTACTGTTACATGTGCTGTATATTGTTCACAGCTCTACCAAAAGGGTGATTTTATGTGTAACATCTACAGTGACTTTACTGCACATTTCAGATGGCTGTATAAGTAGACCATAGTGCTGTCTTGAATATTTTCAGGTGTCACCAAATATTGTTGCAATGGAAAAGACTGAAATGATAAACTGTCATAGTGAAAACATGACAAAGCCATTTGACTATCTTGTTCATAAAGATGGAGTCAAGACTTTTCATTTTGATGGACCTGACAGTTTCATTGACATGAATACTTGCTTTTGAGGAATGGATCATCACTTTTGAGCATGTGACGTGCTTTTGCAGGATATCCACTAGGTTTTGCAGTTTGCACTAATTGTTGTGAGAAATCCACTAACAGCTGTGCAAATGTTAATAGTGTTCAGAGAAATGCACCAAAGCCACTGAGAAAAACTGTAACTAGTGTTTTTTCCCCTGTCTAGGATTCATTTATAGACAAATTCTGCCCTCTTGTGGTATGTTTGTGGTATCTTGTGTTTAATGTTTTTCTTGATAATCATTGATTATTTGTGGTTTGAACATTTAGAGCATACTTTAGAAATGTAATATTTGCATCCCAAAAAACAAAGTAACACGATCTACACCAGGGCTGCTCATTCCTGGTCCTCTGGATCTACCACCCTGTCTATTTTTCAGATTTCTAAGCTGTATATAGCTATATACAGGTTAGAAATCTGGTCTGATCTTAGAGATCTGATCTTATAGCTATATATATATATATACATATATATATATATATATATATATATATATATATATATATATATATATATATATATATATATATGGATTACTTTAAATGTCTTTGGGTAGTATCAGTTGCACGTCTGTATCTGGGACACTTATATTTGTAGTTTTTGAGTCTGTGTTAGTGTTTAACCCTTTTACATGTGTGGCGTCACCGGCGACACTCAAACACAAGGTTGTCAAGCCACTTTTCTCCTTCAGAATCTGTTGATCGTGTTAACAATTAAAAAGTGATAGTACATGAACGAACATAAGCACTGGAGCTGTGGTGTTAAAGGGTTAACACAGAGCAGCCTGTAAATGGTTTGTGTCTCACGATGCAATCTTTGTACAATAACCGTGACTGTCCTCTGGTTCCAGCTGGAGTTCCCTTCCTTGTCACCGCAGAACTTTTTAAACAGTCTCATCGCCCAGCAGCATACATCATTGGAGGGTCCCTGAACTGGCTGTCCAACTTTACTGTGGGCTTTGTCTTCCCCTTTTTACAGGTGACTGTCATATTTGTTAAAACAACAATTCATATTGAAATCCTGAGTGTGACCCCAATCCTCACTGTACATTTAGAATCTTTTGTCCCGATCATCAGTTTATGACCTTTATGACATTGTAAAACTCTATTCTTTCTCTTGCCAAATATTAGTGTATTTGTAAATTTTGCATTACTACCAAAATGTAATTCAAAGTTTGAGTAGCTGAACTAGTTCACATCAGGTAAAGTGGTCTCTACAGTATGATAGATAGTGACACAGAGTGTCTTTTTCTATTTAGAGGTGGAATCAAGTATATCTGTGCAAAACAAAAATATCCAGATTGACAGGTGGAGGTTTATCAACATTCAAACAGGAAACATATAAAATCATTTTCTACACCGTCAGCTAAAACTGTTCTATTGTTTTGGTGTTATCCATCATTTTGAAGTAATTGGAGTTTATCTTTCAGTAATTGTGAGAACAGTATTGAAATATAGCATACTTTATCTCTCACATTGGGCATTGTGCTTCACAAAGTTCACAAACAAACAAAACCTTCACATTCCAGTTTGTAAACATTCTATTCTCTGTAAACAAGCCTCAATAGCCCTAAATGTTACCCAGGAGTCAAACTTAAATTACATCATGTTTCTCCTTCAACTTAAAATGAAATAAAGCTCAGAATACTAGCACTAGAAATGTTCATAATCCAAATATAAAGAATAGATGATTTCTCAGTTAAGGGTTTCTGAGACATTCTGAAAAATGGAAAATCACTACGATCTAGGACTTCATTTGATATTATCACATGATGTTTGTTTATGAATACACACCAGTTTCATATAAACTTCTTCCTCCTTCAATACTGGTATCTGTTTTTATTTTGATCCAGCTGATTCTTTTTATGTACTGAAATAAGCATGTATGCACTTTGTGGGATTTAACAGCCTCTACAGACTGTAAGAACAGTTCTCTCCAAGCACTGCGACAAGCCAATGACTGATCAGTTCAGGAGTCGAAAAAGTATATTAGGACAGATTACAGCCACAAGAGGAATACTGTTCAGGGAATTTCAAGGTGTCCTGCGATTATGTCTATTGGGAAATGTAATACTCTGATGCGATACTCTGGACCGGGGCGTTCAAAGTCAGCCCTCGAGGACCGGCCTTGTGCTTGTTTTCCAGAAACCTGCTGTTGATTACCTGGGTCAGGTGTGTTTGGCCAATAAGGAGCTTCAATGGTAGGTTGGTTGGAAAACACGGAGGACATTGGCCCTCGAGGACTGACTTTGGAGACCCCTGCTCTGGACATGTTCTCATTTCATTCCTTAAGAACATATCTTAGTTCCTACAGAGAAGGCAGAGGTCTCAAACAGAGTTTAAACTAGTATCAATATCTCTCTTTTGTCCTTTCTGTCACATCAGATGTCTGCTGGATCCTACTGCTACTTGGTCTTTGCCACGGTTTGTGCATCTGTGGCTGTCTATGTCTATGTTGTGATCCCAGAGACCAAAAACAAGACGTTCATGGAGATCAGCCAGATGTTTTCTAAAAAGGAGACTGCCCTAGAGACCCAGTGTCTAACTCACAGTGACCATCTCAAGCTGAAGAAGATGAATGGCTATGGAGTAATGGAGCATACTTCTCTGGAGTTTGACAGCTCCTCCTCTATACTCTAGCAGAGATTTCAGTGCTTCAAGGCTTTTAGTACCTAAATATATACTCCAATACAGTATCTTAACAGACTTTAGCTGGATGAAAATAGACTTCCAACTTCAGCTAAACTCAAGTCAAACAGGTTGCTTTGTACAATTGTATTATTTTTCAAGAAAAGTCAAATAACAAGTTAATGTGAAAAAGGGCCCTTGTAACACTTCTGATCATACATCATGTTTATTCCACTTTAACTGACTACACTTCCCCAAAAAAGGAGCATTGTGTAGCAGCAAAAAGAAAAACTAAGATAGATATATTTGTTTTTTCATTCTAAAATACTAAAGAGACTATTGCCTGAAATAAAACAAACAACCCTGAGTCTAAATTGTATGATTTTCTTTAACCCTCATGCTCTCTAATGGGGTCCAGATGACGCCACCCCTATACTGACGTGTGACCCTCCCATGACAGAGGTGGACAGGATTTTATGTCTGTCACGGACACCAGTGAAGAGAAAAAAGACATGAAAGTCCAGTGTGAGCTAGCAGTGATCCAGGAGCAGAGAATGAGAGCAGAACCGGGAGCACAGAAAAACTCCATCAGTCGGTGGATGGCCCCTGTCCTGCCTCTGGGGCGGTCCCGCATGCCCTGGTCTGGGTGTCTGGTGGGATTGCTCGGCGGGCGGATTCTCTCCGCGGCTCCATGGCGAGTGTTGGGGGTCCTGGCTGCTGCTGCCCCGGCAGGGGGGTCTTGGCGTGGGGATGGCCGGGTGCTCTCCCCCTTTGTACATTCCATCATTATCCACATCAGCAAAACATAAACACTCACCTGAGCACAGGTGTCAGCTAACCTTTGCACTAATAGTATGTGTGAGGAATGAAAGACTCTATGTGTCTGTTTGTATGATAAGTCTGTTAGCTGCAGTTCTACTGTGTACATTTTGACTAGTTTAAATGTGGAGATTATTTCAACCAACAGGTATGTGTGTAATTACAGAGTGTGTGTATTTCAAACATTATCAATATAAATAAAGTTTAGCATGAAATTGTGACAGTAAAATCTGTCCAGCACAAGAGGCTCTCATCTGTTTGCTCAGCTGTTGGACAGGACAAGTTAAAAAAAATAAAGAAGAAAAAAAACAGAACTGGGAGCACAGGCCGAGAGCAGAACTCACTTTTACCTTTGTAAACCACACTCCTTCTCTTTGGACGTCATCTTTTTCCTAATTCTAATCCTCTGACTAAACTGAAAGTCACAGATTAAAGTTTATTTTGAATTTCATTATATTTCCCACAAAGGTAAAGGCCAGAATGCTTGGACCTGATGAAGACTGGTTGAGGAACAACGAACCAAAGTTAAATACTTTTTAAAACAACTAAACAAAGACGGCCACAGTGACTCAGCAAAATAAGTTGTTTTTGCAGCAAACAAAAAGTTTAAGAAGTCTGAACAAAAGAATAAGATGTTGGATAAGTTCCTTCATCACTTCTGTTTGTAAATGGTAGATTCATTCCAGAAACAGTTCTGAGAAGAAAGTATTCACAGTTTTAAGAAGATAACTGTCTTCTCATGTGTCTAGATCACATTAAACAACTATCCAGTCATGGTGTGAAAGAGCTTTGAACTATTACAGCTCCTTGATCATCATCACTGTAATAGCATTGACACCCAAGACTGAATGAATCTATCTTCACATCTCAGGAAACCTTAATAGTAAAGACAACTCTGAACAGTTTAAGAGTTGTCTTTTATTTATTGTTGTTTGATTTCGACACATTAAACATTACAAGAACCCTTCAGCAAGTAAAACATATTTGTTACTGACAGACAATGAAAAGCATTTCAGTGAAACTATTGACCTTTGGGCCTTTGTAACACCCGCCCGTCTCCAAGTACTGCACTGATGGTTTCTAAATGTTCTGGCAGATACCTGATAAATGTGACACTTCTCTGCTACAACCTGTAAGGATTCATGAGTGAATGTGTCACAAGTGGGTCAGTCTGCTCTTAAGGTTTTACACACCCTGGCTATACACAGACTGCAGCTTTTGATGGCTCTAGCCTCCCCATCACACACCCTCACCACCAATAAATGAATGTTGACAGAGCCGGGACACCCAGCAGCTCAGAGGCTGCAGCAGCTTGATCCAGAGACAGTTCACAGCTCTCTGACTAAACTGTTTATTTTTACACACAAGCCGACAAAATAATAATCACTTCTAACTAAATGAAGATGTTGATTGTTATTATGATTGGGTTGATCATTAACTACAAGGACATGTTCATATTAAGAAGTTCTGGGTTCAAAACTAAACCGTGTTTTCTTTCTGATTTGAATTTGGATCATGCATATTAATCAATGTTTTAGCACAGCAAGAACATAAACATGACAGAATTAGCATGAAAGCTAAATTCCATCTGTTGTCTTTAGCAGGAAAAAACACAAGAAACATACAGACATAGGAAACAAATTAGGGGGAAAGGCATATAACTGATGCAACACTAACAGAGGAGACACGACCACATTCCAAACACAAACTCTGTAAATCAGAAGACTGACATCAGAGGTTTTACATCTGTTTGTGTCCTTTTAACTTGTGCTTAAAACAGATTGAAACCTGTTCATCCTTACATTTCATCTGAAGTCTCATCATTGAAGAATCATTGAAGAATTTATTATTTATTGTATTTTTGCATGAAAAATGAAATATTAGTATTAATCAATTGAACAGTTTTTCTTCAGTGTTACTTGCTCTCTAGCAAATTCAAAGGATTTTTCAGATATTTCACGGTTTACTTGTTTTGTAATACACAATCAAATATTGAACTGACTGTGAAGCGGGTTTGACCTATATCATGGGGTTGGTGAATTGTTGCATTGGTTGTACAAAACCCAGATTTAGTGGCACAAAGTTGGTTTTAACATGTGAGCTTCCTTGGCGACATCATATGTTATGTCTGATAAATAGCTGTGTAGGGAACCCAACACTTGCCCCGGTTCCACTGAGCAGTCCGGACCAGACCAGACCAGACCAGACCCTCTTTGCTGGACTAGAACGGTCCGGGTTATTCTAGTGACCGTTTCCATTGAGCGTTGGACCATCAAAGCGCATGTGTGGTGAAGTAAAGTGAAGAGAAGCTGCATCAGATACTCAGATACGGACGGAAAATGAAAAGGATAATAATCATTGGAATCTGGAGCAGGAGTTCATTATGGATGAAGCTGGACTCTACGCTGGAGAACAGTTCTGATATTGTTCTATCGTTCTGAATTAAAAAGTGAAAAAATATTATGCTGAGAATAATCCAATGTTCTTTCATAACTGTTTATGAAGCACGATCAGAAGTGTTTTAGATGAGTGTGGATCTGTAACGGGCACTCTTAGGCTGCGAAGGTCGGGTGAGACGGAAAAGGGGGGATGGGGTGTCTCCGCATTCATAGATTCCAGATGTCTCCGGTCCCGAGTCGCAGGGCATACTGTATGTAAAGAAGTTATTATTCTTTGCAAGAATATTGCGGGAGGTGAAGAAGAATCCAGAAAAAAAGAGGATAAAACTTTCAGTTTGGATCTAGAGTCGGGAAAAGCCCTGGTCAGACACTTGCTGTTGTTGTAAAGGCTTTCCACCAATCAATGGATTACATCGAGTGACCACAGAAGCTCCGCCCTCACTGGTCCATTACATTTTCCAAGGACCTACGACCGACGGAGGACCAGAAATGGTACCAGTCGGTCCTGCTTAACTGGTCCAATTTGTAATGGAAACGCTTAGAAGTTCAGTCTGGTTCGGACGGCCCAAAACTGCTCAGTTTTTTTATTTTATTTTATTACAACCAAAAATTGTCTGTGAAAATGCTCCACATCTGGTTGTACAGACAAGCCAGTCTAAAATATCCCGGGCAGGACGGTCAGGAAGCAAAAGCATTCTGCAGCATGTGTCACAAGAGGAAAGGTTCCAGCAGAATGACGGTCAAACGGCGTCATCATGACCGGTGAAAGTGAGAGGAGAAGGCTGGACGGAACCAAGAGACTGCTGTTATTTACATTTTCATGAAAGGTAAAATTGGTTGTGTTGTGATGTTGAAATATGTGAGGCTGTTTACTGACTAGAACTTCAGATATTGCATCAGAGGAAAAGATATTTACTGTTTTAATCCCATTTTTAAAAAGTCTTTATGTCTTAGGGAACATTTTAATAAACTTTTCCTTCTAAGTTAATAAAGATATGGAGTTTTACATGTAGCATTTTTAAAAATGCAATAAAACCTTTCTTTATGGATACAGAATCACAGTAATTTAGATTTATATATATAGTTGCATTCCACAGCACAGTTTCTTCAATGAGTTTTTCTGTCCAAAGCTAGCAGAGCATTAGCATTCTTCTAGTTTGATCAACTGGTGTAGCCGTTCACTCCGGACATGAGCTTTTCCAGCATCAAATGTTTAACCCTTTAACACCTGAGGCCCCGTCTGTGACGCTTAAACACAAAATCTTTACCAATGCTGTAACTTTTCAACCGTTAAACTACTACTACCTACTTTTCACTCAGTTCTCCATCAGCATCCTGCTCTCGTCACTTGCTCTTAAATAAATTCCAACAGGTCCAAGCTTCTTTCTCCTTATTCTAGAACACAAAGGTAATGTATCTTGGTTATTTGTGGTGGGGTTACATCTGGCTGTGAGAAGAGAATTATTTCAAGGTATGGGTCCTCTTCAGATGATAATTACCCACGTCTCTCTGGGCCATGGACACACCTCCAAAGGCTGACTGCTTCTATGTTTTTATCTTTTCATCTGAGATCTTCAGTTTTTCTATCAATAGCTATTGTCTATGTATGAGCTCTGAAGGTCCATTTTCATTTGTGTTGTGCCTATTTGGAAAAAACAAATGAGGTTTTGTCACAAACAGGCAGACAGCTGGTTCCACCTGCTGCAGCTTTATCAGTTCAGGCAGGAACTAAACACAGCAACTAAAAGTCCACAAAGTTAAATCAGGGTCAGACAGGCAGAGGTCATCAACAAGCATGGAGGCATCAGAGAAGGGACTAGAGCAGTCAGAGTCCAGGCGAGGGTCAGGGCAGGCGGCAGGCAATCAGAGACAAAGCAGGGTCAGAACCAGAAGATCAGGTCCAGGTAGAAACGCTCAGTAATGCAGGCAGCGTGGCACAAACAATACTTCACACAGGGTGTGGCTCTGTGTGCTGCTTGAGAAGCAGCTGGGTGATTGTCAGATTGGAGACAGCTGAGCAGCATCCAGGAACTGTGGGCTGGGGCTGCTTGGAGATGTAGTGCAGTCAGTAGTCTGGAGATGACACCTGCTGGTGGCCAGAGAGAGAGAGAGAGTGCTGACTCCTGACAGGTTTACTTTTTCAAAGAGCTTGGTAATTGAATCCACAGAATATAATGTGGATTGTCAGCTATCTCTATGAGAGTTGTCCTGAAATGTCAAATTCTAAGCCACATAGAGAAGGTAAAAATGCTGCTGGCCTTCCAGACTCACCAGAGCTCTTTAATATAGGATGGAGCCACATTTTACCATCATTGGTGCATCTCAGTCAGAAATTCGCAAATCAGTCCATAATGACAGTATTTTAATAGACTGTGAAGAACACCTACAATCCTTGAATTTTTCAACGGTAACAGTTGCCTTATAATCCGATGTTCCCTAAGTATGAATCCTGGCTGCACATGAATCTCCAACTGTTTTTGGCTCTGATAATCCATCAAGATCTTTTATTGCGACTTTAATAAAGCTGCATCAATAATTCAATTTAAAATAAAAAATAAATTTATATTTTTCTTTAACCATGAGAGCCATGATGGAAGGATCAAAGAGACTCTCTGAAGCTTCAGGTTGCAGATCCCTGGTCTGTAGAGACTCATTCAAGAGCAGAAAGACAGGTTTAGGTTGTACATTTGCTCAATTCATTAGATATTGTCATTCTTGTCATCTCAACTGCTAAACTGTGTTTTCTTTAAACATGTCGTATTTATTCAGTTAATCAGAAGATAGAACTGTGCAGGAAGTGAGGCTGTTACAACATGAAAGGTGAATGCAGTTTTTTCACCTTTTCTAGATTCAAGTACTTTTTGGTCAAGGCAAGTATTATAGATGTAAACACCACAGATTTCCAGGAATTTGAAATTTGTTGTAGCAAAAGGACAAGAACCGTAAACTCTGAGTTTCACAAAACTAAAAAAGTATAAAATAAAAATGAGCAACTTTTGTCATGTTACATTAAAAAGTCCTGTCCTTGTTTTGTCCTTCAGGTTTGAGTTGTAAGTTCAATATAAATGATCAAAAACACGCTTGAAAGCAATATTTTATCCTACACTAGCACACATGACAAGTTTATACTACATTCATCTAAATATGCTCTTAATTTAGAATAATTTGGATAATCTAAATCTTATTTTACTTTTTTAAACTGAATTTTAACCCAATTGTGTAAAAAAGATGTTTGCTTTTTAAAGCAAATAGAATAGAACACAATATATTTATTTCTATAGCACTTTTCGCAGAATCTCAAAGTCCTTTACAACACGAGCATCAAATCTGATCAAAACACAGAGAATTAATAAAAACCAATGGTAAAACAACTCAAATACAGTATAAATATATATATATATATATATATATATATATATATATATATTACATACATACATATGTGTGAGTGTGTGTGGGGGGGTGTTTACGTGTGTGCATAAATAGATAAAACACTGAGGAGAGAAGATGAATTTAATAACGATATAAACAAAAACCAGAAAAGATGGTCATCTTCTGGTGTGAAATTTGATTTGTTCACCACTGGAGGACACCAGACATGCATTCCAGTTTGCTTGAGTAAAGACCCCAGGTCAGCATGAAGGCCTCATAAGAAGAAAGCACATTTCAGTTGTAGGTGTTTCTACCCTTTCTAAAAAAAAGTGGAAGACCGTCAAGACCATCACTTTGGGATAATCTAGTAATGCAAAATATCTTTGAATTCCTTTATTTACAGACACTTCAAAAACAAATGCAGCACTGTGTTAAAATGCATGTGTATGGGAATCAATTTACAACTCTTAAAAAAACTGAAAACAACAAATGACGTGGCACAATACACAAGCTGTCTTATAGTTTCCTTGGCTTGAAGTACCCGGCCCTACTTTTGTGCAGAGAGAGTTTACATCGAAACCTATTTGAAGTCATTGTGCCCTCCAGCAATTCACTGTATGGCAGGCCCTCATCTCAGCAGATGCAACAGTTCGCAATTGCTTGCAATGGTGGATCCCCCATCAAGCTTTCAAAGGCAGACTAGAGTGTCTACCTCTACGAATAACAATACAAGAGTTTCCCAGTTGTGGTCTCCATGTAAGGTCCCTGGGATCCAACAGAGGCTCTATTGGGCCCTGTGAAGCCTCTTTACGGTCACTAATACACAATTCCCAACAATAGCAGCTCCTCCAGATGCTGCTCTGGTTGGCCAAGGTACATCTTGAGCCAGGATGTTAAGATTCAGTCAGCCCTGTAGGTATTTTAGGGCTGAATAGCAGTTTGATTGGTTGGTTTCTAAGGTTACCAAAAGGGCATGTTTAAATAAACAGCTCTTAAGTTTCACCTGTATTTGTGTATTGGATTCTGTCTTCATGGTATAATCTGAATGGAAAAGTTCCAGTGAGGCTTTAAAGTCAGAGGGGATTCAGAGGAACACCACTTTTAATATCCCTCTTACATTTTAAAACTCCTTAGCAGTTAGATCCAACATTGTAGTATTGCTGTATTAACTCACATATAGATGGTAAACCTCACCTAATAAAAGACTATGAGTAACTGAAGTCTAGCAATGAATCCATCTCTATTCCTACAATACAACTGACTGATGCCGTCATAAAATTGTTTCAAAATGAAAATGAACTTGGAAAAGACATTGGAGGTTTACTTTACTAATGTCAAATCAACCAAGTTCCATCTCAGCACAACACAACTGATGCAGCAGAAACTGATCAACCATCATTCAGTCTTTGAATTGATCAGTCATGTTCTAATAATGATTATTCTGATGTGGAAAAACAACAGTGGACTGAACTTTATCAAATGTCAATGACTTTGACATTCATTCTAGATTACTTTCTGTTTGTTTACATATTTAATTTATTATCTTGAAGAAATACAAGAATCTGGAAAACTTCACCTAAACTGTTCAGTACCAGGTATTGACCTGATTCACACCGGTGGAAGTTTGGATGTTCTGATCCATTTCAGGTCAGTGAATCTGATTGTTCAAAATTAACTGACAATAAATCGGACGGTCAACCATAAATGATGAATGATTGTTAAAACGAGTCGTTATGCGATGATCTCATGAACCCAGAAATGGAGACAGAATTATTGACCCTTTTGTGGAGCTTTTTAAAATAAATAAACCTAGTCTCTCAACACCATCCTTTTTCCATGCACAGCAAAGATTCACAGTCAATAGTTCCATAGCGAGGAAGCTGAAAACTTCTAACAGTAGCTTCCAACTCACATGTAGAGCTTCAAGTGTAGGAACACATTTTCAAACAAACACAAGCATCAAATTTGACGTGTGTTGAAAAAGAGGCGGTGAATGTGAAGTTGTTACGTGAAGGTAGCATTATACCAAGCATGGCAGAGTTGCTTGAAGGCTTCACACGCTTCTCCCAAAAGTGCAACTTAAAATGTAATACACATGTCAAGTCAAGGCCCGAGGGCCGGATCCGGCTCACAGGGGAATTCTATCCGGCCCTCCAGATCATTTCATTTTATTCTTGTAAATGGACAGATGTTATCTTGTAACATCCCATTTTAGACAGCATTTATTTTTATGGAGAGCTAAAGAATGAAAGTTATTTAAGGTTTAGTTTGATTTATTATGAAATAATCTTCCTGTCTGTGTTTATTTATATTCATGATACAAACAAAAAGCTGTTTCAAAAGTTTAAAAGTTTTGACAAGTTTGTTCAATAGGAAAGTGTTTTATTGACTTCAATAATACATATAATCTGTGTTTTTAATCAAACATTTTCTAAATATGTTTTGCCTTTTGGTTGAGCAGGACGGTTAAAGGGTTAGTCGATCTTAACCTGCGGCGGACTCTGAGGCAGGGATCCTCAAGCTTGATCTTGTGAGGGCCACATAGCGGTTTTCTTCTGTAATGTGGGGGCGGGGGAGGGATGTAGGTTAACAGAAGAAGTGAAAGAATTGCAGGAGGGGTCTAACTCAAGCACTTCAAGTTTTAGATGAAGTCAAAGGCAGAAGAGGGAAATAAAAAGTCGAACTCTGTGCGGGTCTCAGTCGCATGGCAAGAGAGAGGACAGAAAAAAAATCAGTGTTCAGGGGGCCGGGAGAAGGGCCAGATCCGGCCCTCCTCCACATTTGGCCCAGCCCCCAAACACTATCAGAGACCCGTTATTTATCTATTTATTTATTCTAATCTGGCCACATGATGGAGACCTTCATAGAACGTGACTTCTACTGTTCCTCCATCTGAGCCTGAATAATAATGTCAGGAAGGTTATTTTATCACTTGTTAAGCAAGGAATGGTTCTTGATCTGTTAATAATTTAATCAGTCATCTCCGTAATCACATGAATGACGGTTTTCCTCTCGTTTCAGGTGTGTTGATTTCTTTCCTTTTCCACCTGATCTTCATGCCCTCTTAGTGGGGACACCCGTGTTTGATTGTCTTGTTTCCCCTTCAATTGTTGCCGGGTTGTCTTGTGTTCATTCTGGAGTGCTACGAGCCTTCCAGCCTTTTTGAGTTTAGACTTAGCAAAAGAAAAGAAAAATAATAAAGAATAGCCCTTTAGGAGCGTCCTGCCTCTGTGTCTGCGTCCACACCCGGATCCTGACAGGAAGTCTTTGACATATTTTACACTTCAAATTTATATAGTTTATATAGTTGGTAATAAGTAAAAAAAAAAACTAAAAAAAAAACCCGACAATAAATGGACCTAAGGATCATCTTGGGAGATCCAGATCGCTAAGAAGAGTCCTGAGGAGCTGCAGCTCTCCAACGCCTCTACACAACCATGACAGGAGAGGATTCCCTCTTTAGTGGTTTGCTTTGGGGAATGTTTTAGATTTATCTTCTCTGTGAAGATTACAGAAAGGCATTATTAAAATGTGATAGTGTGTGGCTTTCTGGAAAACATAATTGTTACGTTCAGACACGCCCTGGAATTGTTACAATTTTCTGTTAGCCTACAAACCAGCTCCCGGCCCCCAATCAGAGAATAAACTGTTGTGTCACAAGAAAAAGTTTGGGGACTCCTGCTCTAAAGGGAACCAGAGCCTTTTACAAAGTTATGGATGTGTAACTTGTGTACCAGACAAGACAGTAAAACGACAACACTCTAATATGTAATGATTTGTATGCAAATTATTACTGTTCATGTATTTTTCTCAGCAGCTCAGAAAAGCCAAGATGATAGGATGTCTGAGTGAGGACAGTGGAATTGCAGAGTTCGGTTTGTCCAGCGTTGCTGTGTGCACATCGCTCTACATAAAGGTCAACACGGTGACCATCTGTAACCTGTCATTTAGATGCTGCATGGCCACATTTTGGATCTGGCCTGAGCGACTCGACTGTAAACTGAGGTTGAGTAAGGTCAACTCTGAGCCTAAATATGCTCAATGCTTTCACAGCTTCATATTTCACCCCGTAACACCAGAACTCCAGTGTTTCTTATTTTTGATTCACTGTAACTATTTAATTGCTAACATGATCAACATAATTCCAGAAGACTCAAAAGCTGCTGGAATGATGTTGATCATGTTAAGAGTTGAAAAGTTACAGTATTATTAAACCTTTATTTAACCAGGTAAGTTATTAAGAACAAGTTCTTATTTACAATAACGACCTGGACCAGTACGTTCAAGATTGTGATTGAAGGTGCAAAAACGCTTTGTGCGTATTGCAACTCATTCTAAAATGTCTACTTCTTCTGCCCACCCATTCCTTAAACTTAATATTCTTAACATTTATAAATTAACATCTACCAAATATGCATTTTTATATACAAGATTATGTTTAATAGAGTCAAAATCCCAGAGCATTTTACCTTCTACTTTAAGGCCATGTCCACACGTAGCCGGGTATTTCTACAAACGCATATCTGCCGACCTCCGTTTTATAAAAACGGTTGCGTCCACACGTGATCGTTTTCAAAATAATTCTGTCCACACGTTCCCGCATACTTGCGCTGCTGGGCGATGTAATGAGCATGCCAGAACAGTAGTTGGCAGTGTTTTCCTAAAAGTCAGTGAAAATCTCCGACGGCGTCTTTCACGGGTGGCATGATTTGGAGGAGCAGGAGGAAGGGATATTTGTTGTAAAATAGCCGACTGCAAAGCGCTTATTCTCTTTTGTTCCTCGACAAGAAGCAGTAATTGTGTTTGTAAAAAAAGCAAAGTATGAAGCATCTGTACCAGCGTAATAATTAAACACTCTCCTCGGTCCATGCTGACACTGTAAACAGCGGCGCATCTATGACGTGTATGCACTAATTGTCGCAAAAGAGTGACGTTTAAAAACGTAGATCTCCGGTTATGCATGGCCACACGCAGACCGGAAACTGAGTTGTTCCAAAATCTTGCACTTTAACGGAGTTTTCCAAAAGCTCAGTTTTCAGTGACTTAAATCTTCAGTTACGTGTGGATGATAGGCCGAAACGGATAAAAATATATGCGTTTTAGCAGATACCCGGCTACGTGTGGACAGGGCCTAAAGCTAATGCAGAACTTCATCACTATGACACTCGTCAGCGCAGTCATTTCCATGTTCCAAAATGTGTCATATCTAGAGGTCAGTTTTGTCTACGATTTAGAGGCTGTAACTTGTGGAGTCAGTTTTCACACCTTGCAAACTTCACCTGTGACGCCTCAGGTGTTAACTATCCAGCTTGCAAAAATAAAAAAAAAGAAAGAAATGGGAAAAAAGACGTAGAAATGTGGTTAAAGGAATGTGGGTTAGTAAAGTGTTCAGAATGCTGAAACAGCAGCACTCGCAGATATCAAAGAAGCCTGTCAGTTCTCATTCTAGCTATTGGAGGAGGATTCCTTTAGTTTAAGATTTAAGAGTGTTTCTGTCAACATGTGGGAATGGTTTGAAACTCCAGGTTGATCCCGGTTGAGCAGCATTCACTCACTTGCTCCACCATGCGAGGGAATCTTCATTTTCGGGGGCACAGAGTGACCACCGGTGGAGTTGTTGCCACCTGTGTCCAGTACAGTCGGGTCCACCAGCCCTTCACTGGGTTTACATTACACAAGTATTGAGTTTTGCCCCCATACTAAAAATTAATTTCTAAAACAAGCACAGTAACTAGTAACCCATGTATGCTAGGAAGAAAAGCGGTGAAATGTTGTGAAAGGTTGTTTTGACTCTATTTAAACCTCTGACAGCAGAATTTAGAACAAGCCGTTTGTATCAGACAGCCGTCTCAGTCAATAACTTCTGCAAACTCCTACAATCATTCTGCCTGCTAGATTTCCAGTTCTTATTTACACAAATTCTAATTCTGACACAAATTAATTTAGACATTTTTTAAAAATAGAAAACTTTTCATTTTATCAAACAATTACAGTTTATCAACTGAAGTGTACGCACTTAAGAAACTGTACATCTAAATGTGAAACTACTAAACTCAATAGACATTCCGTCACATTGTCTTTGTCAGACACTAAACAGTAGTGTGAATTTGTTTGAAAACAGTGTGTTCTCAACAGTCTGGTCACCACATTCTTTTTTTCCAGATCCAGATCAGTGTGTCTTAACTCATGTTTTCCATTTACTCAAGCAAAGACATTGTAGAACAATTTGTCCAAATCACAACACAGCCCCAGCACAATGAGCTGGCCACCACAGGTATGATGATGACAGCATGAGACGGACCTGCAGGCCACAATAATGACAGCTGGAAGCTGAACGGTTAGAGAAGAGCAAAACAGAAGGTCTTCAAAAGACGAACACAGCAAAGTGTTCTCTTGTTATTTATGTGTCCTAGTTAATGCAAATAATCTGTAAATACATACTGATGCCCTGATTAACCATAGTATAGACCTAAGTTGTGTAGAGCCAAAGTATTTCCCAACAACCAATTTCAAGGATTAAGAAAAAGATTAATGTTGCCATTCAAAATGGTTTGGTAGATAAAGTGAAAGTGTACAAAGATCAATAAATGCTGCGCTTTGAAGAGGACTGCCTGGAAATTTTAAACTATTTGCAATCCACATAATGCAGTAGAAGTATTGTGACAGTCTCCTGATCAAACAAAACTGAGAGTTTTTGAGGATATGGAACAAGTTACTTTATCTGTAATTAAAAAATCACAATCGGTGTGATAATTTGACAGAAATAAGAATCATTTTAATTTTTTTGTAAGCTAAGTATCTGTTTACCTACAAAAGAACAAAGTTTCTGACTCTGACAGACCTGGAACTTCTTTTCTAAGCCATTAACTACCCAACCAAGTAAAAAATCAATACAGTAATGTACACAATCAATGTTACTAATGAAATGTTCTCTAAATGAGCTCTACTGCTTAGTTGAGCAGCCTCTTTACCTGTATTAATGCCACCTGTTGGAACTTATCTGTATAAAAGAAACCTGTCGACGCCCTTAAACAGTCAGACTGTAACGTCCACTAAGGGCAAGACCAAAGAGCTGTCAAAGGACACCAGAAGCAATGCTGTAGATCTGCATCAGGAAACCTGAATCTGTAAAGAGCTCGGAGTGAAGACATCAACTGTGGGAGCAGTTATTATGAAAGGAAAGACATACTAGACCAGTTTTAATCTCACCCCAAAATGATCATAAGCATAAATCCAAAAACCACTCGGGGTACCTGAATGACCCGGGAGAGCTAGGATCAAAGGCTACACACATCCCTGAATGACCCGGGAGAGCTGGGATCAAAGGCTACACACATCTCATCACCAGGACCAGGGACTCAACCCCTGCAGTTCCAGACGTGCCCCCCTGCTAGATACATCTGAAGGTTGCTAGAAGAACATTTGGATGCTCCAGAAGAGGATCCAGAGGATGTTATTGGATGAAATCAAACTAGAACTTTTGGGTTTGGAGGAGAAAGAATGCTGAGTTGCATCCAAAGAGCACCACACCTACTGTGAAGCATGGGGGTGGAAACCCCAAAAGCTTTGGGGCTGCTTTTCTGCAAAGGGACCAGGACAACTCATCCGTGTAAAGGAAAGAATGAATGGGGCCATGTATGGTGAGAGTTTGTGCAAGAGTCTCCTTCCATCAGTGAGAGCATTGAGGATGAAACGTGGCTGGACCTTTTGACATGACAATGATCCTAAACACATTGCCCGGGCAACCAAGGAATGGCTTCGTAACAAGCATTTCAAGGTCCTGGAGTGGCCTAGCCTGTCCCCAGATCTCAACCCCATAGAAAATCTTTGGAGGAGGTTGAACGTCTGTGTTGCTCAGAGACGGCCCCAGAACATCACTGCTTTTTATTACTAACCTTAAGGTGGACAGTTTTGAGCTGTTTTACCACTTACCTGAATCCCATGAGCAAAAGGAGGAAATGCAATCCACTTCCTGTATTTTTTAAAGCATGGCATGACTGATGACATCACCAGGACACAAGGACATATTGGATAACGGGGAGTTGGTTAATGTTCCCTTTGTTGGAGTAGGATGTTTTATCTTGACGTGAACCTACTGTAACATTAATTATCTGCTGAACGTTCCCCTCTAATCATCATTTGATCTATTTGTAAGCGTTCCCAGTGGTCTTTTAATCACGATTATGCTGTTTTTAAACAAAACTCAGAAAATCTCTCTCATTTTCCAGAACATAGTTTCTGCAGAGCAAATTCCCCTCTATGTGAGGAGGACCATTGGTGCAGAGTAAGTCTGCCTTCATTTCCCATCATGCCTTTGTTTACATACTCTGCTGCTAGCTTACGGCCCCTTACAACCTTAAGATAACACAAGCAGTATGGAAGATTTTTTAACTCATAATTCAAAGTATTGTGCATTATTCAATTGACAATTCAATTCGCAAATTCATCATGCAATTTGAAAATGCATTTTTCCATTTGCAATTCATTATTCGATTCATGCTTTGAAAAATAAAACACTGCATAAAGAACAAAATCAATTGCATTGTCAATTATCATGGGTTTTTAATGTCATAATTTAAATGACAATGCATTTTCCAATTTACACTTCAGTATTAAACATAACATTTCAATACATGGTTTGCTCTGAATTTATTTTAAAGTTTATTTTTTTTAGAAAGGGAACAATTTAATAACTTAAAATCTCTTGCATAGTAAAATCCCAAGCTGTGTAAAACAGCGCCCCCCCTGCTGTAATGCATTCTCAGTTTTATCCAGGTGCCTCAAGTCAGTCAATATTCAAATTGTTTTGCATTCTATCAGATGCTCATCAGGGCGGGGCCTTCCACCTCCCTACATTTGCTAGATCCCGCCCCCACTTCCTTTGATCGACCAATTAAAAATATTAAAGACTCAACTAACCAATGGAGTTGTTTGGTTTAGGAGGTTAGAGGAGAGAATGCTATCTGCTAAAGAGTTAGCTTTAATCTGCTAAAGAGTTAGCTTATCTGCTAAAGAGTTAGCTTCTGTCTGCTAAAGAGTTATCTTATCTGCTAAAGAGAGCTTCTATCTGCTAAAGAGTTAGCTTCTGTCTGCTAAAGAGTTAGCTTCAATCTGCTAAAGACTTAGCTTCTATCTGCTAAAGAGTTATCTTATCTGCTAAAGAGTTAGCTTCAATCTGCTAAAGAGTTAGCTTATCTGCTAAAGAGTTAGCTTCATCTGCTAAAGAGTTAGCTTCTTCTGCTAAAGAGTTAGCTTCAATCTGCTAAAGAGTTAGCTTCTATCTGCTAAAGAGTTAGCTTCAATCTGCTAAAGAGTTAGCTTCTGTCTGCTAAAGAGTTAGCTTCAATCTGCTAAAGAGTTAGCTTCAATCTGCTAAAGAGTTAGCTTCTGTCTGCTAAAGAGTTAGCTTCAATCTGCTAAAGAGTTAGCTTCTATCTGCTAAAGATTAGCTTCTATCTGCTAAAGAGTTAGCTTCAATCTGTTAAAAGAAAGCTTCAATCTGCTAAAGAAGCTTCTATCTGCTAAAGAGTAGCTTCAATCTGCAAAGAGTTAGCTTCAATCTGCTAAAGAGTTAGCTTCTGTCTGCTAAAGAGTTAGCTTCAATCTGTTAAAGAGTTAGCTTCAATCTGCTAAAGAGTTAGCTTCTATCTGCTAAAGAGTTAGCTTCAATCTGCTAAAGAGTTAGCTTCAATCTGCTAAAGAGTTAGCTTCTGTCTGCTAAAGAGTTAGCTTCAATCCGCCAAAGAGTTAACTTCAATCTGCTAAAGAGTTAGCTTCAATCTGCTAAAGAGTTAGCTTCAATCTGTTAAAGAGTTAGCTTCAATCTGCTAAAGAGTTAGCTTCTACTGCTAAAGAGTTAGCTTCAATCTGCTAAAAGTTAGCTTCAATCTGCTAAAGAGTTAGCTTCTGTCTGCTAAAGAGTTAGCTTCAATCCGCCAAAGAGTTAACTTCAATCTGCTAAAGAGTTAGCTTCTGTCTGCTAAAGAGTTAGCTTCAATATGCTAAAGAGTTAGCTTCAATCTGCTTAAAGAGTTAGCTTCTGTCTCCTAAAGAGTTAGCTTCAATCTGCTAAAGAGTTAGCTTCTATCTGCTAAAGAGTTAGCTTCAATCTGCTAAAGAGCTAGCTTCTATCTGCTAAAGAGTTAGCTTCTGTCTCCTAAAGAGTTAGCTTCAATCTGCTAAAGAGTTAGCTTCAATCTGCTAAAGAGTTAGCTTCAATCTGCCAAAGAGTTATCTTATCTGCTAAAGAGTTAGCTTCAATCTGCTAAAGAGTTAGCTTATCTGCTAAAGAGTTAGCTTCTATCTGCTAAAGAGTTAGCTTCTATCTGCTAAAGAGTTAGCTTCAATCTGCTAAAGAGTTAGCTTCAATCTGCTAAGCAGTGAGCTTCAATCTGCTAAAGAGTTAGCTTCTGTCTGCTAAAGAGTTAGCTTCAATCTGGATGATTTGCTCTACAACCGCTGTGTGACAGCATTAAAAGAGATTTTGGAGAGAATCTTTAGGGCTGCTGTGAACTTCAGACAGCGGTCCATAACCCTCGGGCCGCTGAGGGTGGTTAAATTCCCCCCTTCACTTCTAAGGAGATGCTAACCAGACTAACTTTAGCTGTGTCTGAATTTGAAGGTGTAATGGATAACTAAAGCAAAATAAAACGACACAACCATCATAAAACGGGTATCTCCTGAATATAATCATAAACGTGAATCCACCGAGTGTCCATCTTTATTATCTGTTTGTGAAACATTGGAGACTCTGTCATCACGTATCATTACACAGAGCAGCTCCAGCAACGCAAGAAAAACTCCATAAATCCATTTTTGTCCAGGAAGACTCTGTTTTGTCTGTAAACTGTAGCATTTTTCTGTGAAGTCAAAAGTCCTCTTCTGTTTCCTTGTTGGTTCTTTTCTGTTCAAAGAAACGTTCTAAATCCCATTCATTGTTCTGTTTCTGTTAGGTTGGAGCTATGAACTTAGCAGTTAGCCGCTCTCAGTCATGAGACCATGAAGGATGTAGAGAGCAGCATCCGGGAGCCTAATTTTAATATCGAATTGTCAATTGAAAAATGCATCATACTTTGAATTATGAGTTAAAATAAACTTCCATACAAGCAGTGCATCAAAAACATTGAGCAATATTGGATCTATCCAGCCATGCAGCTTTGATTCCAGCTCAGACAAAGAAAAAAAAAACTGAGAAACAAACAACAAAGTGTGTTAAACAACAGCGAGAAGCTTGGATCATGATAGTCAGTATATTGATGCAGACTGCAGCACTTCTGAGAACTGGACTGAGTCAGTGTTATGTTACCATAGACAGTACATAGAGAAAACTGGACTGATCACCCCCCACCCCCCCATCACTGAGGAAACACAAATTGCTTTATAAAATTCCAGGTTTTATTGATAGTAATATTGTGAATGAAATTACTTAAAAGGTAATTCTGCCTCTCACACCGAGCCGGCCCAACTGACGATGCATTGATGATACTTGGAAAGGTCAGCTTAATCCAAGTTGAGCTGCTTTGCGTTAAGCTATTTGTAATTCATTTAGATTTGATTCAGTATTTGATTAACTAGTCACACAGTAGTTAAGGTGTGGGGAGACCAGCCATTCACAAGTCGGAGCTAGTTGCTCGCTTACACAGCCTAACCATGGAGGCACTAAAAACCAGCTGCCCAAAACCTTTGACTACCATCGACTACCCTGTGGAAGGACATAATTCCATATGTCTATGTTGTCTACCCAACACTTCTTCTATTGTTCCCTTTGTTTCTTGCTCCACACTGCCACCGTTTGACAGGGTGGTGACAGCTTTGGATCATGTCCCACTCTAACTATATTTGTATCTACTGTGAAGTCGTTCTCAGTGGTCTTATAATTATGATCGGTTTTCAGCCCAAATAGAAAATCCTGTATTATATTTGAAGACATTATTTATGCAGAGCTGTAGGACACCTCTTTGTTGTGGGCTGGACTGTTGGTGCGGAAGTAAGCCTTTGATCGTTTCCCATCAGCCCTTTGTTTACAATCTTGATGAGAAAAAGTTTTGATGAGAAAGAGTCAGACCACGCACATGGTTAAAGAATGAAGTCATTAAATATACATATATAAGAAGACATGTTTATAACTTGCATGATCAGTTTATGACTAATGGCCTGAAGTTATTCTCATTTCCATTTTAACCCTTTTACACCAAAGCTTTGATGTTTTTACTACTGTAACTCTTCAACCGTTTACACAATTAACACAATTTCGCAAATTCGAAAAAACCACTTTGCGCCACTTCAGTAATGTGTCGCATATCAGCGCAAAGTCGAAATGAAGAAGCGCTTTTCTCCACATCAGAAGCAGCTGATTCACGTCGACCACACAAGAAAAGGTTAGAAGGAGTTTCCACTGTCTTGAACAACAGCAGCTTCAGGCTGTAGACGACGAAAAACATGGTTTGTAAGAGCAGTAACTCGACTAAACACCGCATTACAACACATCAGACTCTAGCAGGGACGTGTGCAGCGTCTGACCATCCAAATAAGACATCTAGTGGTCTTATTGATCCAACAGGTGTGTTTGCAAGCTGTAAAGAACGTGTTGCTCATCAAAGAAAAGTGCAGGAAATCTGTATAAAAGGAGGGAAATAAATGTGGATATTAGCACTGGAAAAAAACGTAATTCTATCACATCAACAATATACTATCACATAACAAAATATCTGACATAAAATGTCAAATTAATTAAAAGGAATTTGAATTTGAACAAATGAGATTTTTTTTATTTCCACATTTATCTCTCTGAAGTGAGAAGGCCGTTTGATATTCTCTGCATTTTTGGTTTTAACTGGAGCTTTGATTATTAGTTACATTAAAATGTACCGGTATGTTCATTTTGTAAAGACACTTTAGTATTTACTGATTATTTTATTTTAATGTTGGAAAGGGCGTTAAATTGACATTGTGTTTTAAATTGTTCTAAAAAAAAGATTTTGAAGAAAATAACAGATAAAAGATTTAAGATAGTTATATAGATTCTCAAGTTAATATATTAATTATTGCAATGTTTACCATATGGAGATAAAAGCAGGCTATGGAGCATGCTCAGTCAGGAGTTGCTGAGTCTGGTATTTATGCTCATTTCAACAGAAAAGGAAATTCTTCTGTCCGTTGACTGTGATAACATAACAAATAAGGTTGCAGGAACCAGTTCACTCCTTAGGTGCTGACTTAAACTGTAGATTCTGGAATTATTATACTTATGTTTTTTCAAATGTAAAAAAAAAAAAAGTTCAATTGAGCTTTTCACCTTTTTATACTGGGAAATATTTTTGTTAAACCACAAGTTATCATCTAAATTATTTAGTCCGTTTTTTTTTTTTTGTTATTTATGATTTTGCCCTCATCTAATAAAACATTTATACTACATTCTAAATTCTTGCCTAATTTTTCATGTGGTGAGAAATGGGCCGGTCTTGGTCATTAAACAGGCTGAGATGTTGTCCCACTCCGCCCCTGGTCCACCTCTAATCAATAATAGAAAATAGAATGATATTTATAAGAAGGTTTTCTTTCTAGTAATAAAGCTTCCTCATGTTTTACGTTTTCGTCTAAAATGACCAGGAGACATCTGTTGGAACTCCTCGTAGACACAAACACAACTAAACAACAATCCTGGACCATCAGATCCATTGAACTCTCTTTTTGGGAATTAAAAAGGAGGTAACCTCTGGAAAAGAAATGACCCGAGACTTGAGCTGAAGAGAAAAAAGGTCAATGATCTAGCACACAATGTTTGCATGTGGCAACAACCTTAAGCTCCTAAACTTCCATGATCACGGTTGGCCTACAGACCAGCAGTACTTGACTCTACGCTGAAATACCAGCAAAAATATCAAGTCCTTCAATGTCAACAACAAACCTTATGAAATCCTTCCTCTCTGTTGAAGCTGTGCTGAATTTCTCCTTGATCTGCTAGTCCAGTTCCTTTAGTCTGCATAATCTGATTTGGCTAAATGACATTCAAAAGACTGATTCCACATCCACGGTCTTCAGACAAACAGATATGTTACGTTATTGTCTGTTCACACAGATCTTTTTTTCTGTCAACACAGAAATCCACTAGATTCAGACCAGCTCAGTGGCCCTGTGGTAGAGTGTCTGCCCTGAGACTGGAAGGCCATGAGCTCAAATTGGAGAACAAATTCCACACATCTAGGTGTGTGACAGCTAGCTGGACTTAACTTTTAAATAGGAAAACAAATGTAAATACATTAGTTATCTGAAAGCCAACATGTGGACCTTCCTCTGCAGCCGTCATGCGGCTATACTGGACTCATCGTAGCACGCCAGCCAAACTGCTGTTTTCTATTCTTTGAATTCGGAGATTTGCTGATTTAAGCTGTATTAACTTAGCTCATAAACATCTTAGCCCCCACACATTCTATATATGTGTGTGTTTGTGAGCGCTTCTTTTTCTTTAACAGCATTATCGCAGTGATTCATCTCATTCGCTGCCAAAACTACAAAAGAATTGATCTTCTCTCGGCATCAAACGACAAGTGATTGATCAGCAGCCTACTATGTCCCTTACAGACCTCTGGTTTAGTCTTGGTTGTCTTTCCAGGAAAGGTGTGGATGGTGTGTGTGTGTGTGTGTGTGTGTGTGTGTGTGTGTGTGTGCAGGGGTGCACATGTGTGTGTGTTAGTGAAGGCCAGTCTACATCAGTCACAGCTGGGAGTCTCACAGCTCTCTAGCTGCCCTCTTTACATATTCATTTGGCTACTGTTGGACAAAAGGCGACTGTTTGTCACTCTACTGTGAGTGATCATGTTTTAGTGTGTGATGACAGTGAGTTAAAATGAATGAATTAGGTTAGAAATATGCACATTTTGTGTTTTTGCTGCAGCTTTTTAAATTATTTTGTCATTCAATGGTTCAGTACAGACATATTCAAAATATGGACTTCTATTGCCTTAAATTGTATTTTATGTGAAAAAAAACATTAATTAAATTACAAAATAAAATAAATTTAAAAAACCAGAATAAAACCTTTTAAAAGTAGCAGCTGAGCCTTGCTTACTAGCTAAATATGTTATTAACGTAAGCAACAAAAACGTTACCAACAAACTCAGTACACATTTAAGCAGAAAAGTCCAGCAAAACATCAGTTAAAATATACCAGACAGAGTACTTCATTTAGGGCTTTTTCAAATAAATCAATTGTTTTTTTTATCAATAAATATACAAAATGTCTGTGTCTAAACATGCTAGGTTACTGTATGGGAAAACTTTAAATGTTTAAGTCAGCAAAAAAAAAACAAACCTGTAACTGTTCAAAAACAGAACTGAAGCTCCACCAGCTGATCTACAATTTCATGCCATTTTTACAGAATATTGCGACAGCAGCTGATGCTCTTTTCTGATTTTTTGAACTAAAACTCCAGTTATACCAGTCAGAAAACAACCAATAACATAACTGAGTTAGACAATCATCATCAGTAAAACTAGGATGATCACGTCTTCAAGAATTCTGAAGCTCATGATGAGACGGCTCCTAAAAGTTCCACCCAAGAATGTGTTTAAATGTTGCCCCAGCTCTAATTAGTTAGCACCTTTTTCCATGTTGGGAAAAGAGCGCACTGACAGCTCTGTAGTGTATTTGATTGTTGGTGTATTTGATTGGCAGCTGGGGGACGGGTTGATTGATAAGGACCCCCCTGCTATTCCTGTGACAGCTCCTGTCAGGGAGTCAGCTCATCTCACATTAGATGTATCAACTGCTACATCCAGCTATTCACCCCATCAAACAAAGAGATAACTCCCACATTCTCTGAGAGGCAACCCTAACAAGGGCTAGCTCACCAAGCCATCCATCCTCAGCCCACTCCATTACACTTTTTTCTTTAATGACACAGATTTTATTGCAACCTCTCCTTATATATTTTACAAAGCTAATGGCTTATATCTCTTGTTTTCTTTAAATAGCCAGTCTTAAAGATCTGTTTTTAGTTTTGGATCTTCTCTTTTTTTACTTTACAGACCCACTCTAATGACAATGGTGTTTTTAACATGTTCTTGTGGCATTTTCTCATGATGGAGGACACAGATAAAGAAAATTAACATGAAAACTACGTTTCTCCATCCTAATCATTGTGAATCAGGAACAGACAAAAACAGACATTAGAAAAATCTTGTAGTTTTTATGTACAAACTACAATCATCGGGTCACAAGCTCCCATCTCCACTCCATTCTGATGCATGCATTTGCAACCAAATAGATCCATGAACGTCTTTGTTTTCATGGTCTGAGCTGGAATCTGGATCCGAATAGGACGACTGGGTAGAAATGATTTTGATCAATATTTTTGGTGCATCGCTAATGTTAGGTTGTGAGGTGCTGTAAGCTAGTGGGAGAGAGTGTAAATAAAGGGATGATAGGAATTGAGGGATGGTTTCCTTCCATAGAGGCATCTCGCAACCCCATTTTATACCCTTTTCCACAGTCTGACACGAGATCCCGCAGAGAGCTACAGGGCGAAACACCTTTGGCTGGTATTTGTGTTGGAACTGAGAGACTTTATGAGCCACGTTAGCAAAAGGAAGTGATGACATTAACCACATCTGATTGGTTCAATTGATGTATTTATTAGAGCTTCTGAGACTGATAGGTAGTGAGAATTTGATGGGGAGTGATGGGATTCTAACTTTAAAAAGTCATGATGGCCCGCAGCAGTCACTGGCTGAATATTGTTTTCACATTTCAAAACATTTCTGCACCTTTGAGGAAAAATTTGACCCGTGAAACATACTCGAAAACTTGCCCCAATTTAAACACACCAAGTATCCGCTGAAAATGAATTTTCAGTACAGGGAACTAAAAAAAAACACCTTTAGTACCAACTACAAACCAAAACCTGTCCCATTCATCAATTGTCTCCTACATTCTCAAACATCATTAGGAAGCTACTGCGCAAAACATGTTGAAGTTAGAAGTTGTAGATTTTGAAAGGCATGCACATGGTTGGATCAATTCTCTGACTCAAGCGGAACAAAATGATGTAACATATGATGTCACTATGTCAAAATTGTGGGAAACGAACAAAATAAATTACATAAAATTCAGCTAAAAAATTTACATATATCTCCATCAAGCAAGAATTGAACTCACACCACATACTTGAGAACTCACCAACATTTAAACACATCTAGTACCAGGTAACTTTAACTTCAAGCAAAGTGACCTCACCCCCCCCCCCCCCCCAGCTGACGACATTGTAGTAGGTAACACAGCCAAAAAGAAAAAAAAAAAAAAAAGGGGGGGGGGGGCTTAGTTTTCCTAACTTTTTTCCTAACTTTGGGAAAACTATTGGAATATAGACGATTGAGAATGTGAAGACTAGTGGATGCATGACTCAGGTCAGAAGTGACCTTTTGCAAGAACCAGCACATTTTCTAACCAAGGAAGAGAGCCAATATTGGTAGACAAGTATGTTGGAGTTGTGCAGCACGTACATAAGAATGGTATGGCAGTACTGTAGTGAGGTGTGCTGCAGGTGTAATATAGGAGTTGATGGTGGCGTAGGACCGAGCTCTGAGCTTCTTCTTGTTTGCTGTGTTAGACAGGAATCACTGAGGATCATGATGTTTGCAGACGAAATATGTGATCTGCAGTGAGAGCAGGAAGGAGGTGAAGGAACATCTAGAGATCGTGTAAACAATGAAGAAATCACAGCATGTTAAAGATTTTGTGTTTAAGTGTCACTGGCGACACCTCAGGCATTAAAGGGTTAAACAAGAAGGTTTCAGGGAGCAAAGATGAAGACAGCGGGCAAACATGTAAACCCAGCACTTTTATAACCATTCTTGTATGGCCAATGATCTGAAACACATGAGGAGACACCTGATGGTTGAGTGAAGAACTTTCAATTCATCAGCAACAGCTCGCACAGACATTCTTGACATTAGCGTGTCAGTTGTACGCTCTCTCAAACCATGCTACATCTGTGGCACTGCGCTGTGACTGGACATTTCAGAGAGACCTTTTATTGTGGCACACCTGTTCAACAAGCACGCTGTGGAATCATCATCTTGATATGGAACACCTGTGAGGTGGGATAGATGATCTCAGCAAAGGAGCAGTGTTCACTAACACAGATTTATAAACAATATTTCAGATAAATTCTTATTTTGTGTTTGAAAAAATGTTTCAGATGTCTCATTTTTTGCTCAGCATGAAAAATTCATTTCAAACTAATTGGTGGATTAATCTTTAGTTTGAAACTTGAAGCAAGAAATGTACCGTTTTCTAAACCACACGGGTCAAAGTCAAGGCCCGGGGGCTGGATCCGGCCCTCCGGGTTATTCTATCCAGCCCTCCAAGATCATTTAATGTTATTGTTATTAATGGCCCAATGTTATCTTGCGCTCATTTAGAATTTGTATAATTTTGATAAAACATATTTTTATAGAGAGTAAATATTTAAAGTTATTTAAGGTTTGAAGGGGCTCTACCATGAAAATTCTATTTTTGAGGTTTTAAATGCATTCTACTCTTCATTCCTCACTATAAAAAACCCTAAAGCGGTATTTTGATCCATTAATACATTTAAGAGTCATCCTCTAAAAACCTGCTCTGTCTGCAGCAGCCCCTCCCATACCCATGAAAACGAGCGGTTGGAAACGTGCTGACATAAGATTGATGCCAACAGCTCCCTCCAGGAAGAGTCTGTGCTGCAAGCTCCGCCCCCAGACTACAACGAAAACACACCCACCTTCTCTGTGGAGCTGTGGTGCTGAGATAGTTCTCCCGTCAGAATGTGTATCCTGGCAGAAGATAACTTCCTGCTTGCATCAGAACCGCTCTCTCACCCATCTATCAAGGTGGTCTCGGCTCGTTTCCAACTGGACTGAACCTCTGTTCACTCTGAGATTCCTCAGTCTGAATACAAAATGAACTGAGGGCGGAACAACTGAACCTAAACAGCCACCGTACCAGACAGTCATGTGATGTAAACACGTTAGAAATGAGGTGATTGGTGAGACGCGGACAAATGTAGAGCTTTGATTATCATGTTATCCAAAGCAGAAACTCATTAAATGTGGTTGGATTAATTCAGGCTCAGCAAAACAACTGTTAACGTGGTCCACATTGATTCTACCGACATGTTTTTAGCAGGCATACCTGTAGCCGTAGCATCCACAGTAACCGTCATGCAGGAGTCCTTCGCTGTACCAAAGCTCCAGTAAAAAGGTTGAATCTGGCCTTCATAGACGTTTAAAATCCATCAGCAAAATTAAAAGTTTGAAAACGGGAAAAATCCTGGCAAGCATTTGCAGACCGAGCACATCCATCTTTCTCTTTTGTTTTGATCCACCCCCTATAGCTGCTGACCAATGACTGAAGAGATCGTAGTCACATGGTTTTGTTTACAAAGTTTGGTAACTGAGGAGACTAGTGAAGGCTGATTGACGGTCTATGGGCTGGCTCAAGGATGACGTCGTGAAATGGGCGGGACCGAAAGGTGCCAAAGGTGGAGGCCCAGAAATCGAGTCGTTTTACTTCCGGGTATTAAAACGGGACACAAAAATGACTCATATTTCATAAATAATTTGTATTTTAGTGTTCCCAATGTAATATATGATTATATATATGGACACAGTTTACTCTGAAAGGCTGAAGAATATCATGGTAGGGTCGCTATTAGTTGATTTATTCTGGAATAATACTCTTACCTGTTTTTAGTCATAGTAATGTTAAAAAGTTACGTTTTTAAAGTTTAAAAATCTAGTTTCTGAGTGTTCAATAAATGTTTATTCTTTTCAGCCCACGACTTAAGGTGCATTTTGGATTTTAGCCCCTTGTGTGATTGAGTTTGACACTCCGGGTCTAAACAAACTTGATGTAAGATCTAGATAAATGCATCAGATCAAAACAGCAGACATGAAAGGCCTCATGTAGATCAAGAACATTTCTGCATCATCCTAAAAATGCTCAAAAAGATCATAAGGAGCAAACACGTGACAAAGAAGAAGACATTTTTAATCATTTGTGTTGATGTGTTTGTGTTGTGCAAACTGATGGTTCCATAACAGCATATTCGTTTTAGAGATGCATGTGTCACAACAGTTGGCTTCATTTTTTAGAGGACATTTCTTTATTTCGTTCATTTTTTGCTGTTTAATTTGCAGTTGTTGCTAACATTTGAGTTACCTTTTTCCGTATAAATGGGGCTTTTGGTGGTAATCTGCTGATCAGAGAGCGGGCAGGAGTGACAATGGGGGAGGGCTGGCCCCCTGCTGGAGTGCTGATGGAAACAGGGCTCCCATGGTTCAGGGCAGGCTATCCAGCCTGAGACGGCCAACTGCTGCTGCTCACATTCTCAAAATGACTCGGATTCACTTCTTTCACTCTAACACCAGTTTTTCTATCAGCCGTCAAGTCACACACCGTGGGAATCAGGCCACTTTCAACAATGACAGCTGAGTATGGGATGTAAACCCACCAACAGATCACATAACAAACTCTGTCACAATCACTTAAAGTTGTGGCTCATGAAACAATCAAATGTGATCTATGAACAGAGACTCTGTGACCTGGAGCGCCTGCTGCTGGCTGACAGAGGTCACCCATGATGTCAGCTCCACTTTAAAGATGGACACGTTCACTAATGTAGACCACTTTGGGGGGCTCTGATTGAAAACCTCAATTCTGTTGCTTCTGCAGCCGCTTCCTATTGTTGGAAGAAATTTGCAGCAATTAATGTTAGTTATAAAAATAACAGAATGATAATCAAACTGAGTTGATGCTCAGAAAAGCTGTCCTCCAAATGTCTCCAAAGCAGTCGAGGAATGGTAGCCGACCTCTTTATCAGATAATGGGGGGCGGGGGGGGGGGGGGTACATGTAATCCTGTTAATGTCTCACACTGCACTATGCCAATACACAACGCTGCGGATCCACATCTCAGGAAGTGACGGGCTGCAGTTCTGCAGAATATGAATTTTGCATGGTTGGTCATGGACGGGGACGCGCCATTGCGCGCGCGGGGGGAACCCCAGGCTCCTCCTCGGACCCCCCCGAATCCCGCCAACCCCAGACAGCTCCCCAGGTACAGAGATGCCTGGAATCAAAGGAAGGGGGGCGCAGGGGAGCGAGGCCCGGGGTGTCCGCTTTTGTTTGGCAGAAAAAGGGGGTTTGTTCGTAACGGTCCGGGCTTTAAGCGGAGCTGCGCCACCGCAGAGCTTGACTCTGGAGAGCAGTGGGATGGGATCAGAGGACGGAGCAGCGGAGCGTCCTGCACACAGTCCCGCCAAAGCCGCGCGGAGCGAGCGCATCCACAGCCCTGACGCGCACCTGGGGTCAGCAGAGGACGACGGCTCTGGAGCCTCTGACTGAAACGTCTCCTGCGTCTGCACGCGTGCCAAGCGCAGCAGAGCCGACATCCTGACTTTGAAGGACATTTTCTTTATTTGCCACAAAGGACTAGAGAAGATGTCAGGTGTGAGCGCATGCGCCTCGCGGCGGTCTCTATGATCTACAGCGGATTGGAAAGAAATACTTGCAGTTTTTATAGTGAGCTCAGACTTTGGAAGTCTTTTTCACTCCATTCATGATGAGAGCCGTCCCGTGCAGCTACGTGTGAGTCTTTTTTCTTTCACCTTTTTATTTTTTGCTTAAAAACATCATTCAGTTCAATTCAAACATATTTGATTGATTGATTGATTTTTGCCTCTTAATGTTCCTGTTTGCAGGTTTCTGCATTTATTTGCCTTCTGCCACTATGCACAGGTACGTCACTGCTCTTTTTTGAACAACCCTATAAAATGTGCGATAATATTAGCTTTAAATAATAAAAAAGAACATATAGCAGCCGAAATGTGCAGGGAGATTATGCATGATGTGACCCTTCAGGCTGCTTAAATGCTGCGGGTTCCGCGGTGCAGGGACCGCCGGTTCACGCAGCAACCCCATGGCACTTGATGCGCGAGCGCATGCGTCATCTAAGGGATGGACTGATGTCAAGAGTTCTTGGGGCAACTTATTAAGTTTGAACTAAACTAAAAATAATTTCTAAAAGACATTGAAGGTTACAAACAATTAATTCCAGATTTGTTCTTTTGATTCCCGCTGGCGCGTCTCTGCGCTCCGAGGAGCAGATTGTCCTGCGCGCAAAACCTATAATCACAGAAACCTCTTCCTTTGGAGCGACCGCTTCCTCTGCAGCTGCTCCTCTGGATAAGGTCGTAAGATGATGAAAAAATGAGGAAATGAGGAAAAAAGGCGTGACTTTGTCTGCCTTCAAGAATCTTTCCATAAAACTCCCAACTTTCGTTTTTACGCACGTGCGTTCGCCTTAAAAACAGGCTTAACAACGGGTATAGGCCAACAGAAAATACGTCAATAATAAAAAAGTAACTGGGTTGCAATGCCATCTAATTTCTGACAGGTAACCAATCAGTCCCCGCCTAATTTCACGCAGCATGTAAGCGAGCAGAGCAAAGCGACGGACCACGTCAGCCGCCGGCTGATCCGCGTCTACCAGCTGTACAGCCGGACCAGCGGCAAGCACGTGCAGGTCCTGTCCAACAAGAAGATCAACGCCATGGCCGAGGATGGAGATGTGCACGGTAAGTCATGCAGCCTGCGCTCACAGAGAAGTTTCAGAAAGTTTGAAATAAATTAGTAGGTAAAATATAAACGCAACACAAATTAAAATTGCATTTAATTTTCTTTAAAATAGCATTCTATTTTAGGTCTCCATTTCTGAAAAAAAAAAAAAAAAAAAAAACAATTACAAACCTTCAAAATGTGCACATTTATTCTTTTTTTTAATTATTCACTTCCTCTTATGTTTCATACTTTGTAGATTAATATAAAATTTGATTCTAATTAATGGGTTGTTTCGAAGCCAATTCAATTTAAAATTTCAATTTAGGTAACTAAACCGTGTTTTGAAAGTAAGAAACAGGATTTTTAAATGTAGCTGGTTTTAAAAACAGTTTTGGGGTTTTATTAGCTTAACATCTCAAAGTGAGTCAGGTATCTGTTGTGTTGTGGAACTTCCACGTTTATGCAGGAGGATCTTCAATAGCTGCAGCTCAGGCTGGCCTTGGCTTTGGCAATCTCTGAGATTTCACAGATCCAGGAGAACCATCAGAAGTATTTCAGCTCTGCTTTTGCCTCCTAAACATTCCCTGCATTCCCCCACTGTCAACCTCTGATACATGAAGCGTTATAGTATTCTAAATAAAATGCTGATCATTCTTTCATGTTGGTATTTCATGGTTTGTTTTTGTGGAAAAGTAGCCACTGCAGGACACTTTTCTGAAGCAGAACTTAAAACCATCTATTGTTGCTGTCTGATGAACTAAGAAAAACAGAGAAAATACTTTTACTTTCATATTTTTAAACATGAATGGGTCTTTATGGAGGTTTTTTTAGTTACCAATCAACATTTAGATCACAGATAAATGCAGAGCTTCATCTTGTTTGGAGTTTGGATTTTTGAATGGGGAGTAGGACATCTGCATCTTCCAAACAATCACCAGACGCATGGTTTATCCCCTTCATACCTGAATTTATTTCCAATTAGATGAAAAATATTCTTTAGTTTTTCTTCCCTTCAAGGTGATGCCAAAGTAAGTAGAGTCTCACACCGAGTCCAAATTCCCACCATAACCCATAACTTTTAAAAAAACTACATAGGGCAAGACTTTCTGCTTCCCTGACTTTTAGAAGCAATTTGGACACCATGCCCACTACTTTTATTTTGGTTTTTTTACACGCTGGATATGACATCATCGATTTCACTAAGTAAAAAACGAATCAATATGAACATTTCCCAACATCTACTTATGACTCCACTGTGTTGTGATGGTGAAAATGTGGATGGTTTATTCAAAAATGATATTTAAACATGTTTTCTTTTTTGCAAAAATGTTTCTATCACAATGCATTATGATCTATGTTCAGCAAAGTAGTGAGCATCGATGCACCCCTAGTATTTTGCAGTGACTTCTAGGAATTTCTAGTGCACTGGCTTCTGGAATTGTAGATTCAAACAGCACTACAAGAGGGCAAAAGCACTTTATAGTGAGTAGGGAAGAAGTTTGGACATAGCATTAGTTTTATTGTTGCAAATTGGTAGTATTCAGCATGAAGGGGTTAATAGTTCTGCAAGAATTTCAGCTTGCACTTACCTCTCTGGTCTGATTGTAGAAGAATAACTGGGTGGAGCTTAACTAAACCTTAGATAATATCTAAAACAAACTAATAATTGCAACATCTTCATGTAAAGACAGTCTCCTCTGCTGCAGACTCTGTTTGACTCTTTGTGTTTAACTCTCACAGCAAAGCTCATTGTGGAGACGGACACATTCGGGAGTCAGGTGCGCATCAAGGGCGCCCAGACGGGCCTTTACATCTGTATGAATAAGAAGGGCAAGCTCATTGGCAAGGTAAGAAACCATTCAATTTTAACCCAGAGGGGAAGCTTGTTTCATGAAGTCAATGTGGAAAACATCAAGGCATGTAGATGTGAAGGGAGCTGTCAATAAACAGAGGAAAAACGTCAAATTGTGCAAAGCAAATGTTGGGGAATGGACCAATCAAGTGAAACGTCGTTTTCTCTTTGTTGTCGGGCTTTTGAGGATGTTCTGTTGAATGACTCCAGCCTTTAGTTTGATATTCTTCTGCTCAGACTTCCAGCTCGTGGGTCATATATATTTGTTCTAAGCTGAGAATGTGTTTGTGGCTTTCACTGGTTAATAAACAGAGCAACATCCCCACAAACACACAGCTGAATCCTTATTCCATTTACCCTCCACCCACCCCACACCCTGCCTCGAACACCATCTGTTCAAAGCCACAGGCCTGGCCACAGCCTTCCATCTCGCTCTGTTTGTGTTTGCGTGTGTAGGAACACATGGAGCGGGTGTATTTTGGTTGCATGCAAGCATGCATGCTGATGTGTCATAACTATTTTTAACACATTCCAGAAAGGTGGAGGGGTGCCACAGGTCGAGCTTGTACAGGTTCCTCCATTTTCATTTCATCATTTCCAATGCCAACAAAAATATCCTACCAGAAGAGTTTAACACGAGACCTGAGGGATGTATCAGTTGGACAAATATAAATACAGATATATTGTTGTAGCAAACATATGCTACAGCTAACTACAAAAAGTGCTGTAGACGTTTTACTTTCTTTAAACTGTAGTGACCGTCGCTGTGAGTCACCGGTGTAGACGTCAGTCTGCACGGCAGAGTACATTCAGATCTAAACAGACGTGGTGGACTTTCCCAGTGACCTTTTCTTGTGTCTTCCAACAGAAAAACGGACAGAGCCGTGACTGCATCTTCACCGAGATTGTTCTAGAAAACAACTACACCGCGTTGAGGAACGCCCACTACAGTGACTGGTACATGGCATTTACTCGCCGTGGGCGACCTCGAAGAGGCTCGCAGACTCGCCAGCACCAGCGTGAGGTCCATTTTATGAAAAGATTGCCAAGGGGGGCAGCAAGTCATCCACTCAAGCCAACATAGGCCTTTTGACTTCATCCACTCGTTAGTTAGTCAAAGGACTAAACGCACACGCTACTCCTCAGAGCTCAGACAACCATAAAGACAGAAGTCAATTATTTACCACTACACTTGTTCTTTCTCTCCAAAATGGGACGTTTTGTACTTTATCAGTAGCTTTTTTTTAAAGTCCTCTTGTAGTCATGAAAGTTGTAATATAAAACCTCAAATCTATTTTTGTATTCCTCACTTTTAGCACCGACACTTGAAAGACAAATCAAAGTAAGCCAAGTCAATGGATGCAAAAGGTCCACTCCGTGACTCCTCCTGATTGTGTTGCATGTTATTCTGAGCAGCAGAGTTACTTCTTGGACTGTTGCCCTGTGCTCATGGAGACTTGAAGGGGACTATTGCATAGGGAATGCTGTTTTCAGAGACATTGTCAGATGCTGCACTGTGAAGCTTGAGGGCTGACAAACATTTCCCTCCTTCTGCACTGGAATCATTGAGCATCTTTCCTGAAAACAACCTCTGCTAGAGTCTGGAGTGATGGAGCATTGGGGCAAAAACATCACCCAATCAAGCGCTGACTCAACTGTTGAAGCCTCAACCACTACTTTTGTGTTTTTGGTTCTTATACAAATGTGCTTTTATAAATATAGAATTATTTTTTTTATTTTAGACTGTGTAGAGTATTTTTTGAAATAAATATTTATTAAACATGTTAAATAAATGCACATTAGAATACTGGTTATTTATTTGTTGATTTATTTGTGAATTCATCACTAAACATAGATATTGGTTGTACTAAAACTCACTGTGTGTTAACTTTTAGTCCTTGTAGCATTTAGTGTGATCATGAATACAAATGACGGAGTCTGAATGTGACATCACAAATGTTTCCTGACACACTTCAGCGACATGCAGTGAGGTTCACGGCTGGTGAGGCGCTGATCATCAGTCAGATTTATAAACATATGAACCCTACAAAGTAGCCGTTTCACCTACTGATTTATATCACTGGACTGACCCTTACCTATTTGCTGCTATAGACAGACGTGTGCGTCCATGTTCCATTGTTATTCATCGAGTCATGACAGCAGAAGCTGCTGTTTCAATGGAGGACAGGCAGACGTCAAACATCAGGCCAGCTCCTTCATTTCTTCATTGATTTTTATTAAATAGGGCTCAAATTAAGCTTTGAAAATGATTGATCTTGTGGTATATTTAAATATATGAACGACTGACAACAAACCCCTGTGTCTTTAAAAACACATCAAAGTGCTAAAAAAAAATCGGTATGTCACGTGTAATGTATATCAATGGTGTTAGTATTTGATTGACAACAGTTGAAGTGTGTTGTTTAAAATTTCATTTCAACATTTTCTTCAATTCAAAAATTTTAGCATAGGAAAAAACGTCACCAAAATGGCTATGATTGATTCTCTTTTACTGATGAATGGTCTGTGTGCAGCACTTTCTGCAAAAACACATGAATAACCTGTTTGAGGAAGTCTTCCTTTTCATTCTTCAGTGATAACAGTCTCTCAGTGTGGATCAGAACCAGTGATCAGTCTCCACATACATCTGGATTTAGACATGTAATCCACCATGTAGAAATTATGCTAAACAATAATAAAGAATAACTGAACCACTGCACTTGACCAGCCACTGCTAACTCTATTATTCTTTAGCCATGGTGTCACACTCTCTGGGCTCACCAGCGCCCTCTGTCTTGAGACAGGCGTACTGCGTGCCTCACCTAGTGCATTTCTAAAGTTGCACTAAACTCGATTTACGCATTGGAGGCAGCCAGCTCTAATGCTGGCTAAAATATCAATCCAAAGTGAGTGTTTTTGTCCAGAACTTCATCTTTTTCCTCTAGCCGTTTGAGCTGCAGGCTCTCAGAGCTCATCCAGCCATTTTGGGAGAAGGTGGGATAAACTCTGGACAGATCAGGTATGTCAACAGGTCGCTTGATATACCGGCAGACAGAGGGCTCTTTTACACTGGAACGGGAACGCGTTTTGCTCTCTGACCCGGTAAGCAAGATATCGGGTACACACCAGGACGTTCCAGAATGATATTGCGTTCACGGTTAAAACGAATGCTGACGGAAAACGATGTAATTCACATGCCACGCCGCTATGCGCGCTGTGAGCCACTCCCACCGGATGGAAAAGAACAATAGGAGAAGTACTGCGCTTTACACCCTGACACCGTTCCTGACCGTACACACTAGAATGGGAGGGCGGTGGGAATGGGAACGTTTCGCAACGCTCCACTCTGGAAGGCGTTCTCCAAAGTTGTCGTTCTGGGGGCCCTAAAACGCCGTTCTGGTCTAAACGAGAGGCCCAAACGATAACCAAGTTGTCGGAACGCACGCGAAAACGTTGTAATGTAAACGAGCCCAGAGAGAGACGCTGCAAGGGCTGCCAGCTCGGGTCTGATCGAGACATTAAAAAGAAGGAAAAAGCTCTTTTCATTTTATTTTTCTCCCCCTCAGGGAAACAGTGAGCCGTCAAGCTCAGTCACAGAGACACAGAAGCACAGCGGACGTGGCTGACATACAGACACAGCCCCCTGTACTGGACAAATCTTTTAATAACTGTCATATAAACCCAAACATGGAGACATGATTACTTGTGTTTTTATAGAACTCTTCAACATAAATAAACTGAATTCCTCGACATTGTATGCATCTTTTTCATTCATTCTAAGTAAGACATCTACAGAGCTGGTAGCTCCACCCACAGGCGGTTGCTGCTTCAGGAACACATTTTTGACAGGTGGTGAACAGCGAATTCACCGTGCAGCGAAAGAGGAGCGGGCACGCAAATTTGTCGTGTGAATCGCGTTCGGTGTGAAAGCATCTTAATGCTCATTTTTAGTGTATAGAAAAGACAAAATGAGTCCAAACTGTCATCGATGTAATCAGGCAACTGGCCAGAAATAAGAAAATAGATAATTAAAAAAAAGCATCTGTTATGATGATAAAAAAAACCAAAATGAGTAAAGTGCATGCGTCAGCTGTAGCTCTTACTGCACGTCACTGATACGCCTTCACACATGGAAACAATGTCTTTTTTTTTCATTTTCCACTTCATGATGTCCCTTAAGGTGGTCGCATGAGTCTCAAGGAAGCTGGAAGACACACCTTTACTCCCTTTAATACCTGGACCCTCTACAGGCACAGAAACCCAAAACCTGCAGCACCTGTACAGGTCAATCACTGAATGGGAGCACGTGACCAAGGCTTCAGTTTCTGCCTTTCACTGACTCCTTCCAGAGCTAAGAACATAGTTTACTTGCATAATAGCGGAGACATAAGTTGTTCTTATTTTTTTTGGTTTTTCAAAAAGAACTGTGTGGAGGTGGAGTTTCTAAAGATGTCTCCTTTTCTAGAGAATGAAGTCTTAATCCTATGTTAATGATGCTCTCCTTATTACAGTTCTTCATTATATCAGCCCCTTCATTGTGAACAATTGTAATACATTTGTTGCTTAGAGGGATCTCCAGAATCTTTAAATGTTCAAATAGAATTCAAAGAAGAAATCTTGGACCCAATCTTAATTTAAAAATTAAAGACCCAACTTCCAAATATGCTTCTGACTACCAAGAAGTCAATTTTTAACAACAACTCCCAGACTCTCACTCCTTCACATTTGGTACCATCGAAAAGTCCTGAATGTCCTCAGTAGATCCCCAAATGAGTTCATTCAGTAGTCTGTAGTTGTTAGGAGATATTTAGATTAGGAAAATGTTCCCTAATGTCTTAATGTTAGATTAAGAAATGTCCCCTAAGGAGGACAAATTTGAATTGCTGGCAGTAAAGAAGTTAATGCTATATTTTAAAAAAAAAGTTACGATAGGGCAAGATGGGAGAAGATCTATGTCTCTGACAAACAGAAACTGACTACAACTGTATCAAGAAGAGTTTTAAATGGAAGCTGATCCGTAAAATACTTGGTCGTGGTTTTATTGGACTATTCTTCAGCAAATGATACTGTTAATCATGTTATTATAATGAGGAAACTTTCTGATAAACTTTGATTGTCTGGTTCTGCTTTAGTTCCTTTTCCTACGGTGGCCGGGAAGTGCATAACAATAATACATTTATCAAAACACATTTACAAGTTCATCAAAACACATTTACAAGTTGACCGAAACACATTTACATTTTGACCGAAACACATTAACATTTCGACCGAAACACATTTACAAGTTTGCCCATAGTCTGTATATTTGATGGACAACCCCCGCTCCGGTATGCCATTCATTTCCTATGACGTCCAGTAGATGGTAAATGGTAAATGGCGTATACTTGTATAGCGCTTAAATGACACTGCCCAGGACCATAAAGCGTCTCCTCCTGGTGCGTTCACTGAGCCTGAGAACAAGGAAACATTAGTGGAAGTCCGATCGCCATCCAGCCTAACTAAGTCCGCTACTTTTTTATAATAAGGAAATAAAAAACGCCAAACCGACCATAAACCCGCCAAAAATATGCCCACCCGCCAAAGCAATTTTTGCCCGCAAATTTAGAACCAAAACCGCCCAATCTGGCAACACTGGCTGTACGACCCCCTTTCCGTGGTCTTTTTCTTACTCAACTCATCTCTGTACCATCCCTTCTGGGTCATGTCGAAGGTGAACCTCATAGATGCTATATTCGTCTCATGATCAGAAGATAGTGGGTTCGATTCCCTGCCCGCCCATGTGTCGAAGTGTCCTTGGGCAAGACACTGAACCCTAAATTGCCTCTGGTGGGAGGTTGGCGCCAGTGTTCGGCAGCGGAGCCACCACCAGTGTGAAATGTGTGTTACTGGGTGAATGGGTCTGTGACTGTGAAGCACTTTGAGCCCTCGAAGGAGGGTAGAAAGCGCTATACAAGTACACGCCATTTACCATTTACGATCTACTAGACGTCATAGGAAATTATTGGCATACTGGAGCGGGGGTTGTCCATCAAATATACAGACTATGGGCAAACTTGTAAATGTGTTTCGGTCGAACTTGTAAATGTGTTTCGGTCGAAATGTAAATGTGTTTCGGTCAACTTGTAAATGTGTTTTTGCATATTTGTAAAAGTGTTTTAATAAATTTGTAGATGTGTTTTAATAAAATTGTAAATGTGTTTTAATAAACTTGTAAATGTGTTTGGGTAAATGTATTATTGTTTTGCACTTCCCGGCCACCGTACAGAACCCCAGAGATGATTACTAGCTAACCTGTCAGAACGCTAACCTGTCCAAAGAGGAATGTTTTAAGGCTTTGAAGGTAGAAACTGTGCTGGATCTCTGACATGAGCTGGGAGCTTATTCCAGAGAACAGGGGCTTGATGGATGAAGGTTCTACCTCCAACTGGACTTTTAGAGGTTCTAGGAACTACAAGCAGTCCTGCATTTAGTGAACCAAGTGTTCTGATTGGTTGATCTTTAATATAGGATGGGGCCACACCATTCAGAGCCTTATAGGTTAACAGGAGGATTTAGAACTTGATCCTGGATTCAACTGGGATCCAGTGGAGTGAAGCTAACACAGGAGTGATGTGTTCTCTTCTGCTAGTTCCTGCTAACAATCTGGCTGCTGCATTCTGAACAAGCTGGAAACTTTTTAAAGAACTTTTAGGGTAAAGAGTTACAGTAATCCAGTCTGGACGTAACAAATGCATGGATGAGTTTTTCAGCATCACTTTTAGATAACATATTTCTGATCCTAGATATATTGTGAAGGTGAAAGAATGCAGTTCTACAAGCTTGTGATATGTGAGCCTTAAATGATAAATCCTGGTCGAATAAAACCCCCAAGTTTCTAACTGTAGAATTGGAGGAAATATTTACACCATCCATGGAGACTATCTGATCTAAAGTTCTAGAGAAATCCCAGAACATGATCTTTAGTGTTTTTATTGGACTAATTTTTACATTTGGTCAAATGAATGTTCATGTGTCTGACATTGAAATACATGATATTCCGAGCAATTTTTAATATCATTCACTTCATCTATGAAATTACTAAATAGAACCCAGAAAAGCTTAAAGATTTCACACATTGAACATGGCTTAGTGCTGTGCTTGAATGTTTTTAAACTGACCTAAAGTGTTTTGTGGTCAAAAAACTTGAAAATTGTACATTTATGGTGTTAATTATCTCATGCTACAGAGGAGAAAGACTACAGCATGGTACTAATGTTCATATGGAAGCGAACATCTCTGTCGCCCATATTATTACAAACCTATCACAGCAGTAGCTCCCTTGTCATTGCGGGTTTCAATTCAAAATCCTTCTATGCATTTTCAAGGTCTTTCACCACCTTTCTATTCTTTCTTTGTCTGACCTTCATACTGCAACGTTCAGCTGCTCTCAGGTCCTCATCCTCACGCCTCACCGTCTGCTTCAGCACCATGGAGAGCAGGTTTCCTGCTGCTCTGCTCCTCAACTCACTCACAGATCCAAAGCGTTCACTTTCTTCCAGTCTGTAAGTCAGATGTGAAAACTTATTTGTGTTTTCTGTTAAACTAACTTTTAAATCAACTTGTTTTTATATGTCTTCACCTTTTTAATTTAATTTATTTTTAAAATAGTTTCAATTATTTTTATATTGCCCTTCAGTGTGTTGAATGGAGCTTTTGAAGACAAACATGCCATTCTTTTTCTTAAAATCTTTTATTAGAAACTTTCAAAGTGATCAAAAATGTTACATCTTTAAACATCTCTTTCTTGGGAAAGCATCACAGATCAACTGTAACAGCTTAATGCATATATTTCAGGATCCATGTGTGGTTTTGTTGAAACAAACAAAATCTAAACTCTAGGCCGCCCCTGGGTGTAGGCGGCCTAGGCGCCCGCCTAAGGCACAGTAGCAGACTTTGCTGATCACATTATTAGGCTAAAACTCAGGTACTTCAGCAACACGGATATTTTGAATTTAGAATTGGAAATCAAATTTAAAACTTTGTTCATGGAAAATGTACTGGCCATCTCGCAGTAATCTTAACCAGATTAGTTAAGATTCAGTGTCAGACAGTGTCCACAATGACAGTGTCCATTTGAAAAGTGCGTCATGTTGCATGGGTGTGGCTGTTTCTGAAGTCCAGTGAGTGAAGCGAAGTGGCCAAAGCTGCATACAGGTGAGAGCTGCTAAACCTCAGGCAGTACACCGGGCTGCTCGCGGGCCTTGAGCTGAGTTGGAAGAACTGCACATAAAACAAAACAGAATTTAAGAAAATACAACTGCACCACATTTTCTGTATATGCAGAATATACCTGCAAACAGGCCTTCTGCCGTTTGTCCCAAAGACGTACAACCCCATAATAAGAAGAGCCACTGGCTATCATGTGATTCCCATCTGTTTGGATGCAGTAGAGAGCACTGTCATGAGGCTCCTCCCACTCCATCACAGATGTCCTGTTGGATGTAAAAAAAATGGGAACGTCATCACGTGACCAAAACGCTGTGCAGGGAGTTGAAAGAGAGTAGCACTAACTGTGTCAGGAAAGTACAACAAAAATAAAACACAAACATACTAAGACTGAAAAAAAAAACAAATGAAAAAAAGAACACACAAACAAAATCTCACGATGGTTTAAGAACCATAGATAGATAGATAGACCTTTATAGTCATCATCGCAAGGACAATGAAATTGCAGCAACCGTTCCAGTGCAAGAAGTAGCATAAAAAAATACAAGACATAATGTAAAATACGATATAAGTTTAAAAAATATGTAGAAAAAATTATATAGAATCATTATATAAAATGAACTGAACCTGGTAAGTAAATGTTGTCCCTTTTAGTTTCCAGACTATGTGCAGTTATGTGCAAAAAAAAAAAGCGAGGAATTTAAATAACCGGATTTACATATGTATATGTACATAGCAGAATATAAATATATGAACATATAAGACACAATGTACAGAGTGTTGAGCAGTTATCTGTGTGAGTTGGAGTTTAACATGGATACTGCTCTTGGATAGAAGCTGTTCTTCAGTCTGTTTGTTTTTGTTTTGATGCCTCTGTAACGTTTTCCAGAGGGCATCAGGGCAAACAAGTCCGAACCGGGGTGTGAACTGTCTTTGATGATGTTTTTAGCTTTGCTGAGACACCGTGCAGAATAGATGTCAGCCAGGGAGGGGAGGGGGCATCCTATGATCTTCTGCGCTGTCTCAACCACTCTCTGGAGCCTCTCCTTGTCTGCGACGGTGCAGCTGCCGAACCATACTGTTATGCAGTATGTGAGCAGGCTCTGGATGGAGGATTGGTAGAAGGTCAGCAGCAGGTTGGTGCAGAGCCGGTTCTTCCTGAGGACCCTCAGGAAGTGCAGACGCTGCTGAGCCTTTTTGATGACGGCTGTGGTGTTGGCTGTCCAGGAGAGGTCATCTGAGATGAGGACGCCGAGGAACCTGATGGTGTGGACCCTCTCCACAGCTCGCCGTTGATGTGTAGGGGGCCGGGGTCGGTGCTCTGCTTCCTGAAGTCGATGATGACTTCCCTGGAGTCCTGGATTCCCATGAATGAAACTGCAGTGGTACTTAAAGAGCCAGCACAGTGAAAATGATGTTTTCACTGTTATCAATGTGCCCTTGCAGCATTTGTCTAATAAAGGTGGACATAGATAAAGACAATTTAAATTCAAACTACATTTCTGAGTATCTATTTATGCTGGGGGTGTAACAGTTCACAAAACCCGGGGTTCGGATCGTGTCACCGTTCTAGGGTCATTTTCGGATAATTTCAGATCAGTAAAAAGTGAAAAAAAAACAGTAAAAAACAATAAGATAAAAGAGAAATACATTTTTGGAAACGCTTCATATCATATATTCAATAAACATATTAAGTACTTCACACAAAATATTTATAAATGCAACATCCAAACATTTGGTTATTGAGGTCTATTTATTAAAACAGAACTTTGAACACAAACAAAATGTTAAAACATGTAGTTTGTGATGACATTTTCATGTCTTTAGACTAAATGTACAAAAACTGAGAAAATAGAATGTTTAAAAATAGTGTTAAAAATACCAAATCTATCTGGATTATCCCTTAAAATACAATTGTTCTCATCCCACCCGTCTAATGTCCAATTTAATCATAAATGAAACAGTTGAAATGATTTTTTGGTATTAACTGTTTTATTGAAACTAACTGTGGGAACATTTAAATATTTAAAATAATAATTATATTCTGTAAAACGTGACACTCCCGTGCTCGCTTTTCCTGGTGATTTTTGATCTCTTTGGCTTGCCATACAATCGTCCCCTGATGGCGAGTCCGTTAGAGAGCTGCAGCTGTCTCCCGTGCGGGACAGCTGCTGCTTTAAACTGGGACATTCTTTGAATCCAGTAATGCAAATGTGAACAGATGCTTTTATTCAGCTCTTAAAATCAAATAAAACTGATATTGATCGATCTGCATGCTTCATTATGAAGATGAGAAAAGTTTTAGACAGAAGCTCCTCCCACACACAGCTTCAGGTGAACAGACTTCAAGATAAACATAAAGCTGCTATTCAAAAAAATGAGGATTTACATGAATTTGATGTGAATTCCATTCGATGTGATCGCACAATTGATTGAAATTAAGCTAGCGCGAGGTGTGTGCGCACGGGGGGGTGGGGGCTGGGGTGGTCTGCGGTACACACGCGTGTCCTGAACCGTGGCTTCTGATCCGTACCGACCACAGATTATCCGTAATCCGCTACACCCCTAGTTTATGCAAATTTGTTGTCAATCAAGAGCAGAAGAAAAAGTCTGTTAGAAAATGCTTGTTGTTGTTACACGCAAACAACAATCAGCAAGTCACAAGCTCCCTGCTCTGCTCCATTCTGATGCATCCACTTGCAGACAAATAGATCCATGAACGTCTTTGTTTTCCTCTATATTGCTCACCACTTTTGCTCCTCAACTAATGCTAACTTGAGCAAGTAAGGGGCTGTAAGCTAGCGGTAAAGAGTGTAAACAAAGGGATGATGGGAAGTGAGCTGAGGCTTACCTCCAAATCGACTAAAAGGTGAATTTGAGATGAACTCCTGCCACTCTCCAGAAACAATGTCTTTAAAAACCCACAGAGGTTTTTACACTTTGGCTAAAAGGGCACCTTGATGATTAAAAGACCACTGGGAATGCTTTGATAATAGATCAAAAGATTATTATGACAATGTGTGTTCACTTACAGCCAAATTGGTGCATTAAATTCATGTCTTTGTGTTAATGCACTTCATTTTATTTGAACTTGTCCTGTCCAGCTAATTAAAGAAACAAAACCGTAGGACATTATTATAATGTACTCTTTATAAATAAGAAAGCATCATAAAGTTTGAGAGGAGCACAAACGGCAACGATCAGTTTTTCTTCTATGTTGGTTTTTAGTTGTTTATTCCATTATTAGACCATAAAGTTTCCTTTCTGACAGCATGTCACTGTATGGCACAACACTGACCGCTGGTACATGCTGTTTGGTTTATTCAATCAATTCATTGTAATATCCTGCATCTTAACATTTAGTCATGGTAACGACTACACTTTGAGATTGTCTCGTTCCAGTAATATAACAGCATCATTTTTAAAGCCATCATTCCAAACACTGATATAACTTCCCTAAAGAAGGAGATTTAGACACAGGAAACTCATGCAAACTTCATGCATTCTAAGTGTGTCCAAGGCTGGATGTTTCTGTTGTCTGCATGTATTTAAAGTTAAATTCCCATTAACTGTCCCTCTCCTAAATGTGTAAATGTGTTCTCCACATTTGACCATCTCCTGGTGGAACCGTGAGCTGCAGAGACAGCCGACCTCAGGACCCGGAACCAGAATCCTAACCTGAACCTCTTTCCTCTGGGTCTGAGCGACTAAGAACAAAGATTATCACTGGACGCACGGTTTTCCAAAATTATATCTGAATAGACACTTTCTAATAGAAAAAAAAAGTTGCCTACTGTGTGCTGAGTCGGAGGTCCCATAATCTAATGAAGGTATCATAACCGCAGGTAAGGAGCTGGAACGGAGACTCAAAAACTATATCCAGAATGCCAGCTCCACGACGAAAACCTGAGCCCAGTCTGCACACACAGGATGATCTGTGGAGGACACAACCATGTCACACAAGCAAAAACATGACAATGTGAAACAAATATTCCACAGAAAATACATTAAAAATATTAAAATAGTGGAAATTAAAAATTATTTGAAGCACACGGGGAAAATATTTAACAAATATGGAATATGTATCACTGAAAAAAAAGAGTCAATGATAAATGCCGAGCATTACTCGTGTGATGCAAGCCTATCAATACAAGATAAAGGTTTTCTTTAATCAATTAGAATTATTATAAACTTCAACAACACTTTTTTGATGATTATATAAAACATTAGGTTGACTGTTGTCCATCACAACAAAGGAAAAAAAGGGGTCCAAAGAAGTCCCTCCTCTTCTTTAAACTCCTCTTTCTCTGCTCTTACAGATGTCCTTAAACAACACAAATCTTCTCTGTTATTCACTGTGTGATTTGGTTTTATGTCTCTTTTTTTTTTTTTTTTGGTTTTATTTCTCTGTTTCCCACAGACTGCATGTTCCTTGTTGAAAAAGGGGATCAAATCACTGATGCTGGTGAGAGAGCTCATTGAAATGTTGACTGTTAAGAGGATTCCTAAAAAATCTAATCATTTTAATGTTTAGCTTATTTGATGTGACAAACATAGAGGTTTAGTTTTCTTTATAGGTGCCCTACCATGAAAATTCTACTTTTTTTTAACTGTTCATTCCTCTCTATAAAGAACCCAAAAACGATCCGTTCATAAATTTGAGAGTAATCCCCTACAATCTTGCACAGTCTTTAGCAGCCCCTCCCATACCCACGAAAATCCATCATCATCCATCCTGAATCATAGATCCATCATGGACAACAGCTCTCACCCTCTGCATCAGACTCTGATGGGGCTGAAAAGCTCCTTCAGCAGCAGACTGAGACATCACCAGTGTAGAAACGAGCACTACCGTAGATCATTCCTCTGCACAGCCATCAGACTGTACAACGCTGTTGTTTAAATGTTTGAATTGGCTTATATGCATATATAGTCATTGTAGATAGGTGTGTATATTACTTATATTCATATTTATGTTTATAGGAATATGTGTGTTTGTATGTGTGTAGATGTATGGGTGCCATGACAGATGAATGTATCCCTTTGGGATATGAATAAAGTTCAATTCAATTCAATTCAAGCGGGTGAAGATCACGCCAAGAGCTCCTCCAGGAAGAGTCTGGGCTGCAAGCTCCGCCCCCAGACTAACACAACCCTCACTTTCTCCACAGAGACAGTGATGATCAGAAAAAAACATTCATTTCAGATGCAGAATACCGTCTATCTTCCAGTTGTGTCCTGTCTTCAATCAATTCCAGCTCAAACATGTGTTTGTTACTTTAGATGTGGGGCTCCTTTAAGACACCCCCTCCCCCCAAACCGGTCCACAGCCATTCAGAAGCGTGTGTTGTGTTTGTGAAGCAGTGAAGTGATGACCAGACCTACTAAAGGCTGATACATGGTATGTGGATCCATCTTTGAAGAAGTTTGAATTATTTTCGTGGGAGAAATATAAAGATACTGCCACGAACTCCAGGATGACACCTGGACAGCACCAACACACAGCGGCAGGCGGAGCTTCAGGAATCAAGCCGTCTTACTTCCGGGTATGAAAACACTCATGAAAAATAACAAATATTTAATAAATAATTCATTTTTTTGTGTTCCAAAGGTAATATATGGTCATGTATGTTGAAATAGTTCACTCTGAAAGGCTTAAGAAAATCATGGTTGGGTCCCCTGGATGCAGAGGTTTGTTTCTTTTATTTACATTCATCTGCTTGGAAAATCTGTTTTTTGGTTTTCATGGATTCATATTAATTTATTATATCTATACAAAACAGCACATTTTAAAATAGTACATTAAAAGGACTTTTAGAAAATAAGTTTTATTTCTTTGAATTTGTATTATGATGTCAAACATTTGTTACTGTGGTAAATACTGATCTACAACACTGTATATTGATGTGTGGACTTGGTCAAGTGCAGTTGTAACCACAACTCCAGCACTGCAACTATAACTGCTTGTACTAAAGCAGTATCAATGTTATTTCTGGTTGTAGGAAAAATGTGGAAAAACTTGCTGTATACAATTCAAATGATCACATTTATTTCCAAAATAAAGCATTTGGTTGTGTCTACTGAGTCAACAAATACTGCTCACAAAAATGAAAGGAACCCTTTTTTTATTGGTCCTGGCATGAATTGAATGAAACTGTCTAATGTTCTTGTTGGTCCAGCAGCTGAGGGTCTCGTTCATCCATTTCATCTGTATTGGTGTTCATGAATTAACAACAGGTGCACTTCAGTGGCAACAATTAGAAAACCCTCCAAACAGGACTGGTGTTCCATGTGGAGGTCATTTCAAGTTTCTCCTCTTGATCTTTTTTGGCTGGTTTTCCACTCCTGCTGATTTTGTCTTGTGTAATTCTCTCTACTGGCAGTATGAGGAGATTCCTTAACCCTACAGAAGTTGTACAGGTTGTCCAACTTCTCCAGGATGGAACATCCACACGTGCTGCAGCAAGAAGGTTTAATGTGTCTCCCAGCACAATCTCCAGAACATGGAGGAGATTTCAGGAGAGTGCTGGTTATTCTGGGAGAGCTGGACAGGAACGTAGAAGGTCCTCAACCCCTCAGCAGGACCCTCTGCTTTTCCTGTTCAAGGAGGAACAGGCTGAGCACTGCTCGTGCCCTACAGAATGACCTCCAGAGGGCCACTGGTGTGAATGTTCTACCCAAACAATCAGGAACAGACTTCATGAAGGTGGCCTGAGGGCCCCACGTCCTGTAGTGGGCCCTGTGCTCACTGTCCAGCACCGTGGAGCTCCACTGGCATTTGCTCAAGAACACCAGAATTGGCAAGTCCTCCACTGGTGCCCTGTACTTTTCACAGACCAGAGCAGGTTCACCCTGAGCACCTGTGATGGACGTGAAAGAGTCTGAGAAGACAAGGAGAACGTTCTGCTGCCTGCAACGTGGTTCAACATGACAGGTTTTGGTGTGGTCAGTGATGGTCTGGGGAGGCATATCCATGGAGGGACGCACAGACCTCTACTGCCTAAGAAATGGTGCTCTGACTGCCATAAGGTATCCAGATGAAATCCTTCAACTCATTGTCAGACCCTACGCTGGTGCAGTAGATCCTGGTTTCCTCCTAATGCACCACAATGCCCGGCCTCACGTGGCAAGAGTCTGCAGGCAGTACCTGGAGGATGAAGGAATTGAAACAATTGAATGACCCTCACCATCCCCTGACTTAAACCCAATAGAACATCTCTGGGACATTATGTTTGGGTCCATTAGGCGCCGCCAGGTTGCTCCTCAGACTGTACAACAGATCAGGGATGTCCTCACACAGATCTGGGAGGAAATGCCACAAGACACCATTCATCGTCTCCTTAGGAGCATGCCGCCACGTTGTCAAGCATGCATACAAGCTCGTGGGGGGCACACAAGATACTGAAAAGCATTTAGAGTTGCAGAAATGAAGTTTTGGAGAAAATGGACTATCCTGCCACATCTTCATTTCACTCTGATTTGATGGTGTCTACACAATTGAGCCTCTGTAGACTGAAAATTTTCATTTCATTAAAAGACTTGACATGCTTTTGTTCCTGAGACACTGACCTGTTGTTATTTGGATAGATATCCAACTTCATATTGAGATCTGATGGATCTAATGTGTTTCTTTAAAGTGCTCCTTTAATTTTTGTGAGCAGTATATATGTGACAGACTGGTCAAATAGAAATGCATTAATGCGATGAATAAAGGGGATTGCCTCTGGTTAGTATAACGTGATTGAGGTTCTAGGCAACACTATCTTCTTGTGATCACAGCTATTTACCGCTTGCTCTTCTGTCTTCATTATTGAAGAAAAACTTGAACTCAGCAGGACAGATTATTGCAGAATAAATGTCCCTTTGTTACTATTTAATACCCTCAATGACCGTGACTGTGTGCTACTCTCAAATGTGTGATACCTGCCACGTAGCAACCATTTGTAGACGGCTGGTGCCCTTGGAGACTGAATGGGGGTATGCTAAAACGTGTACCCCCTCCCTCACCCTAGAGCTTAATCTGCAGCTTCAAGATAGTAATCCCCTGGTTTTACCACAGGAAGTATCATTATTGGGTTAAGGTTTTCTCCCCAGGAAGCCTTATTGGGTCTCTCCCTCTCCTGCCAAGGTATCAGAACTAAGCCAGCATTGAAGGGAAGTTTGTGATGAAGCTGAATTCGGATGTGGGTGGTGTTCAAACTCATCAGAACTAATAGATTCTCAATATTCCTGCAGTCAAGATTTGTCCCTCAAGGTATCTTGCTGTATTTTGACACAGACCAACACTTTAGTATTCACTGGAGAACTAACTGGACTGGGACCAGAAGTTCTTCAACATTTGCATTCTGTTATGGAGAATGTATTCACAACTGCATTCACCTGATGGAACAGCAGCACTACAGCAAGTGACCTGAAGTGGCTGAAAAAACTAAAGAAGAGAAATGTTTTTTGTTTGGGTCTACTCTGGAGTATCTTCAGCAGATTCTTTAAAGAAGGATGCTTTGTAAGTTGAAAACCACCAGGGGAAACTTTCAGCATCCTCTTTAACGAACCAACTAAACATTAAACTTTACACTTTTGCCTTGCTTCCACTAAGCGGTCTGGACCAGACCAGATCATTCTTTGCTGGTCTAGAACGGTCCGGGTTATTCAAGTGAGCGTTTCCATTGAGTGTTGGGCCATCAAAGCGCATGTGTGGTGTAGACCAATGACATAACTGTCCGTCAAAACGGTGAGACTACAGTGAAAGACTCAGATACGGAGGGAAAATGAAAAAGATAACCGCAGAGGATCATTATAATTCAGATCAGGTGTTTATTATAGATGAAGCTGGACTTTACGCTGCAGAACAGTCTATTTTTCTGAATTAAAAAGAAAAAAAACTCCTTATGTTGAGCAATACTCCAATGTTCTTAAATAAAGGTCTTACAAAGCAGATCAGAAGTGTTGTTAACCGGACACTGTTGTATATATCTTTATCCCCCCTTTTTATTTTTTATTTTCAGATATATATATATATATTCATATTTTTTATTTTTTATCTCATTATATTATTCTTATCCTTTTGCATAGGAGCACAGGTCACTGGAACCAAATTCCTTGTATATATCCTGTACTTGGCCAATAAAGCTGATTCTGGTTCTGATTGTTGATGAGCATGGATCAGAACTGACATTCTGAGGCCGCGGGGTTGGGTGAGACGGAAACATGGCCTGTGTCTGTATTTGTGGATTTGACCTCTGGACACAATTAAACTGTTATCGCCGCGAATAAGTGGACTATTGTCTGAATTTATTATTCTTTACGAGAAGATTGCATGGTTGAAGAAGAATCCAGACGAAAAGAGGACCAAACTTTCGGTTTGGATCTTGAGTGAGGAAAAGCTCTGGTCGGACACTGCCTCTCGTCATAAAATCTTTCCACCAATCAATAGGTTACATCGGGTGACGACAGAAGCTCCGCGCTCATGGGTCCAATCCACTTTTCTATGGATCTACGACCAACGGGGGACCAGAAATTGTACCAGTCGGTCCAACTTAATGGGACCATTTTGCAATGGAAACACTATAAAGTCCAGTCTGGTTCAGGAGAAACGAGGCATTAGTGTAATCACACAAGTAGTGCTCTTCAAACCAAGACTCTTCAATCAGATAGCCAAATTGAGAAATGTCATTATGGGACCAATGCTCAGCCACTGAACCCTACACTATGGGCCTAGTCATGAACTGTTTTGGAGCAAATGTAAAGGCTACATATAGCTTAGAGCTTTAGTGACTCTGCAAAAAAAATTGCCATCGTGTGTCCACTTCATCTGGCTATAATTCTACTCTATAAGTGGTCTATCATTTTAAGGATTTGCTGTCATTCACAACTGCTTCCGCTTTTCTGTAATACTACTGAGAATGACATTAAGAATATTTAGTATCATTACATTTTACATCCTGGAATTCCCTGAGCTCTCAAGAGCAGCACATTCTTACCAAATGTTGGATAAAGCCAACCAGCTCAGTGGCCTTGTGGTTGAGTGTCCGCCCTGAGACTGGAAGGTTATAAGTTCAAATCGAGGCCGAGTCAAAGCAAAGACTCTAAAAATGAGACCCAAAGCCTCCCCGCTTGACCCTCAGCACGAAGGGGTTTGATTGGAGTGGTCAAACCACCAACTGGTTCCCGAGCGCGGCTGTGTCTGCAGCTCACCGCTCCCCCAGAGGAGGGGTCAAATGTGGACAACAAATTTTACACATCTAGATGCGTGACAGCTAACGAGACTTTAACTTTAGCAGTGGTCACATCTACATTCATAATTTTATAAACATGATAAAAATGCCTAAATGGAATTATCTGTTTGGGTAAATGAATAACTTTAGAATCATAAAATGTGCATATGCCATGTTGAGATGCAACTTTATTCCATAAAGGCTAGTAGCACTTATCTCAATTTTACATACTGTAATTCTAAACTAATGACAACTTGCATTACAATATTGGTATTTTTCATAGTATTTGTAAAGAATAAAATGAAAAACACAAAAACTTACAGGACAAAATGCAAAACAATATTTCCAAACTGTTCAGTTTTTGTGCTTTGTTCTAACACATAGTCCTCTACTGTATGCTTACTTGTCTGCTACTATGCAGCCATTGAATTTTGTGCTCTCATGCGCTTCATTGCATGAGAAAAGTAGTCTTTTTAGAGTCAGGAATTGGAATATGATTTCATTGTAGTGAACATTTTTTTATGAAACCCAAAGAAACCTTCTGGCAGTGGATTTGTGCATCAGAGTCTCGTCCTTTTAGGTTTTTCTTTACCTCATGCTTGACGTGTGAAACAGTGTGAAACAGTTGGGGTACTGCTTGAACAATTCTCCTTCTCTGAGAAGTTTATTGGTTGTGTTAATTAAAAGGCCTCTCTGTCTCAACCAAAAATATATTTTTTAATTATAGAGTTTAAAAAACATTCTTAGGGCTTGTATAGATATTTTTTTCTCCCTGCATTTCGGTGGATAAACTCATTAGCCCAGCATTGTCAAAGCTAAATATTTATTCATTCTAGTAGCAGAGTTTTGTCCTTGAGTGTGACCATAATCATTAATTTTTTAAAGTCCAGCCTATGGAGTTTTTATTCCAATTTCAACACCTGATTTGTCAGAGAAGGTTAATTTTCCCACAAAGAACTGAGTTGGATAAACAGAAGAAATACAAATGTATATGTATAGTATAAAGTATGAGGCATGAAACAAATAATTTGAGAATAATTCATATAAATCTTTGAAACGTGTATTAGGGTTTGATAGGATCCTGTAATATCCCAATACATGCAGTATAAAGGTTCTGTAAGTGCATTTCTATTGTCCAGCATTCTAAAGTGACAAGAAAAACTGGATTTTAAAACTTTGATACTGGCACCTATACAAATAATGATTGAAGAGTTATATTTAACAATCTTTTTACTGACAAAAAAGGTCATCATGGGTAACACATGGTTGGTTATGCAGTACATAACGAAAAATTTTGTGTTTTAAAAGTGGAATTCCAGTCTAAAGTGTTTTCACCAACTCTACAAAGGGAACTGTGACCCTTTTCCTCAATATCTAAGCTCCATACTCACAATAGATAGATAGCTTTATTAATCTTTTTGGGACATGCCCGCAGGGAAATTGAACATTTTCACAATTTTCTTACTTTTAAAAATACCGTCTTATTTAAGATAAGATATACTTTATTTTTTCAACTGTTTCATCTTTTAAGTTTATTTATTAATCCAGGAACATCTAAGAAGTCAATCTTTATAGTGATTTCACATATTATCTTTCCTATTATCATAGTTATTCATTTATATCTCAAAAAAGTGAAGGTGAAATTTTCTTAATTAAACTGACCTAAGCCTACCCACAACCCATCTGGGCAAAAACCACGCTAAAGAATCAGGATCTTAATCTTGATAATGGTCTTTCTGTTTGATAAATAAGGCCCTGAAAATACATGACTTCTGTTAGTGTTAGTATATACTCATGGCATTCAAGATAAATGTGAAATTCTAAAAAATCTACAGGAGGATTAGAATAAATCTTTGGGTCTTCAGAAAGAGTATATTTACCTCTCAAAGTCCCAGATTTGAAGAGGAGAGAAGTTCTCGCAGCACGCAGTGCCCGTCACAAAGGAACTAGACGCAAAAAAAAAAGAGAGGATGAACTGAAAACAGGAAAAACATTGGATACATGTTCCCTCACTATATCGTGGTTTGCCTTCTTGCTGTTTCAAAGATTTTTTTCAGGCAACTATGCATGCTTTTTTTTCCTTCTTTTTTACAGCAAGTTGTTCTGCATCCTGATTGGCTGTTGCCCTTATCAATTGTTTTGGCAATCTGCCAGTCCAGCTCTTCCTCCTCTGTTGGCTCCGCCCTCCTAGCAGGACATCAGGTGGAGCTCATCACTGATCAGCAGTGTTTGCTTCCACTCTGTATAAAAGAGCTAGTGCAGATCTTTTCTGTAAGTGAAAAACTGAACCTGTGTGGAAAAAGGATACCAATGGAAAAACTGAAGAGACAGCCGGTAAGCCCTTCTTTTTCGTCCCCTGACTGACTACAATCAAGTTCTGGAAGACCTGCTTTTTGCTCTGGCAACTACTTACCTGCTGGTTGGAGCTGGTTTGATTACTTACTTGGTTTTCCTTCTGCTGTTCAAGGTTTTTCACCTGTGGATATTTTTCTAAAGAAACAGTTGATGTTTCCAAGTGAAGCTGTGGATGTTTCAAGAGAAACTGGATGTTTCAAGAGAAACTGGATGTTTCAAGAGAAACTGTGGATGTTTCCAAGAGAAACTGTGGATGTTTCAAGTAAAGCTGTGGATGTTTCAAGAGAAACTGAGAAACTGTGGAGCTTTATCAAGAGAAAGCTGAGGAAAATCCAAAGGAAAGCAAAAGGAAAACTCAAACAAAAGGAAATCTCAAAGCCAAGATCAAATCTAAAGTAAAAAACCAAGCACAAAGAAGAAAGAAAGGAAAGCTCAAGAACTCAGAAGAAAGTACAAGCTCAACTTGAACCTGTTTTTGCTCGAAGCAAAAACTGAAACAAAACCACTTCAGTAAACCACAATTAATGGCAAAAACAGACATCACTGTTTCAACTGAAAAATAAACGAAATTCTGAGTGAAATCCTTCTCAATCTCTTTATTCATGATATCCTATCCTTTCAAGTGTGGGAATCCACACAGTTAAAAAACTGCAGCACTTGACAGTGAAAAACCGACTGAAGACTGGATCTGTAAAAAAGCCCTGGAAAAAGAAGGATCTGTGTCACGGTGAAGACAAGATGGCTGACTCCGTGATTCTGGAGCAGCTGAAAGCCAGCAGAACATCAGCAAAGCGTCAGTTCTCCCGTCTAGCCAACAATGTGATTAGAACCCACACCATAATGTCTGAAGAGGAGCTCAAAGAAAGTTTTAAAAAGCTTGCAATTGAGGCAAACAAAGTTATGGAAAGCAATGATGATGTTGAAGCCCAATACAATGCAGAAAATCAAACGGAGCAGAGTGCAAGTGGATTAACTAAGCAGCAGAAGGCCGATTTGGAGAAATCTGCAAGTGAATGTGAGCAGAAACTGAGTGAGCTGAAAAACCTGATACAGACAACATTGTGGCACACCTATGGAGAAGAAGAGCTGGTGCTGGCAATACAAGCTGCTGAAACAGAAGCAGATCGAGTGGAGTCGATTCAACCCAGTGAATACAGTGAAGCCTTCAATTTCATGATAGAGCACCTGAGGTCTTTAGTGACTACTGCAAAAGAAGTGCATTTGAAGTGGAAGTGCTGGGCTCCACCAGCGGAGCAAAAAGAGTTTCAGAGTCGCATCCGATGCCTTGAGCTTAATCTGCCCAAGCTATTCTCACGAAAAGCAGACTTCATCCAGGCAAAAGCAAGAGAAGATTCTGAGAGGGTGATGAATGCAAGTGCATTAAGTTACACCACGCCTGCCATTAAATTGAAGCCAGCCTCCCTCCCAAAGTTCACTGGAGTCAGACGTGACTTCTATCGTTGGAAAAGAGACTGGGAGGCCCTCCAAATGCAAGGGGAACCAACCGGCTCGAGGGAGGTTAAAAAGTTTCAACTTCTTGATAGCATTGATGAGAGGACTGCTAGAGATCTTCGCCTGTCAAACTGCAAAACAGCAGATGACATTTTTCGTGTTCTTGGGAATAGATTTGGAAACAAAGCTTCAATTGCCATAGAAATTGTAGAAGAACTACAGAGGATCCCAGCCATCAAGACTCAGCAACCAAAGAAAATAATTGGACTAATACAGTCTGTTGAGAGAGCCCTCCTGGACCTGAAGGACCTTGGTGAAACTGGAGCCATAAGGAACCCACTTGTCACCAAATCAATTGAGAGCAAACTCCCAGATGTCCTGAAGAAGGAGTGGCTTCTTTATGTGCTAGAAAAGGGTGAGGACAACCGATTTGACAGTCTGCTCACTTTCCTAAAGAGCCAGGAAGCTATATATGAGCAGCTGGACCAACTAAGTGAAGATCCACGAAAATCCAGGCCTGAACCAAGACAAGCCCAGACCAGGACCTCAAACCAAAGCCAACCTCTAGGGTGTGTCGTCTGTGGAGACACCAAACACAAAAGAAAGCTATACTTCTGCAGAAAGTTTCGGACACTCAAACTATCAGAGAAAAATGATGCTGTGAGAAGACTGGGAGCATGCAGAAGATGCTTGGAGGTTCACTCTGAAGATGGCCACTGTAAATCAGAATTCCTCTGCAAGAACCCAAGTTGTAAAGACTCACGGACAGCAGAGCATCACATCTACCTGTGCCCACAGAAGATCAAAAGCAGCACAGTGGGAGGAGGCAAAAGTAGGAGCTATACTGATGCTCAAGAAGACTTCGTCAGAAGACTCCCACCTGAGCTTGCAGAGCAATGTCGCAGCGTCTTTTCAAACACGGTGTCCCAGACAACACGCACCTTAAACCAGCAAAGTCTTCTGGAAAAATATGACCTGGTGGAGTGGCCCGTTATCATGATGCTTCTTGAGGTCACAGCCAATGCAGGACAAAAGATCGGCACCTTAATCGACCTTGCATCAGACACAAATTATATCACGCATGAGACAGCTGAACGTCTGAACCTCAGAAGTGAAATCATAAAGCTCATTGTCCATGGAGTCGGCGGTATGGAGGTCACTGTAAACACCAAAAGATATTTCCTAAAGATCCGGGTCCGAAATGAAAAAGGCACCTTCAAATCCCACCAATTAATCTGCTATGGCCTAGACACAATTGCAGACATCAACAGGCATGTCACGGCTAAGCAGCTCCAGAAGTTCTTCCCTGATGTGTCGCTCAATGAACTGCAGAGGCCAAGAAAAATCCAGCTTCTAATAAGCCACAAAGAAGGTCGACTCGCCCCTCAAAAAATGCGTACAGTGGGCGACCTTGTGCTTTGGGACGGACCATTAGGAAAAACTGTAGCCGGAACTCATCCTGAACTGTTTGAAAATGCCACTGTTTCAGCTCACATGTCACAAACACATCTGGCAAGATCTATGAGGACCGCTGCCGTGAAATATCAAGAGCTCACCTGTGCCATACCAGCCAGCCAGCATTCTTTCTCTTCTGCAACCACTCGTGACTTCTTTGAGTGGTGGAAGTGGGAAAGCATTGGAGCTGCCTGCAACCCTAAATGTGGTGGCTGCCGCTGTGGAAATTGCCATCCTGGTGGCAAGGACATGACTCTAGCTGAAGAGTGTGAGCTGGAAACAGTGAAGAGCGGCCTAAAGTATGTTAGTGCGGATGAACACAGTGAGAATCCCCACTGGCACGCAAGCTATCCATGGGTTGAAAACCCATCCTCTTTGCCAAATAACAGGAAAGCAGTTGAGGCAACCTTCCTTCGAACAGAGAAGCAGCTGGCCAAAGAACCACAGTGGAAAGCTGCATATGCCGTTCAAGTTCATGAAATGGTTGACCGTCAAGCTGCTAAAAAGTTATCCAATGAGGATCTACTTGCCTGGACTGGACCGACCTGGTACATAAGTCATTTAGTCGCTCCAAATCCTCACTCGGTAACAACTCCAGTGAGACTGGTTTGGAATAGCAGGCAAAAGTACAAAGGCCAAAGTCTAAACGACCTCCTTTTGAAAGGCCCAGACGTCCTCAACCCCATCCGTGCAGTCCTTCTCAAATTCCGCCAAGGTTCTTTTGCCGCTCTGGGGGACATCACTAAGATGTACAACTCTGTTTGGCTGGAAGAACAAGAGGTCCATCTTCACCGATTCCTGTGGCGGGATTCTGAAGAGGAGGAGCTGGAGGAGTTTGCAATCACGAGAGTCAACATTGGAGACAAACCGGCAGGTTGTATAGCCCAACTAGCAATGAGAGAAACAGCCAACCTACCCCAATTCAACCATCTACATGAAGAGCGTAGAGTGCTACATGAACACAGTTATGTAGATGATATCTTGACATCTCACAATGACCTGGAAAGGCTCAAAACCATCACAAGCAATGTGGAGTTGATCCTAAAAGCAGGAGGGTTCGCATTAAAGCCGTGGGTCTTCTCTGGGCAAAGGAGAGAGGAAAAAGAAGAGCAGTCTCCAAAGATTGTCGTTTTACCAAACCAGCTCAAAGACGAAGACAACAAGGCGCTTGGTCTTGGATATATGGTAGAAGAGGACAAGCTGCGCGTGATGGTGAAAATAAACTTTTCAAAAAGGAAGAAAAAGATGAGATTTGGTCAAGACCTGCTGCTGGAGGACGTGAGAGCTCAGACACCAGACCCACTGACAAGACGTGAACTGCTGAGTCCAGTTGCCGGACTGTACCATCCAATTGGCCTGACGACCCCTATGAAACAAAAGGGGGCCATTTTGGTTCGGCGGGCCAATCATGTCAGCAAAAGATGTGACTGAAACTGCCCGAGAGAGTATTTGTAAATTACAAAAGAAATCCTTTGTGGCCGCACTGACAAGAGCCCAAACTAAGACAAGACAAGGAGATCAAAGTCATATGTGTCTAGCACCATCAAAGTCAAGTGAAACTCAAAAAGCCACCCAAAGACCACCAGCCGGTGAGGCCGTCAAAAATCTATTGGAGGAACACCGATTTAGCAGTTTGACTTGTCTAGTAAAGACTATAGCCTGGATCTGGAGAGCAGCCAAAGCCTTTGCTGCATCAAGCAAGGCTCTAAAAACAGCAAAGTGGAGGCAATTCCAGAAAAAGGACCATCACTGCCATGGAACGTCAAGATGCTCTAAGAGACTTTTTCTCGCTGCACAGCAGGGAGTGACATTCCCACCTACCACCACAGACCGCCTTGTAGTCTACAAAGAGCCCTCAAACTGGGATGCTAGTCTGCGGTGGAAGGATCCAAGCATTTGAGAAGGATGGCAGTTTCTGTTCCTCTTCTACCCACAGTGCCTGGGTTTCCATATTGTTGGCCCGTGAGGCTCACAACAATGGTCATGAGGGAGCATCTGCAACACTACTGAAGATGAGAAGGAAAGCCTGGGTCGTCCAAGTAGAAAAATCGCCCAAAAAGTCATTGATAGCTGCATCTATTGCAAAAAGTCAAGAGCAAAAAAATGCCAACAAATGATGGGGGACTTACCTAAAGAGAGATCCAGACCTGCAGCTCCTTTTGAATTCACCACTGTCGACCTCTTCGGTCCATATCTTGTTAAAGATGAAGTTAAGAAGAGGGTTACAATGAAGGTGTGGGCATCGTCTTCAGCTGTTTAGCCAGAGGGCCATTCATACGGACCTGGTTACACTTTATCCACTGAGAGCTTCCTGATGGCATACAAGCGGTTCACTGCTTTAAGAGGTCACCCAAGAAAAATCTGGTCTGACCCCGAAACAAACTTTATTGGAGCCAAACCTTGTCTTGAAGAGCTCTATCAGTACTTGGACAGCCAAAATAAAAGCTACACTAGAAGAAAACTTTGCACAGAACAGAACGGAATGGGAGTGGAAGATCCAAACCAGCCGATTCTCCTCACCGTAATGGTGCAGCTGAGGCCGCTGTTCGTATCATCAAAAAAGCACTTCAGAGCCTAGGTAGAGAGACTGGTCTCACTTACAGTGAACTCCTAACAACTGTGCAACTGGCTGCCAATCTTGCCAACGAGAGACCAATAGACGCCAGAGTCCAAAGCAGTGAGGAATCTGTGCAGTATGTGGACGCCCAACTCTCTTCTCTTGGGACGTGCATCTTTAAAAGGCGATGTTGTGTGACTTTCAACCACAAAGGCTACGTCGTTCAAAAGGCTCCAGGAAATGCAGAAATCAGGTCAACAAGTTCTGGAAGGCCTGGAGCCAGCTCGCTGGTCCCAATCTGTTCATAAGAAGCAAGTGGCACACCAGACCAAAGGAAACGTTGCAGTCGGTGACATTGTCTGGGTGTTGTGACCAGAATGCTTTAAGAGGTTCATTTCAAGCTTGACGTGTCATAAGTGGTCAATCCTGATGCCCGTGGTGTAGTTCGGGATGCAACATCAGGACCGTCTCCAGCTGTTGTGTTCAGCGACGGTACCTGACCAAACCAACCAACCAGTTCTGAGTAGTGACATCCATCCAACCTTCCTGCACAGAGATGTTCGTCGTTTAGTCGTTTTACTTCCGGTTGAAGAACAGGTAGAAAGCTACTAAACCCTGACCGGGCAGTTTCGCCCAGAGTTTGTGTGATCATCCCAGCGATCACCGGGGACGATCAAGTGGGAGGTGTTTTGGCAATCTGCCAGTCCAGCTCTTCCTCCTCTGTTGGCTCCGCCCTCCTAGCAGGACATCAGGTGGAGCTCATTCACTGATCATACAGTGTTTGCTCTCCACTCTGTATAAGAGCTAGTGCAGATCTTTTCTGTAAGTGAAAAACTGAACCTGTGTGGAAAAAGGATACCATGGAAAAACTGAAGAGACAGCCGGTAAGCCCTTCTTTTCGTCCCCTGACTGACTACAATCAAGTTCTGGAAGACCTGCTTTTTGCTCTGGCAACTACTTACCTGCTGGTTGGAGCTGGTTTGATTACTTACTTGGTTTTCCTTCTGCTGTTCAAGGTTTTTCACCTGTGGATATTTTTCTAAAGAAACAGTTGATGTTTCCAAGTGAAGCTGTGGATGTTTCAAGAGAAACTGGATGTTTCAAGAGAAACTGGATGTTTCAAGAGAAACTGTGGATGTTTCCAAGAGAAACTGTGGATGTTTCAAGTAAAGCTGTGGATGTTTCAAGAGAAACTGAGAAACTGTGGAGCTTTATCAAGAGAAAGCTGAGGAAAATCCAAAGGAAAGCAAAAGGAAAACTCAAACAAAAGGAAATCTCAAAGCCAAGATCAAATCTAAAGTAAAAAACCAAGCACAAAGAAGAAAGAAAGGAAAGCTCAAGAACTCAGAAGAAAGTACAAGCTCAACTTGAACCTGTTTTTGCTCGAAGCAAAAACTGAAACAAAACACTTCAGTAAACCACAATTAATGGCAAAAACAGACATCACTGTTTCAACTGAAAAATAAACGAAATTCTGAGTGAAATCCTTCTCAATCTCTTTATTCATGATATCCTATCCTTTCAAGTGTGGGAATCCACACAGTTAAAAAACTGCAGCACTTGACATCAATCAATCCTGTACAGAATGATCTTTAGTGGCATTCTTTAATACTGGACTTACAGTATTTCTCTTTTTTTTTTTTTAACTTGTCCTGTCCAACAGCTGAGCAAGCAGATACGGGCTGAGAGCCTCTTGCGTTGGACAGATTTTAATGTCCCAACAGGGGTTTATACTTAATAAACCCCTGTTGTATTTCATGCTAAACTTTATTTTAATTATGTTGTATCTTTTTCTTTTTTTTTGTTGGACCGGACGGAAACAAGGGGGGGAATAAAAGAGTGGGGTTAAGAGAACAAAGAAGGTAACACAGAGTAGCAACATCCTATAACAACCAGGTCTAAATAACAATCTGGAATGGGCGGGGCCTGTCTACACACACACAGTTATACACATACCTTTTGGCTAGAATAATCTTTACCTTTAAAGTTGTCAAAAATGTACACAATACCACTGCAGCTCACACACAATCATAGAAGCTGACATAAATAAAGCCTTTCATTCCATCACACATTCTGTTAGTGCGAGGTGAGCTGACACCTGTGCTCAGGTGAGTGTTTATGTTTTGCTGATGTGGATGTTGATGGAATGTATAGAAGGAGAGAGAGCCCGGCCACCCCCACGCCAAGGCCCCCCCACCGGGGCGGCAGCAGCAGCACGGGCCCCCCAACACCCGCCAGGAGTCATGGAGAGAACCAGTCAGCCGCAGAATCCCACCAGACACCCAGACCAGGGCACGCGGGACCGCCGCAGAGGCCCCCACGCCCGAGAGCCGGTAGGCACGGGAGCACAGAGAGCGCGGACCCCCGCCCAGCCAGAGCAGCAATCCCCCACGCCCAGAGGGCCAACACAAGGCCCCACACCCGGAGAGCCCCCCAACCCCAGAGGAGCAGCACACCACCACCCAGCAGCGCCGAGCATCCCCCCGCCCCACCCCAGGCATCTACTGCTTGCTGGCAGTGATGTCCAAGCACCCCCCCACCAAGGTCCTACGTGTCTAAGGTGCAAATAAGACTAAGGGGAGGGGCAAACTCATGCGGCGGCCACTGGAGGGAGGGCCACTTGCAGGTAGTCCACCCCCAGCAGCACGCCGCAATACAACCACCTCCCCTTCACCCTAATATATGTTTGTATGAGGAAGAGGGTAGGTTGGGGGCAGTTGGCTGACCGACCCCCGATGGTGGACCGCTGTCCCCCGGCCCCCCCCAGCGCTGGGACCAAGTTCACTCCAGCCCATGGGACAGTATCTACAGTATTTCTCTTTGAAGGTTTGAACTTTGAGAGTATATAAAGTGTGTAGTAAAGACATTTACAGCATTAAAATATCTTTAGTCCTCCTTTGTGGATTTCACTTATTGCGCGTTATTTATAGAACATAACCCAGCGGTAAACAAGGGGACACTGTTTATCTCTTGGATATCCATGATCAGCGCAAGGGAGGGAATCTCCAAATTCAGTTGGTTTTATCTGAGTTTCATGTTGTGTGTCAGGAAAATTTCAATTAGGATGGAACGCCAGAAAAGCCAAATCTTGATATGAAATTGGTGCTTCAATTACCTTTTTCATTTGCAGCTGTGACCAAAGTGTTATGTGAGTGTCATTATTAACTATATGACTGCTAACAATGCAACAGCTAATGTGAATGCATTGGCTGTCAAAACAAATAACTCCACCAGGAATTTTTGAAACTGTCTTGGGCTAAATAAGAAACCTGTGCACCACCTCAAGTTTTGAGCATAAAGAAAAGGAAATAAGACTCAGATAACCAATCAGAAGTGTTTTTAAGGCTTTTTAAAATCGTTCTCTGCTTACAACTGTTTCCATTGCAAACATTTTAATATCAATGTATTTTTTTATGGTTTTTTTTCTAATACTGTTTGGTTAATAATGATTTTTTTGGCTGTGAGTTCTACAGCTCTGACTACCTCTGAGCGGCTTTGCACCAAATCGGACAACTAGAGGTTTGAGCTCATTGTTCAATTACAATAATAATCAAGGGTCTGAAGGACGCATGGCAGCTCAGAGCTGTTGTGTGTGTGTGTGTGTGTGTGCGTTGAACAAAATCAAACTAAGCCAGTGAGGCGGCTGATGAGGCCCATCAAGGGGAGCGGTTTATTGCCAAGCCCTCATAATTAGTGTTGGGTAAATTCATTTAAGGTCATAATGGGTCGAACAAGGACGGCATCTGTATGCATTGTAGGTGACCTCTGAATTGGCTGACATGGGATACAATAGGGTTATGGTCACACTAACAAAATGGACCCCATTACTTCCTGTTCCTCCCATTACTAACCCCTCACTGGACTGCAGCGCTCCCTATTTCAAGACCACGAGGACACTGGCCATTAAATACAAGAGTCACGTCCTCTTCTGCTTTTTTAGCTACCCTCATTCATCTAAAGGGCCAAAGAGTTTTAGTTGGGGCCCGATTATGCAAATATATTATTATTATTAAAAAAAAGAAAAGAAAATTGTGTTATGGGCCTTAAGAGATTTAATCCAAGCTCAGGTGTGATGCGGGAGCGTTGTAGCTACAGCCGACGGCTCATATTAGCTACAGGTTGGCTGCAGCCACAGGCTCTCTGCAGACCTTACAAAACTCCAAACTCACATATGTTCATGCTAATCCTCCTTCAACAGACAAGTCCAAGGCAACAGACATACACTTGGTGTATAAGACTTTAGTTTTTTTATTTTACTAAAGCCGACACTAGACACAGACCTCCTCAACTACAGTGAACAGGACAATTTATAATACATGGCCCCTCCCTTGGGCCAGGTTGTTCCACTTTGGGCTTAACGACTGACTTTTGGTCAGGCACGAGAAAAGCCTACCAAAATCAGAGCTTGGGTCCTTTAACCAAGGAAGTACAACTGAAAGGTAAGGAAATACAAGGTGTGTCGGTAGATATTAATATTAATCCCAAGGGATATTATATGGCAGTCTGTAGCTCCAGGTTATTCACACAGATTAAAAAAGACATTAAAAATGAATAAACAAACATATAGATATATAGGCCTCCGTCGGTCAGGGATGACCATGGGTGTAGTGTCCTAATCCTGATTGGCTGCCCGGCTGGAGCAGTGTCGTCTGTGGCTGTAGAGACCAATGCGAGAGAGGCAATCTCTCTCGCAGAGGTTGCAGCAGTGAAGGGTGTCTGGTGTGGTGGAGTGCTGGGCCTTTCTGCTGCGGCGTCCATCAGCTGCTCTTCCCCTGCTTTCAGATGACAATACTTCTCCATGCCGAGCGGTTGGCTGCAAATTTTCCCAGGAATCGGCATCGATGCCAACAGCCTTCATGTCTCTTGTTGATAACGTCTTGTGTAGCAGGGCTTTGGACGTCCGGCATTCTCTATTTCCCTAATTTCAGCTCACACGTACAGGATGTCTTTGGGGGTTCTCCCATCCTTCATACGGTAGATGTGGCCCAGCTAGCGAAGTCTAATGTCTAATACATATATTTAAAAGGGTTAAAATTAAATGATTAGACCAATAAAAAGCAATAAAAACAGTAGTTTAGTTTAGTAGTTTTAGTTTTTGTGCTGATCGCATTTAAAATCCATGCAAATAACATCAATCAAAATAGAACCCGCTAGAATAATTATGAGAAAAAAGCCACAAGAACATGTTAAAAACACAAAAACACAATTTTCATCAAAGTTGGTCTTTGAATCACAAGAGGAAATCACTTTTAATAAAGGGGTTTGTTATTTGCATCAATGAATGCAGGAGAGCTCCCAGTCCTATAAACAGACTGTGTAAGTCACACGTGTTGAATTCAATTAATTCTATCTGGCCTTCCAGATCATTTGACTTGATTCCCAATGTTATCTTGCACTTATTTCAAACTTGTATAATTTTGACAAAATATATTTTTATGGAGAGTAAAATATTGAAAGTTATTTAAGTTGATTTATTCTGGAATACTACTCCTGCCTTTTTTATTCATAGTAGTGTTACAAAGTTACACTTTTCAAGTTTTTTAAAATGTAGTTTTAGAGTGTTCAATAAATGCCTATCCTGCTTGGCCCACGACTTTCAGTGTGTTTGGGATTTTGGGCCCCTGTGAGATTGACTAAGTAATTTAGCTGTAGACTCTGGGGTGGTCTAGATCTACCTCGTCACACCCTGGGTTGGTAATTTGTTGCGATTGACCCTGGGCTTTGTGTCTCGTATCTAGTTTCTACCTGGTTTCTAAATATGTTTAGGTTTACAGGGTTATGATGCTTTTATGTTGGTCAAGAAGAGACACAATGCCTGAAGGCTGTAAGAGGTGACCCTTACTCCCCAACATGCCCCCTCCCACCCGCCCTTTCACTTTAAGTCTTCCCTGATTTTCTCCCAGTGGCCTCTCACACACCGATATACATGGGCAAGCATTTACATGCCCTCAGACATTCACTTTGATACACACAAATGCACGTATGCACACACAAATATCCTGTTGTTCCATCACTACCCCCTGTGGTCTTTCTGGCTTCTGTTTGAGTCTCCAGTGTATGGGGTCACCTCACCAGGACATTCCTCAGCTACCCCCTTTTGCTCTGTTCACCCGGTTGGAACAGACTGGGAGCCGACATAAGTTTCTCCACCGACCTATTCAACTGCAAACTGAACATCGGCCAGATTTTCAAGCATTAAAATGTTTTTTCATTGGCTCATTGTGCTCTTTTTACAAAGGAAAGTGTAGGAGGGAGATAGTCATAGATTTGTTTTTGGAACAGTGGGTAAGAAATAAACATTACTTAAAACATCATAAACATGGATAAACTAGATGTCCGTAATTTAGAACATAAATGTGGACTAATAAAATAGATTGCTGCTACGCTTGTTTAATGTACAAATACATATTTTTAGGAGATTTAGTGCATAGTAACACAAATGGACAAAATTGTTGGTAAATAAAAGAAAAGCTCACAATGGTCACAGAAAAAACTTAAATCTGACAAAAGCAATAAATTCAAATTTTATGACCTTCATTCAATGAAAATGAGACATTGATTTTCAACCATGCTTCAACAGAATTATTTATGAAAATAAAATCATGAAACAGGCCTGGACAAAAATGATGGTACCTCTGACTTAACATTTTGTTGCACAACCTTTTGAGGTTTTCTCTGAAATCAAACGGTTCCTGTAACTGTCTATGAGACTTCTGCACCTGTTGACAGGTGTTTTGGCCCACTCCTCATGAGCAAACTGCTCCAGTTGTCTCAGTTTTGAAGGATGCCTTTTCCAGATGGAATGTTTCAGCTCCTTCCAAAGATGCTCAATAGGATATAGATCAGAGCTCATAAAAGTCAGCTTTAGAATACTCCAATGTTCTCCTCTGAGTCTTTCATGGGGGTTTTTAGTTGTGTTTTGATCGCTGTCCTGTTGCAAGACCCATGAGACCAAGCTTTCTGACCCAGGTCAACACATTTCCCTCCAGAATTCCTTGATAGTCTTGGGATTTCATTGTATCCTGCAAAGATTCAAGAACCCAGTTTCAGATGCAGCAAATCAGCCCCAGAACATAACAGAACCTTCACCATGTTTCACAGTAGAGACTGTGTTCTTTTCTTGATAGGCTTCATTTTTCCATCTGTGAACATAAAGCTGTTGTGCCTCCCCAAAAATGTAATTTTTTGTCTCATTTGTCCATAGAACATTCTCCCAGTAGCTTTGTAGCTTTTTATGATTTGTTTTCAATGGTCCTCCTTGGTTTTCTCCCATTAAGTCCACTCTATGTCAAACAAGGACAGATGGTGCGATCTGACACTGGTGCTCCTTGAGCTTGAGGTTCATCTTTAATCTCTTTAGAGCTGTTTCTGGGCTCTTTTGTTACCTTTAGTATTATCTTTTCTTTGATTTGTCATCGTTTTTCCTCTTGTGGGCTCAACCAGGGAGGTTGGCTACAGTCCCATGGACCTTAAATTTCTGAATAATATGTGCGACTATAGGAACATCAAACTGTTTGGAGATGATCTTATAGCCTTCTCCTTTACCATCCTTGTCTATAATTTTCTTTCCAATGTTTTCAGATGGTGCAGCGGCAGGGCGATCAACTCTTGATCAGAATATTGCAGGTTCGATTCCTGCCTTGTCCGCTCATGTGTTGAAGTGTCCTTGGGCAAGACACTGAACCTCACATTGCCTCCGGTGGAAGGTTGCACCAGTGTTTGGCAGCAGAGCCACCGCCAATGTGAAAATGGGTCTGTGACTGTGAGGAAGGTAGAAAAGCGCTTTACACGTACAGTCATGTGAAAAAATTAGGACACCCTTTGAAAGCATGTGGTTTTTTGCAACATTTTTAATAAATGGTTATTTCATCTCCATTTCAACAACACAGAAAGATTCAAATAATCCAACTAAACAAATAAAACTGAAGAAAAGTCTTTTCAAGATCTATTCTGTAAATGTGTCATTTTACAAAAATGCCTATTCTAACTATATTGGCATGGTCCTTCCTTCCTTGACAACAATGAGTAAAATGTCCTGGGGTCACCTCACCAGGAAATTAGATGGTTAAACAAGCTAGTATTAGCAACACACTGGATCAAAATCCTGCCGTGCTTAAAAAGTCCCCCAAGATTAAGTCTGAGAAGGTCTGGATACTCCAAAAGAGGATCGAGAGGATCGAGTCTTGTGGTCAGATGAGACCAAAGTGAAGCTCTTTGGTTTAAACACTACTCATTGTGTTTGGAGGGCAAAGAATGCCAAGTAACTCAGTGGGCATGTGGAAGAGTGACCGTCCTGAGACTGGAAGGTCGTGAGTTCAAATCCAGGCCAAGACGAACCAAAGACTCTAAAAATGTGACCCAATGCTTTCCTGCTTGACACTCAGCAGGGGGTTAAGCCACCAAATGGTTACAGAGCGTGTCTACAGCCCACTGCTCCCCCAGGAGATGGTTCAAATGTGGAGAACAAATTTCACACATAACGGGACTTTAACTAACATTCAAAATAAACTTACCCACTGTAAAGCAGAAGTGCTGATTTAGCATGCTTTTGGGCTGATGCTATTAAGGAAAACCTGAATTTACCATATCTGGTGAGATTTTGGTCACCAAAATCACCAGTGAGTCCACCAGTGAGACTAGTAAGGATGAAGCTTGCTGTGTCATCCAGTGTGGTAATGATTCTAAACACATCACCCGGGCAACAAAGGAGTGGCTAACTCAAAAGCATTTGAAGGTTCTAGAGTGGCCTTCTCATATCGTCCTATTACCTCAATCCAATAGAGAATCTGTGGAGCTGAAAGTTCGCGTTGCTCGGCGACAGCCCCAAAACATAATAGCTCCTCAGAAAATGTGTTTGAAAGAAAGGGCCAAAATACCAGCTAGTGTGAGCAAACTAAGTTAAAACCTACAGGAAACACTTGACCCTTGTCGTTATCGAGCAGAATCACATTTCAAAGTGGTAAAGTTTACTCTTGATATTTGTTACAAAATTATTATTCCTTTGCAATATTTTACACGTTTTAAAACCATACAATGGGATTTCCTGGTTTTATTTAATTACATTCTGTCTTCCACTGTTAAAATGTGCCAATGGTAAACGTTAGAGACCTCACATCTTATTGAGTGAGTTCAGCAATCAAAATTGGTGACAGTCAAACTCACAGTAGTGGATTTTCACTCCTGTCCCGTCCTGCTCCTGGTAATCGAACCCCCACTCCGGTTCAGTCTCTTGTCTCGCTCCCTTATGTTTTTGTCTTTATTTAGTCACAATGTAAAACATTAAATTGAATTGTGTCTGCTCCCATGCATGTTTTAGAGCAGTGGCCGAGTTCACGCTTCAAATGTGCATAGATGAAAGAAAGTACAGTTCATATTTTGAGATGGACAAAAATTATGTTTTATTTTCCAATTAGACAGGAATCACTGAGTGACAGAGAAGTATGTTGGAGCAGTGCAGGACATGTATGAGGGCTGTAAGACAGTGGTGGGGTGTGCTGTCGGGGTGACAGAGGAGTTCAAGGTGGAGGTGGGATTACATCAGGGATCAGCTCTGAGCCTCTTCCTGTTTGCAATGGTGATGAACAGACTGACTGATGAGGTCAGACAGGAATCACCATGGACTATGATGTTTGCAGATGATATTGTGATTTGTAGTGAGAGCAGAGAACAGGGGAGGAGGAGCTAGAGAGGTGGAGGAGGAGGTAGAGAGGTGGAGGAGGAGCTAGAGAGGTAGAGGAGGAGCTAGAGAGGTGGGGGAGGAGCAAGAGAGGTGGGGGAGGAGCTAGAGAGATGTAGGAGGAGCTAGAGAGGTGGAGGAGGAGCTAGAGAGGTGGAGGAGGAGGTAGAGAGGTGGAGGTTTGCCCTGGAAAGGAGAGGAATGAAGGTTATCCGCAGTAAGACAGAGTACATGTGTGTGAATGAGAGGAACCCAAGTGGAAGAGTGAGGTTACAGGGAGAAGAGATAAAGAAGGGGGAGGAGTTTAAGTAGACCAGGCTTCTGCACCCTAGGGCATGCTTGTTACAGGTGGCACATGGAGGGAAAGACGGTGGCACATCGGAGTTTGACAAAAATACGCAATTGATCTGTTGTTTGTTTGTATTTTTTTAATTTAAAGAGTGACGCTCTCTTCTCACAATGATCTTTGTTCCCCTATGGCATCATAAGGAAAGAGTCCATTCACGCAGCTGTGTGACCCACTTATATAAACACATTGCAGGTTTTTTCTTCTTTCCATAAAACTTTATACTTTCACAGAATGCACATTACTTTCCGCGTCAGCCTTCATGACCGGGGGGTTTAAGTTAATGTGAACCATAGAAAAAGAAAGAAAATGTTGTAATACTTCCTAGTACTTAGTAATACTTCCTGTGTTTGAAACTGTTGAGATGACAGTGCAACAGTCTCAAACGCAGCATCAGATTCTGCATTTGAGGGCGTTGAAGACCACTTTTAAAGGGTAAAATCAATGCTGCTAGATTCAACCTTTATCTCAAGAACACATGGATTTGAATTGGTCTGATGGATTATTTTTATCAGAGGTAAGACTGGAGAGTCTTTTCCTTGTTGACAATATGGCACGTGGGTGATTTCTCTGTCAATTAAAGCCAACTACCTGCCTTTTAGACTCAATACCCACGGCACTTTTGAAAACATTTAATAACTTCTTTGAGTTGGACATTTTTATGGACCCCTCAAATGAAAATCGTGTTGAGTTTTTAACATGTATGTGTAGCATTTCTCTTCTGAAACAGAAAAAATAAAATAAGAAATAATTTAATGTTTGCATTTCCGAGTATTCCTCTTTTTAAATCCCTGCCACTCAAAGTGTCAGAGAAAAACTGTGTTTGAATTCCTGAGCTTTGGTTACGTCATGATAGCTGTCCTGGATATAGCATATAGAGGATGGAGAAGAAAATATAACATCTCACTTCTGGTGTAGTCTGGAAAATTCTAGAGGGTATACTCTGATTTTCCCTCCATACCTCTTACTCTCACCTTTCTGGAGAAACATCTTTCCTAAAGCAGCTCTAACATCCACACAGGAAGCAGAATGTTCACCAATGTCCCTGTATTGATGAGCATTTAGTAAATGGACATGTATTGTTTATAAAGAAATATGTTGAAGAAATATGAAATATGTTTTAATGATTTGAAGACTTCTTGTGTTTCACAAGAAGTCTTCAAGTCATTAAAAGTTTGACCTTATTTGTCAATTATTAAATCATAGGTTCCCAAATTTTACAGACTGCGGCCTTCAAATCTGTTTCAGTTCCACAAGACCCCATTTTGAACAAAAGTTTTTGGAATATACACAACCGCTACACAATGGCCTCACACACGCTACCATGGTGGACAGGAGACTGGGATACCAGGCAACAGAGAGGGCCTCCCTGGTACCTTAGGCCACCCCCCATCCCGACTCTAAAGATGAAATCACACTTAGGACTTGGAAGTCAAGTGTGGCTTTTTTTTTTGTTTATATTACTTATTGTTTTTGGCAGACCTATGTTTGTTTGTTAGAACATTTAAACTGCTATGAGTACAAAGATGGAAGTTAAGCAAAAATATAAAATAATCACTCATACAGTGAATGGTTTGAATAACCCAGAAGATGAAAAATTACATAACAAGGGGTTTAAGAATCTTTTCTACTCCTCATATGAAAAGGGAAATTCTAGAGGAGTAGCAATCTTGATATCGAATAAAACAAACTTCCAATTTTCATCACAAATAAATGACAAAGAAGGATGTTATGTATTGGTAAGGTATTTTAGATCACAAAGAAATAGGGGTGTCTGAAAAAATCAATTCATATTCGAATCTAGATTCTCATTTTTAACGATTCAGAACCTATTCTAGATATCCAAGAATCGATTCGCCCCCTCCCCCCATATTCCTGCATTTATATATTTCATTTAATGGCTCGAACCTGCTAGCTTACTTGCAAGCCGTAATGTTTGTCCTGAAATGGCTACCGTAGTTTGTTTTCCCTGGAGGCGAGTGGAGTTTACTGAGCGCTACACTACAACATGGCAGAAGAAAAAGAGATTCCTCCTGTTCCGTCGTCAGTGAAGGCAAATGTTTGGGCGCACTTTACATGTGCAGTGTGCAAAATCCAATATTTCGGGAACACTTCAAATGCTCGCGCTCATATCTCGTCCATCACCGGAGCTTAAGTTTGAAAAGTCTTTCTCTGCGTTCGTACTGTTGAAATCATTCGTCCCTCCAGGATTTCCTGTTGTTGCGATAACAACTTTTAATGCAAATCCAATCAAACCCAGAGATTTGTTGCGCCCCTTGCAGCTTAATTAACATTTCATTAAGATAATGGCCGTAAAGAAACTTTGTGGAGGTTTAACATCAGTCTTTTGAACGATAACAAATTTTATGATTTTGTAAAAAAAAGAATTTGAAGAATTTCTCCGGTACAATGAAAGCGATGACATTTCTCCTACTATATTGTGGGACACGGCAAAGACCATCCTTAGAGGCAAATTAATAACCTGGTCTGTGCACAAAAAAAGGGAACAGGAATGTAAAATTAAGGATCTGAATAACAACTTAAAAGTCTTGGAAAAAAGACATATGGAAACCAACGAACCAAGTATATTATCAAATATTAAGGAAATGCAGCAAGAATTGAAGGGAGACAGCACATGTTAGAGGTTTTGGAAATAAAGTCAGAGAGGGCAGACTGAGATGGTTTGGACATGTTCAGAGGAGAGACAGTGAAGATATTGGTAGAAGGATGCTGAGTCTAGAGCTGCAGGAGGGAGGTCTAGAGGAAGACCAAAGAGGAGGTTTCTGGATGCAGTGAATGACAATAGTACAAATGTTTTCAAAATTGAATAATGCCACAAATCAAAAAAGGTTTTAACCATGTTCTTTCTGTAGGGGACATACCCCCGTCATGGAGACGAGCCATGATCTCAGTCATTCCTAAACCAGGTAAAGATAAAACAATATGCAGCTCTTACAGACTAATATCAGTTTTGAATATTGACTACAGACTTTTTGCAACAATAATGTCTAAAAGGCTTGAACACATGATTCCAGAATTAACAGATACGGACTGAACAGGATTTGTTCATAATAGACAAACCTTTGATAATGTGTAACGTGCTCTCCATGTCACTGATCACATGAAAAGTACAGAATTAGTAGCAGTCAGAAAAGCCGTTTGACTTGGTCGGCTGGAATTATCTTTATCTAGTTTTCAAAAAATTTGGCTTTAACAATCAAATTATAAACTGTTAAAAATCTTTATACAAACTACCATCTGCCAGAATAAAAATTTAACGGTGATTTATCAAATGCAGTAATACCAGAAAGAGGTTGCCATCAAGGATGTCCTTTTAGCCCAACTCTTTTCGCACTCTTTATCGAACCTTTGGCGCAGGCCATTAGAGAACATCAAAATATCACAGGAATCACCATGGGGGCACAATATATAGAATACGACTGTATGCAGACGACGTCCTCCTGACACTGTCCAATCCAAATGTCAGTCTACCAAACCTCTTAACCCTGCTCCAAGTATTCAGTACATATTCTGGATATAAATTGAATCATCAAAAACACAAATTATATCCTTTAATTATCATCCATCAGAAACTCAAGAAATGTCCCAGTTTAACTAGAGAAACAGTACTATTAAATACTTAGGTATTTATATCCCGAAAGACCTTTAAAAAAACATTTCAACTGAATTAGAACCCATTGACGTCACAGATTAAAATCGACATACTTACTACCAATAAGTCTATATAATCGGATAGATATAATAAAAATGAACCTGCTGCCAAGACTTTTATACATGTTTCAGGCCTTGCCTCTACTCATACTACAAAAACAATTTAATGATTGGAATAAAATAATATCAAAATTTATCTGGGGAAAACTAAAACCAAGAATAAAGTTTCAAACTTTACAAATTAAAAAAAGAAGAGGGCGGATTAATCGTACCTGTTATACAGCCGCACAGTTAAGATGGTTGATTGGCTGGAGCAACCCAAGTAATGATTCTAAATGGAAAGTAATAGGCCAGTCCTTGTCATGATTTAGTGCTTAGGTTTTGTCATGTTCTGTTTTCCCCGTCAGTCTCACCATGTTCAGGTTGATCATCCACAGCTGTCTTCATTTAGTTAATTGCCCTCAGTGTATTTAAGTGTCTGGTTTTCAGTTTCTCATTGTCAGGTCATCTGCTCTTTTACGTTCTGTCACCTCACTGGTTTGTTCTCCTGTTTTTGTCATGTTTAAGTTATTCTAGTAAACGTTTATGTTTCTGCCACCAAGTCTTGTCTCCTGCATTTGGGTCCTCCACCACAATCCCTGACAGTCCTTCTTCGAGTTTCCTCTCCAATCATTATTGGAGGACTATCCCCTCATCAGGAAACATTTAAATACAAAAAATGTACCCGCTTGGATTACTGTACCATGAGAAACTTGGTTAAAAATACTTAAAAATAAAAACAAAGAAAGGAGTACAAGAATCATGAGATGGCCAGTTTATGACTCAGAGTTTGCACCAGCAAACGTAAATGGAGGACTGAAACAAGGGTAAGGGTATTATCAGCTACTGGAATATTTCTGAAAAAATGAACTAAAGAGTTATTAACAGCTACAAACATTATATGACCTGGGAAAACAAGAAATATAAATACAAATATTTTCAGATGAGGCAATACTTTAATAGACATATCAAACTCCCTTTGGAGGAGACGGAAGAAAGGGGCTTTTTCAGAATATTTACAGACGCTAATATAGGTAAAACTATTAAAAAAATATATATATCTAAAGCAGGGGTGGGCAAACTTTTCAACGTGTGGGCCACAAAGGCGTCTAAAGTTTGGCAAAAGGGCCGGACCACACACATTCCCATATATATTTATTTATTCACATTAACTCCACATAAAAAAACACTGTTTATGACATAATAAAAACCCAAATAGTCTGGAAAAAAGTAATACAAACACATTTCAAAAATATAATCAACATCCTGTTCTCTTCTGTCCATTGTTATGGGAGGTTACCTTTTTCTTTATCTCGTTTCTCCTCTTCATCTTTTTTTAATTTTCTAATTTTTTTTTTCTAAATTTGGTACCAGGTGCTTTTGATCTTTTTTGTCAATCTTTTTGGTGTTTTGTCAAACTTCCTCACCAAAGGCGTCGATTAAACCAATTCTCACCTCAACACATTTTGTGTTCTCCATTTTTATTTGGCCATTTTACACAAACATTAATTAAAAAAAAAAAAATGCATGAATTTTAAATTTAAATGTGTGTTACATAATGTCACTGTATGACTGACTTAAAATAATTTATATGGAGAGAATTTGGGTGGAAAAATATAACAAGGTTTTTATCAGTCCCCATATAAAGAGCAAACAGCTGAGGGCTCCACAGCTGTGCTGGAGACTCTGTGGAGACATGAACGCCAACCATTCACACATTTTTTGGACATGTAGCAAAATCGAACCATTTTGGCAAAGCATCACCAAAACTATGCAGGAAATTCTTGGGTATGAAATACCCAAGGATCCATGAACACTGTGTTTGGGATTATTACCAACAGACGTGATGCTAACAGAGGACATGTATCTGTTTAAGGTCATGATTATGGCTTGCAAAAAAACCATAACAAGGAACTGGCTGAAAAGGGAACTTTTGAAACTGGAACAAAGGAAAGATATTATGGAGGAAATTTTGATTGAGGAATGTGTGATTTGTGCGTGGAGATGTATTATTTCTGGGTGGACTTTTGACATAGAATAAACACCAGAATCAGCAGAGCTGCACACATGGAGACGCGGCAGAAGAGATGATTGAGAAGGTCTCAACCAATCAGGACACAGAACAGGGTGCACTGTTTGAAAGAACGCAGCAGCATAATTGATCTGAAAGAATCAGTGAGACGAGAAAGATGAACTGAGATGTAGAAAGAAAACAATATTCTGTTCTATTTAACAGAGATTTGGGGGTTTAGATAAAGAGAAGGGAGAATTAAAAAACATGTTCTATGTGGATCTGGATCTGTGTGGCCAGATGGAAAAAAAATTCATGCCTTTCTGATATTGTTCAGCAGGCCAGACCAAACGTGGGGGCGAGCCGGATCTGGCCCGCGGGCCGTAGTTTACCCATGTCTGATTTAAACTGTACTCAAGCCTTCAATTAATTAGAAAAATTTCTACGTTATAGATAAAGATAGAGCAAGCATCACTGCAACTGAGATAAATGGGCACAAAGAATTAATATATTGGAGAACACAGAAGGGCTCTAGGCAAGAAAACAACCAAACACCAATTCCCGGTTGACTGAACAGTTGCTCAAGACATTGAGCATGAGAAATGCAGTTGAAGGGTGAAGGAAAGATGTCCACACAGAGGGAATCTCACTCCAAGGAGGAACGATAGCAGACATCAAAGACAATTACAAGCACCTTGGAATACCACAAGCAAAATACAACCAGGAACAGGCAACAAGGAAAGGTGAAACGGCCAAATACCTCCAACGAGTAAGGTGAGTCCTGAGAAGCTAACGACAAGAGCAGCATCTGGGACATAAACACTTCTACACTGTGATCAAATATCCAGTAGAAACATAGGTGGCCAAAGAAAAGACTTACAGACTACAGTTTGATTACCCTGGGACTCCATGCTAGCTGCAAAGCTAGCCAAGGACTAGCAAGCATGAAAGCCACTATCCACAATGAATCATCCAATTTCCATGAACACTGGGGTAGCTGTGGTGCAGAGGTAAAACTGCACATTTCTGGAGGATTACAGGTTCAGTTCACACCTTCCCCACATGTGTTGAAGTGTCCTTGGGCATGACACTGAACTCCACCACTGCATCCTACATTGCTCCAAGTGGTTGAGGTTGGCGCTGTGTAGTGGCGCTGTCATCAGTGTGTGAATGTGTGTGTGAACGGATGAATGGGACTGTGAGTGTTAGGCCTGGCCTGCAGGACAGCACAGAAGCTCTGATCCTGGCAGCACAGGAACAAGCCCTGGACAACAGAGCGATAGAGGCTCAGATCTACCACACCAGACAAGACCCAAGTTGTAGGCTGTGCAAAGAGGAAACAATCCAGAACATAACTGCAGGGTGGAAGATGCTGGCTGGGAAAGCAGACATGGTGTCATGTGCACCTGCCGTCCCTTGTTACTATCAGGGCTCATTCTGCTCACTTGTGTTCCACAGCATACCTCATATACTCTTCTCACTTAGTCTGTCGTTGCCAGTTTGCAGTTGTCTGTTTTACTCGTTCCAGCACTCTCCATGTTATGTCAAGTTCATGGTTCTGACCCAGCTACATCCCCAACTACGTCTCTGCCTCTTACTTGTTACTTTGGTTGTGATCAAGTTCCTCTGAGTCTCCCCGTTGCCGGCCAGTTTCTGTCCTTGACTAAACTAATTATTAAACCTGTCAATGTGATCAAAAGTTCTACCAAACTCCATCACATTCTGCGACTCTCTGTGCGTCTCTGCTGTGTGTTCCTGTTTAGACTACAAACAGCCAATCTGAACTACAAATCAAACCCACTTCCTACTTCCTGCTGAGATGAGAGATGCTTCCTGCATGCCTTCCTCCACTGTCCCCTTCCGTAGGATAAATATTCCACTCCCACCATCCAAAGCCATAAATCAATCTTCAGCACCAAACTAACTGCCTGGTTCCAGGTTGTTTCTGGGTTGTCCATTTTCTTAGCGTTCAGTCGCTATCATGGAGCGCCACATCCAAGTGGATGGATTAAAATACAGGAACACGTGTGTGCTGAATATGGACTGGAACCCCCGAAGTAAAAGGGGGTAACACCTCCAAAACTGGCTAAGAATGAGAGACCAAAGATCCTTCCTGTGGGAAATAAAGATTGACAGGCAATAGTGGTAATGACAAACCAACCACACATTAAAGTGTTGGATAAAGAACAGACGAGAGCAGTTGCACTTCAGACCTAAAGCTCAAACTGGACGAGTGGCTACAGCAGATTCCTGGAAGGAGCTCAGACATCTCAGTCCAGAAAACTGATGTTTTAGGTATCCACATTTATCCCTGATGTTTTGTAATATTAGTTGACATGAAAATAACTGAAGATTAAAGACTAAATAATTGACAACTTACAGGCCGAAAACCAACAATCAAGAACACAGAAAGAAAAGAAACAGAAAGGTAAAAGAAATGCTTCTTTTGACTATATCAGATCATTTTTCTGATTCATAGACATTGATGAGAAGCATATTTCAAGTGCAGAAGAGCTAAAAATAGAAATTTTTTTTCCAAGAAGGGGAAATGTTATTGCTGCTCTCACTGAATGAAAAAAACCTTTTTAGGTGTATGCTTAGAAAACACTTGTTATGACACAACTTCAGCTGTTGTGGAGTAGTAGACAGCATAATAGGTAAAGTGCAAAAAATTAGCATTTGCATAAAGTCACTGTCAAAATTGTTGTGGGAGAATTCCTTTTTCCCCTGCCACATACCCTATCTTTCCCACAAGCGGTCTCACCAGTTCTATTCATTTGGTTCTGAAATAATAGAGTGCTATTGGGTTATTGTTATTTGTGCACACAAGACTTAAAGTAGTATATTCTTCTGAAATCTGTTTGAATCTGAGAGCAGAGGTGGAATGAAGTCAGACCTCAATTGAGCATCAATTGAGTGACGGCTATATAAACACGACTTATAACCAGAAAAAGAGTTTTTGATTGTACATGTCTGCTTATTTTTACTCTAAATATTACTTTGTGTTTGTTTTTGGTTAGTGTGAGGCATTTGCAAGGTGTGTCAGTCCAGAGGAATGCTTGTCTGTCTGTAATGCAGGTCTGCATTAAGACGTGTGTGTGTGTGTGTGTGTGTGTGTGTGTGTGTGTGTGTGAGGAATGTAAGCTGCGTTTGTGAGAATCTGTGTGTAATGAGGGGGTGCAGAGGGATCTGTGATTATTCTTGCCTCCTGTGGTGTGGGTCCTTTCGCTCTGTGGGCCCCAGGGAAAGCGCCCTGTATTTAAACGTGTGGGAACGCACAATCTACCTCCTTATCGCTGCATTGTTGCATCCTCTCTCTTTTTTTCTCTTTTTTTAACTAATTGAATTCTTGACTCCTGAACCACAGGGACTGCTCAGAAAGACCAAAGAAAAAGGCTTTTTCTTGCGGTTGAGTGGGGTTGAGCAGTGGGGGATAAATTAGAGTGTGTGAGGTTGGGTGGCAGAGGCAGTGTTGGTTGGGAGAGAGCAGTTAGAGCACACTGGCTGAGGCGGCCTAAATGGCTACAATGGCATCACCCTGTACTTGCTGGAGGTCAAAGGTCGTGCACCCCTGGTGGCACCAAAATTGAGGACAATTTATCCAACAATCATGTTCTGTGTTTAGAAACTATTAAAGGCACATTTGTCCAGTGAGACAGCTCAAAGTAAAGCTCATAAAAATGCTTTCATGCTGCACGAACATTGCAGCTACATATAAAAACACAATGGCACGGCAAAAAATTGACAACACTACATTTCAAAGACTTAATATAACACACATTTTTTTAAGTTTTTGTTATTAGTACTTAAGAAAACTCGTATGAATGGAAATTCCAGACAAAAAAGACTGTGACTCGGTTGAAGACTCTTACATTCCAGCATGAGGCTCGAAGCCATAGTTAAGAATGGCCGGTGTGACCTAACTCCAGGTGAGGCTGCTTTACCGACCGTACGCAGATGAGACTATGCTGTATTGAAGAAGCAGAACAGTTACAGTTTTTCACACATTCCAAGACCGTTTCTAAGCTTGTCAGACATAGGACATAACTCTCAAGAACTGCTGTCGCAGCAAAGCTATTCGCGTGTAGAGCACGTGAACATACACCCCTTCCACCATTGGGTTGGGGACAAGTTTCCATGACAACCAATATAACATATTTGATCTTTGTATAAAAAAAAAAAAAAAAAAAAAAAAGGGAAAAATATTTTCTGATGGGAACCGGACATAAGTGTTGAAAAGATATATATAATATATATAAACCATCCAAAAAGGTAGTTTTGTTTACAAAACTGCTAATCTGTAAAGATGACAAAGCATATCTGTCCACATATGGCAGGTGTTTTGGCTGGCCTTAGATGTGCTCTAGTCCTCCTGATTTTATTTTACCATTAACTTTTCACAACAACATGAAACAGATTACAATATGAATGATTACATGAAAGAATGTATCGCATAACAAAAGTCTCACTTGTCAAATGCAAAGTAAAAGTTTTTGCTTTGTAAAAGTTCCACTCTACTTCTAGCTAACAGAGCACAGCTTTTTTTGTGGACAGTCACACAACAGCTATTTGGTGTGTGGGTAAACGCAAGACATGTGGGGAAAAAATGATCCTCTGACAAATCACAGTATTTCATTTATTGATCCTGGTAAAAAAATCCAAATACTGCTGAAACTGTTTTTATTAATTATGTATAAACAAACATGTTTTTGAGTGTCTGAGTTTGAAGTTGAGTTCCACGTAACCCTGGTGCTCTCCTATGGGGTCCAGCTGACCCCACTCTCATAATGATGTGTGATCCCTTACATGATAAAGATAGACAGGATTTTATGTCTGCCACTAACACCAGACAAGATGAAAAAATTTATTTAAAAAAAAAGTTCAGCCTGCTGTCTTGTGGGGTTGAGATGACCCTATGGCAAGCCGATTTATCATTAAATACATATCCTTGATATCATGCTGTTTTAAGCCAACTAGTAATGCCAAAAGCACAACTAGTTCACTAGTGGAACATATTTTGGCTCACTAGTTAACTACTGATGTCTAAAAATGTGCACTAGTTTACTAGTGGACCATATTTTTGCTTCCTAGTTAACTAGTGACACTCTCAAAAGGCCACTAGTGAACTAGTCACATGTAAATGTTCTACCAGTTCACTAGTAAGGCTCCTGTAAAGCTCACTAGTTAACTAGTGTGACCAAAATATCAAACTAGTTAACTAGTGACATGCAAAATGCGAACTAGTTGACTAGTGTGACGTATATAAGTCTTACTAGTTAACTAGTGAAGGCTAAAAATGTCACTAGTTCACTAGTGCAGTGCAAAAAGCTTACTAGTTAACTAGTGAGCACTATATTTTCTTACTAGTTCACTAGTGCAACTTATAAATGTCACTAGTTAACTAGTGCAGTGCAAAAAGCTTACTAGTTAACTAGTGAGCACTATATTTTCTTACTAGTTCACTAGTGCAACTTATAAATGTCACTAGTTAACTAGTGCAGTGCAAAAAGCTTACTAGTTAACTAGTGAGCACTATATTTTCTTACTAGTTCACTAGTGCAACTTATAAATGTCACTAGTTAACTAGTGCAGTGCAAAAAGCTTACTAGTTAACTAGTGAGCACTATATTTTCTTACTAGTTCACTAGTGCAACTTATAAATGTTACTAGTTAACTAGTGCAGTGCAAAAAGCTTACTAGTTAACTAGTGAGCACTATATTTTCTTACTAGTTCACTAGTGCAACTTATAAGGGCTCGTTTACATTACAACGTTTTCGCGTGCGTTCCGACAACTTGGTTATCGTTTGGGCCTCTCGTTTAGACCAAAACGGCGTTTTAGGGCCCCCAGAACGACAACATTGGAGAACGCCTTCCAGAGTGGAGCGTTGCGAAACGTTCCCATTCCCACAGCCCTCCCATTCTAGTGTGTACGGTCAGGAACGGTGTCAGGGTGTAAAACGCAGTACTTCTCCTATTGTTCTTTTCCATCCGGTGGGAGTAGGGTTGGGCACCGAAGTTCGGTTCCAAGTAGGAACCGTTATGATTTGCGCGGTTCTACCGAAACCGAAAGATGCGGCTGCAAACGGTGCCGGATTTCGGTTCCAAATTTCATTGAAGTTTCATTTGTCTGTGGACATGTCAATCACTTGTAGTACTCCCTTCTGATTTTTTACGATTCAGCCTATCTATTTACTTTCTTGTTGTTGTGAGATGAGTGTGTGCTCCAACTTCTGCATCTCAGCTTGTTACGAAGCTGGGGGGGGGGGCGTGTGCATGTGAGGAGCAGCGCGCTCTGAGGAGCAGAGAGAGAGAGAGAGAGAGAGAGAAGAGAGAGAGAGAGAGAGAGAGAGAGAAGAGAGAGAGAGAGAGAGCTTGCAGCAGAGAGAGAGTATGGGGTCAAATCAGGATCAGCTTAAAGTGAACGAAAAAAACAGATGGAATACTTGAAAAAAAGATATTGTAACTGAAAAAAAACTGAACATTTGAAAAAAAAAAAAAGAACATTTGAAATAAAAAACTGAACATTTGAAAAAAAAAGAACATTTGAAAAAAAAAACTTGAAAATTTGAAAGAAAAATTGAAAACTTGAAAATATATATACATATATATATATCTACGAATCTTCACTTTCAGCACTTTCAGCCATCTGTTTTCAGTTTCAATTCTGATTTTCGAGTTTTCACTGCCGAGCTGAGCCAAATTTTACACGGGGGCGGGGCTTTTATCCCATTGGCTACCGGGACGAGACTGGAGTCCAGTGACAGAGCTCATGGTGACATCATTTCCGTTCCTTTCCGCGTCAGTTTTGGCGCCGTCTTTGAGTTCCCCCTCCTCTGATGTGGCTAGTTCAAAACCAACCCAGTCTCAGTGAAATGCGTCCCTATTCCACGGCTTTGCACCCTGGGAATACCGTGCATAGTATACGCCAAACACGGTTTTTGCGTGCATATGATACGCAGTTGCAGCCCATTCAAAACAACAGGAGCGGCTTTTAGGTTTCGTTTTGATCACGTGGTCGGATGTTTAGGTTTCTCCGGATCAGGTGACTGATCACGTGACTTTTGAGTTTCTGTCCGGCACCGGAGATCCACTCTTTTTCTGGTGGAAAATCCCTCAGAATAAAATATTTTGTGGACTAATCTTTATTTTGATAATATTTCTAGCGAGAAATGTACCCGTTACTATCACGACATTCATTTATTTTGGACATACAGTTCGTAGTTTGTCTGTTTTGCTTGACTTTTCGGGCTCAAAAATCGTAAAACAGCAACGTCTGGGGTGCACGGAACAATCACGGAACCGGGCGATCAGCAGGATTTGGGACCCGACCCGCATCGGTGCCGGGTCAAGGTTAGGGTTAGGGAAGGTTCGGAGAACCAGCCCGGAACCGTTTTAATCGGCCCCGAATGACTTCTGTAAATGTGATCAATCTTGCCAGTACTTCCGGTCCAGGAGACGGTCAAACGTGATCCCGAAACCAAGATTATCAAGCATAAAATAATTATCCTTTAATTTCTGCCTCATAAACAAACACAAATGTCGGTTATTTTAAGTGACAATAACGAGTGATGCTTTCAGACAAAATTCAGACGAAATGTTCTTTTTATTTTATTATTATCATCATAATTATTATTATTAGTGGTAGTAGTAGCAGTATTAATCTATTATTATTAATAAAAAGTAATATAATTGTTATTATTAAAACACGATTATAATAATAATGGTGTTGTTGTTATTATTATATCAATAATAAATAAATGATAATAATTATTGATCCATAAGATCAACAGACTATTATATCTATGGCTTTACAGAAGTCATTCGGGGCCCGATTAAAACGGTTCCGGGCGGGTTCTCCGAACCTTCCCTAACCCTAACCTTGACCCGGCTTCGATGCGGGTCGGGTCCCAAATCCTGCTGATCGCCCGGTTCCGTGATTGTTCCGTGCACCCCAGACGTTGCTGTTTTACGATTTTTGAGCCCGAAAAGTCAAGCAAAACAGACAAACTACGAACTGTGTGTCCAAAATAAATGCGGAAATGATGTCACCATGAGCTCTGTCACTGGACTCCAGTCTCGTCCCGGTAGCCAATGGGATAAAAGCCCCGCCCCCGTGTAAAATTTGGCTCAGTTCGGCAGTGAAAACTCGAAAATCAGAATTGAAACTGAAAACAGATGGCTGAAAGTGCTGAAAGTGAAGATTCGTAGATATATATATAATATATATATATATATATATATATATATTTCAAGTTTTCAATTTTTCTTTCAAATTTTCAGGGTTTTTTTCAAATGTTCTTTTTTTTTCAAATGTTCAGTTTTTTATTTCAAATGTTCATTTTTTTTTTTTCAAATGTTCAGTTTTTTTTCAGTTACAATATCTTTTTTTCAAGTATTCCATCTTTTTTTTCGTTCACTTTAAGCTGATCCTGATTTGACCCCATAGAGAAGCGCGTGCTGCGGAGACAGAGAAAAAGGAGAGAGAAAGGAAAGGGGAGGGGCGCGCGCGCACGTTAGCGTGCGGAGAGTTGTTCTGGAGTTTGTCTGCAAGTTAAAGTAATAAAGTTCAGTTCCTCTACAATAGATAAGTGTAATTATTCGGCTTCGCATGATCCAAAGAAGGGACGTGAACCCCGGAAAAAGCAACCTTCGGCCCTGAGAGAAGATCTCCCCTGCTCCTCGACTACGGTTGAGGGGAAATAGAGCAGGAACGGTCAACATTGTGCGCACATAGCGCATTAGCGGCCGTGGCGTGTGAATTACATCGTTTTCCGTCAGCATTCGTTTTAACCGTGAACGCAATATCATTCTGGAACGTCCTGTACCCGATATCTTGCTTACCGATCAGAGACAAAACGCGTTCCGTTTCCAGTGTAAACGGGGCCTAAATGTCACTAGTTAACTAGTGACAAACTTAATGTCAGCTAGTTAACTAGTGATTCTGTATGCTAATTTGGAGCAGTGATGTCATCCTGGAAAACTCCTCCTATTGGCTCTGCAGAACAGCTCCAACCCACTCAAAGCAGGGTTAACCCTTTCAGTCCCAGTGTGCTTTACTGTGGATAATTGCAGGCCTGAGAGCTTCATCATTCTTTCAGAATACAGAGAAATCTGCTAATATTGCATTGTCAGTGTTTAAAAGTAAACATATTATATCAGTTTGATTTTACTTTTGACATTTTTAGGTTATTTTAGTTTTATTATCAATTTAGCAATAAAGTACATCATGTATTTATGCACTATTATGATTAAATTATTTTGACAAATATTGACGATTGTGGGGTTTTATTTACTGAATAGAAGGGTACAAACAAAAGTGTCCACATAGCCAGACAGAGGATCTATTGAAAGAATATTTTGATGCACTGAAGGGGTAAATTTTGAATCATGACACACTGATTTAAGTTCTATTTGTGCATCAGCTTTAGTTCTCATATGTAATGGCTCACAAATGCTTAGTTTGTAATTCAACCTTTTTTTCCCCAATTCTTCTCACCATTGTTGTTGGTAATGCAGTTTAGCTATTTGTCCTAAATTTTTGAGAAGGAAATGTGTAGATTAAAGATTAAATGCTTAAACTGTCCTGTGAAGCCACAGCTGATGTTCCTTCATCCTTGGATCCAAGCGACCATCTGCTGAAGAACCTGAAGAACAGTGGAGAGCTGGAGGTCTCCTCGGAGGGGAACAGTGAGGGTTTTCAGAACAACAGAATGTGTGGTGCATCAGAACTCTAAAGAGAAGGGTCAATCTTTTGGTTCAAGCTGAAATTAGTTCAGAAGGTATTTTAAGCCAGGAAGCAGATCAGAGTTCAGGATGACAAACACAATTTTATTAACTTATAGTTTTTTTTGTGTTCCATAAAGTAAAGCTGCACCACATGGTAAAATGAACCACATTGGAGATTCACAGGACCACTGCATGAGAGTGGCTGTTAATTTCTTGGGTTTAAGTTGTGATATTTTGATCATATTTCAGCTCAGTTAGATTGGTAGATGTCAGCCATGTTTTTTTATACTGGAGAACATCCTGTAGAGGGAATAAAGGTATTCTATTTATATTTCAATTATTTAAGGCCATGTCGTGTGAAGATGTAAGAGAAGTTACTTTGGTATATTAAATAAAGCAGCAGATTTGAGGAAAAGAACAATGTGTTGGATGTCTGTGACTTATATACATATCGTCAACAACACAGGTCTTTAAATGCATTTAAGTAATCTACACATTTCCTTCTCAACAATTTAGGACAAATAGCTAAACTGCATTACCAACAACAATGGTGAGAAGAATTGGGGAAAAAAAGGTTGAATTACAAACTGAGCATTTGTGAGCCATTACATATGAGAACTAAAGCTGATGCACAAATAGAACTTAAATCAGTGTGTCATGTTTCAAAATTTACCCCTTCAGTGCATCAAAATATTCTTTCAATAGATCCTCTGTCTGGCTATGTGGACACTTTTGTTTGTACCCTTCTATTCAGTAAATAAAACCCCACAATCGTCAATATTTGTCAAAATAATTTAATCATAATAGTGCATAAATACATGATGTACTTTATTGCTAAATTGATAATAAAACTAAAATAACCTAAAAATGTCAAAAGTAAAAATCAAACTGATATAATATATTACTTTTAAACACTGACAATGCAATATTAGCAGATTTCTCTGTATTCTGAAAGAATGATGAAGCTCTCAGGCCTGCAATTATCCACAGTAAAGCACACTGGGACTGAAAGGGTTAACCCTGCTTTGAGTGGGTTGGAGCTGTTCTGCAGAGCCAATAGGAGGAGTTTTCCAGGATGACATCACTGCTCCACATTAGCATACCGAATCACTAGTTAACTAGCTGACATTAAGTTTGTCACTAGTTAACTAGTGACATTTATAAGTTGCACTAGTGAACTAGTAAGAAAATATAGTGCTCACTAGTTAACTAGTAAGCTTTTTGCACTGCACTAGTGAACTAGTGACATTTTTAGCCTTCACTAGTTAACTAGTAAGACTTATATACGTCACACTAGTCAACTAGTTCGCATTTTGCACGTCACTAGTTAACTAGTTTGATATTTTGGTCGCACTAGTTAACTAGTGAGCTTTACAGGAGCCTTACTAGTGAACTGGTAGAACATTTACATGCGACTAGTTCACTAGTGGCCTTTTGAGAGTGTCACTAGTTAACTAGTAAGCAAAAATATGGTCCACTAGTAAACTAGTGCACATTTTTAGACATCACTAGTTAACTAGTGGGCCAAAATATGTTCCACTAGTGAACTAGTTGTGCTTTTGGCATTACTAGTTGGCTTAAAACAGCATGATATCAAGGATATGTATTTAATGATAAATCGGCTTGCCATATAACCCCACTTTTAATGTCAACATGACTAGGATAGCGCAAGGGATAAACCCCTAACCACTAGTTGGCAGTACGACCCACCAATGGGTCAGCAGCTCTATACCAAATCCCACGAGAACCGTCTCGTCGTAGATGTTCAATATGGTTGTTGTTGTTAAAGAGCTCAATGATAAATATACAACCCAGTTTTAACTAGGAATCGGTACAAAAACTCAACGCCAAGTTGGTCCCACTACATTCTGAACTAGGGATGCCCCGATCAGGTTTTTTTGGGCCTGATCCGATTCCGAGTCATTGAATTTTTGTGGATTTGCCGATACCGAGTTATTGATATCTTTAGTTATTGAACATTTTTGACCAAATGTGATTCCTGTCCTCATTTAAATTTAAAAAAATAAATGTTATGCATGAATTTGATGAGTGTTCATGACAAGATCATATCATTATTAATTTTCATTTATTAGTTGTTAGTTTGTTTGTTTTTTAAGATTATTTGCTTCTTTTAAAGCTCTTAAGACATCACATTTTCAGTTTTATTATCAGAGTAGTTCATTTTCTTAACTTTTATTCCTCTTTCAGATAAATAAAACAGGCATATCAAAGGACAGCTCGGGTCCTAAGGAGTTAAATCACGGTGCTAGCATGTAGCAGTTAGCAGCTGCTGTTTAGCATCTGTCTGCAGCACGAAGAGCTTAACATTAAAAAGAAACAAACTCTGTCTTTTTCTGTTGAAATGTCTTTAGAGGTTGTTGTTTAGAGACACTAGCTGTCAGTTTAAAGTGTTTTCAAAAGAGTTATTGATCCTGGAAGTCTAAATCCGTGATCAGCTAGCTAGCTTTGTTGAACTGTTTCCGTCAGTCTTCTGCTTGAACTGTTGCTGTTTTCTGCTGCGTTTTCCAGGAATAACATTTTGTGATCTGTTCATGACATGCAGATTCTAGTGGAGGATTTATCCAGAATAATAAGATTGAAATATGAAGCTCTGATCAGAATAAGAATAAATGAAATATCCGATCCTGATTGGAGAACGGAGCCCATATTCCGATCGAGTCTTCAACCACGTGATCGGGCCCAATTTCTGATCACTAGATCGGATCGGGACATCCCTAGATAGTACATCTATACATAGATATATACATGCATACAGTACAATGTAGACATTTTGGAAAAGTGGGAAAAAGGCTGTAAACAAATAATAATTTTAAAAGTGGAAGTGATTTACTTGGTAATTTACGGTATTTGTCTCAATAAATAAACAAGAAAACAAAATGAAATAAAGATTTGTTATGAACAGCTTTTGTCTTTAAAACAGCATCAGTACCTCTAACTACAATTGCACGCTGGTTTTGAGGAAACTTGTAACATTAACAAATGTGCACCTAAATAAAAGGCCAAACATCTGGCAGGGACTCGACTCAGGAACACAGTTGTGTGGACGTGTTTAATCGGACGCATGAGTTAGCAAACAGGTGAAACCCAATACCAGTGATAGGAAGATTTACAGCACGGACAAACATGAGAAGCACTGAAAAAACATGTGCTTGTTGCTCTTCATTCAGTCCATGGTTGAGAAGAGAGTAATCTAATGCAATATTATAAAAGCACAATTTTGGGCTAATATGTTGGGAAAAAAACGATATTTGACCTGCTGTTTGTGAATTACAGTTTTTTCAGATATATTAAATGTTTTGTATTTTTTTACAATAAAGTCTGCATTTCTGTTATAGTGGCTGGATAGATCAGTTTATCTGGTGTAGGATCTGGGTCAGTGTCCAGGTCAATCAGCTAAAATCCAGAGAGGATCCTTAGATAAGACTCTTCATTCTGCTGCATAACTTGATCTCTCTGTAGCTTAAAAATCCAGGATTGTATCAGGAAGATCATCCAGAGTAAAACTCTCTGTATAACCACCTGTGTGAATCAGTGAAAGATGATTGACTGATTGACTGAGATGATCTCTGACAGGATCAGCTGAAAGGTGAACAACCACAGAGATCACATTACATTTAATGATGCCACAGTTGTTAAGGAGAATCTCTTCATGTCATAAACGTTGCTGACCCCTGGTCTACAGTGTCCACACATCCACAGTGGTGCGTAGAGGTACCAGTAATAGTGTGTGGGTGTGTGTCAAGAAGGGAAATGGCAGTGGCACCTCCTGCCACACAGGCAGAGGCTCACAATCTTGTTTTTCAGGCTGGAGGCCTGGTGGACCGCCATCGCAAGTTTAGTTCTCAACTACAATAACTTAAGAGTTCAAACTTTAAATGTGGTGCGTTTATGAAGCAATGCATTCAATATTACAAACCGAGTCATGCATCTCATAAAAAGAAATCTTTTTTAGTTCAGCAACAAAAAATATGAAAATAGGAATAAAACACAAGCCGGTAAAAATAAAAAATGAAAACTTCTTTTATCTGCCCCTGCCTTCTTCATTATTCAGAAAAAGAAAACATTAAAACCAACATGGAGTTATTTCTATAAAGTTTTAACAGGTTGAGTTTACCTGTATGTTTTAAATGCTAACTTTTAAAAGTCTCAACATTTTAAGTACCTTTATAAATAAGAACTCTGAACCTTTTTCATTGGTTCTGCCCACTTTGATGTAATTTTTTCCATGCGAGGGTAAGAAAGCATACATAGAATGCCACGAACAAGCAGCTGAAATAGTATGCAGAAACGTGGACGGAAAACCAAAGAGGAGAACATGAAACAGAAAAGACCTTAAGGGTCTTCCAGATACAACAGACCAGAATTCAACAGACTAACACTGTAGTAAAGAAACATCGTTTTTCTTTGTCAGTCTGACAGTCAATAAGATTTCAAATCCTTACCTTCCTTTAACCCAACATTGTCCTTCTTATTGTCAAAACCAAACCCACATGATTGAACGAGGCTTTTCTTACCTGACTGTGGGACTGACAGCAACAGACCACACCCTGTCAGCCATGCAAATAGTTGATCTTGGTAAAGTGGAATTCAAGGTCCAGATCTGCAGAAAACATTATAAACATAAACAGATCAGTAATTATACGTGATGTCAGCTCTACTCTTTAACCTGGTGATAGACTGGGTGATGCGCCGCACGACCGAAAAAGGACCAACTGGCATTGGATGGACACTTTTCTCCACCCTAGAGGATCTCGATTTTGCTGATGATTTGGCATTGCTCTCTCATATCCACCAACACATGCAGGACAAGACTGACCGGTTGAGCCGATTTGGATCCAAAGTTGGTCTCAAAATCAACCACAAAAAGTCAGAGATTCTGACCTTGAACATTTCATCTCAGACCCCAATCAAGGTCAATGATCAGAATCTACCATTCACAGAAACCTTTACTTACTTGGGTAGCATCATAACATCAGATGGTGGAAGTAATAAGGACATACAGAACAGGATCAGTAAAGCAAGGGTTACATTCAACAGCATGAACAATATTTGGAAGTCTTCACGGTATAACACCAAGACCAAACTGAAACTCTACAGCAGCTGTGTCCTGTCAGTGTTACTGTACGGAGCAGAGTGTTGGAGAATGACACAGCAAGACTCAACAAAACTCTCCAACTTCCACACCAGAAAATTTATGGAGGATATTAAGGATTTTCTGGCATCAAAAGATCTCCAATGAAACCCTATTGTCCCGTTGCAACCAAGAAGACATGTCAACAATTATCTTCAAAAGATGCTGGACATGGATAGGACACGTACTGAGGAGTGAAGAAAACACAATCATAAAAACAGCACTACACTGGACACCAGATGGAAAAAGAAAAAGAGGACGGCCCAAAATCCTCTGGTGCCGAACAGTAGAGGCCGAGCTAAAAGAATTTGGATACACCTGGGGAACCATCTATACCTTGGCCCGCGACCGTCAGAAATGGAAAGATTTCGTTGCTGCCCTAAGCGTCTCAAGGCATAAAGGGCAGTAAGAAGAAGAAGAATTATACATGAGAGAACTGATACTTAGAAGTAACTTCTGATGAAGAAAGATCAGGTCTTTTCTAAAAGACTAACAATAATCATAATAATTCATAGAATATTTTTTGAAAAATGTAGTACTTTAGTACTGTAGTAATGTGTTTACTCCAAGGGGTAACAATACATTTGTTCGGTGAGTAGGATTTTGCTCACTCACGCCCACGAAGGTTAACGGGGCGTGACATCATCTAAACCCTTAAACACTGGAGCTCCAGTGCTTCTGGTCATTGATGGTGTAAACGGTTGAAAAGTTACAGTCCGTTAAAGAGTTTGTGTGTGAGCGTTACCGGCAACGCCTCTGGAGTCGAAGGGTTAAGAGGAGCTCAGGTTTGTCTGCAGTACCCTTGAGGCTTGTGCAGTCATCTCATGGAGATCAGAGAAAATAGAACAAGCGATGTTGTGTCCTTACGACACACTCTAGTCACTAGTAAGGTGAGAGTGTCACAGACAGCTCGGATCAACCTGGGATGGTTGTTGTGACTCAAAGGTTCAACATGTACACTACACTGATTGGAAGAGAGGGAAAAACTGTATCTATAAAAGTTTTCTTCTGTCTCCTCACAGGTCAGTGTCTACAGAAGTTACCATTTTCAAAAGCAACAAGGTGTGGCCATGGCAACGGTGTCTTCATAGAAGTCTCTGGAATAAGGCCCAACTGCATGAATCGGAAGGAAATTACATCCAAACCCAAATGTGAATGGATTTGACATTCATTCTCGTTTACTTGTTTGTTTGTTTGTTTACATATTTAATTTACACTCGATTATCTTGAAGAAATAAAAGGAATCTGGAAACCTGCTCTGTTCAGTAGCAGGTACTGATCTCTGAGTCACACTGCTGGAGGTTTGGATGAAGATGTTCTGATCCATTATAGGTCAGTGAATTGGATTGTTCAAAATGAATTAATGTCAACCATGGCCCAATCCGGATTCTTCCTTTCTCCCTTATTGATCCCTTATTGGTGACGTCATCAAACAAAAGCGACGTCTGCAATATGAGGCGCTAGTTTTTCATAACTCTTTGTTTGGAGGGATAAGTGAAGGGGGAGGGAGAAGGGAAGAGTTCAGATCGGGCACATTGTTCAATCAAGCACAAATTATGATCTGAATCAAACTTGTTTAAATGAATTGTTAGGCTTCTTCTTTTCTGTAATTAACACATAAGATGTTCCTCGTTGGTCAGCTCTTCAAAGATCTCCTTCCATCTTTCCATCACACTGGGAAACACATTTCCCTCCCTAACTTGCTGCTCATCCTTTCATCTCTGCTTGTCATCCTGTGCTGTTCGTGATGAGCAAATCCCTTTTTCAATTTGAGTGTGTAAAATAAACCCTCTCAAAGACCCACTCTGATGGAAATTGTGTTTTTAACAAGTTATTATAACCTTTTTTCTCAAGATGGAGGACATATAATTGGGATTAAGAGTAAAACTGCATTTCTTAGAAATTCTTTATTCAAATTGTTGTGAATCAGGAACAGACAAAAATGCTTTTTGTTAAAGCTCCATTCTGATCATGACTGAGGACTTCATCTCCACTCGTCCCTCAGCTCTATCTGCAGCTTTATCTGAATGATCTCCATTCAAATACCTAGTTGTAGAAGCTAATTTTCCCTTACCAGTTCTGGTATCGCCTGTTCGTCCTGGGATAGGATCTCTCCCTCATGTGGGAATCCATAAGGTTTCTTCGTTTTTCCTGATTCAGGTTTTTGGGAGTTTTTCCTTACCGAGAGGGAGGGTCTAAGAGCAGGATATCCAGTTTATTTAGTCTGTTTAGTCTTTAGTGATCTTTCTTTCTTGTTCATGACTATTTTTTGCAACTGTAAAATTACCTGCATGAAGCCCAATGAGGCAAAATTCTTTGTGATTTTGGGCTATATAAATAAAATTGAATTGAATTGAATCATTCACTTGCAGACAAAGAGATCCATGAACGTCTTTGTTTTCCTCGTCTGAAGCGGAATCTGGATCTAAACTGTACGACTGGATAGAAATGATATTGGTCAGCATTTTTGTTTCAGTTCAATTCAGTTTTATTTATATAGCCCAATATCACAAAACAACTGTCTCGTTGGGCTCATGGTCTCAGCTCACTGTTAATGTTAGGTTGGAGTTGTGGGGGTCAACAGCAATAGAAGAACTTTTCTGTGCATCTTTCAGCTACTATTAGATTCATTTGTTTGGCTATTTCCTGATTTTTGGAGAGGTGGGGGTTTGGAGTCATAACCAGCAGAAATACTGCAGCCTGACCCAAAACGATGATAGATTACATCTTATCCTTCTCTTCAACTCAACAGAACATGTGAGGGGTCCAGCAGAGCAATAGAAGATTCAAACCGACCCAGTGACACTAACACTCAGACAGTTTAGGAGACGGCAGCTGGGTATGTTAATGGTGGTAGAACTAACCGTTGTTCTATTGAGAGATGTGCACACGAAGCATGCATGCAGTGTCACAAAGACAACCATGTCAATGTCATGAAGAAGGCTTTACATTCAGAATGTTGCATTGTTCCAAAGTTGCAGTGGATCTTCTGTTAACTGTCAAAGTTTCCTATCAATATGCTGATTGGTTTAAAAAAAAAGTGATATTTGTTCTTACCTGGACTGTGCGGTCTCTTGATCCGCTGACAGTCACTCCATCCTTAACATCCAAGCAGTTAACCTCTTGGGTGTGACCCAGCAGGAACGTTGACAAGTCGCTTCTTCTACTGTGGACCAGGATGGTGCCATCACTATCAGAGGAAAGGGAGGAAATGTTCAAGTGAGTCAACTTTTTTCTACAGCACCTTTCACAGGTTAAAAGTCACAAAGCACGCAGTTCTGTGGTAAAAAAAAGTCCCAACAGTTGTGACTCTGAGTCCTGCACTCTTCTTTTTGACCAACATGTTCCAGTTTCCAGCAGCATCCTGCAGATCCACGGCAGCAGCGGTGCTTATGGAGAACCAGGACCACAACGGATCAGGTAAGAAAGCTTTATCCATGATTTGGCTTTGGTTTGACATCAGATTCCATTCTCCTGGAACTGGTACATAACACCATTGGATTCTGCCCCCTTGTGGTTGAATGAGGAAAAACATCTCTGGAATGATTGGGTGCAGACTGCTTATTGTTATAATAGATAACATCTGAGGTAGACGAGTAGACAATGTTGGAAGAATTTCAGTTTTTTCTCTTGTTGTCCATTAGTAGCTTTACTACGTTTTTATTATTATTTTCTTTATTTATGTCCATCCTGTACTCAGAAATCTCTGATTTCCTTAAAGTCTGAAGAGTCTTTGTCCCACTGAAGGAGTGTCCCTCCTCGCCACTGTCAATTGAAACATGTTAGTATAACTTTGTTGATTTTATTGAAGTGCAACAATTCCTTCTAACAACAGTTTGATTCAATATTTGTGGTTATCGATGCGATTCATAGTCAATGCTGGTTCATTTTGAACGATCAGATTGGATCTGATTCACTAGCCTACAATGATCCCAGGACATCTTTAGCCAAAACTTCAACCAGTGTGATTCAGAGATAAATACTTGGGTATGGATCCACTGAGCAGGATGCCAATCATGTCAAAAATAAACGCTGCACACGTTGGCGTCGCTTTAAAAGTATAAACACCAGTCAGAGGAACACTGCAGTTTTAGCGCAGAGTCACAATCAAATCCAGCCAACATCCCTGCGAGCTCGACCGCACCATTGTGGATGTGAGTGATGCGATGGCTGATTGCTGGGAAGTATTTACAGTATTGACAAAATCAATGCAAACCAACTCATTCTATCACTGTGGAAAGCGAAACATAACATGCTGCGGAATGACACAGTCAGGATGAAAATAAACACTTCTCCATGTCAGAATCAGCTGATTAACTGGGACCGCATGGATAAACAATCCAGGATTAAACGGTACGTCAAACAGCGTGTGTTGGTTAATTCCAGAGCTCACTGACTACTGTTTGACAGAGACCACATGCCGGGACATCTACCTCCCTCCACTGATCAGATGAGAGTCGGTGAGGACGAAGCAACAGACGTCCCCCTTATGTCCAGAGTAAATCTTAAATGCAGTTTGCTGAAGCCTTCTTGAATGGGGGTGAAGACGATACAGTCCGACATCAGTGGCCTGAGATAGAAAGAGAACGTCTCCATCCAGCTGCAACCACGGCAATAACCTGAGAAGAGAATATCAAGAGAAATACACTTACACTACAGATGGCCTGTCATCCAGGATAAAGATGATGACTGGATTCTTCATATTGATGGAAATGTGCAGAAAACTATCTTTTCAACATTTGAGAAGGTAAACAGAAGGGTAGAGTGGAAATGTAAGGCTGCTGGCTCACACACTTGGTTTTCCATTTGAGGGGAATGAACTTCCTGCAGACTCCAGTGGCCCAGTTCTGAGCGGTCTTCACTCTCTCCTTCAAAGGGATGTGAGGATATCTGGAGGGAAAAAGTATGTGCTTACTAAAAGAGACGCACCTCAAAAGAGGTCAAACTTTTCATGCAGGTTTGAAACCACTGGAACTGTTTTTTGGTCCATTCCCTCCTGCAGATCTCCTCTACAGCAGTGATGTTTGGGATTGTTTCTGGACAACACAGACTTTCAACTCCAAAGAGTTTCTACAGGGTTGAGCTCTGCAGACAGGCTAGAAGACTCCAGAACCTAAAAATGCTTGCTGTGAAGAGTCTCCTTGGTCACCTGGACGATGTGTATGGGATCATTGTCATTTCCTGTCCTATGCTCTCATTGATGGAAGGAGGTTTTCTTCAAAATCTCATCATACATGGTCCCATTTATTTGGTGGATCAGCTGTAACGCACCATGATGGTTCCACCTCCATGCTTCACAGTAGCTACGGTGTGATTGGGATTGAACTCAGCACTGTTTCCGTTGGATGCAGCTGACTCTGCACGCGACCCTGAACAAACTGATGCTGGTTCCATCGTCTCCAGACGTAGCGTTTACTCACATGTCCGTGCCGTTCCACGTAATCCCGGTGTTTAACAGATCTTTGCCGATCTTCCTCCACACCGCGTCCGTGTTCACGAACTCATTGATGGCTTTACAAACTTGACAGAGACGACCGAGAGATGTACAGTCCAGATAGAAGAAGATGTTGTGGAGGACTTCCTCCGGGAGCTGGAACAGCAGCATGCTGGAGCCCGCCGGCAGCAGCCGGTGACCCCGCCGAACACACGGTCCTGCTGTAAACACGGGGGCGGAAACAGGAAGTAGCATCAAGCGGCGTGCGTAAACACGTCATGACGTAATACAGTTTTTTCTCTGTTTCGTAAAAACTTTATTTGACAGGACAACCAGAGGAGCAAAAGACAAGAAATATCAAAGATCAATGTAAAAAAAAAAAAAAAAAAAAAGAAAACATGAAATCAGAAAAATCAAAAGTAAGAAGCATTTCTCTGCGAGAGAGAGAATTTCTCTAAAAATGTCTTATTCTTCTGAGAAAACAACCAAATCCTTCTTACAATAGTGGGACTTTCAACGGTTCATTTCTGCATAAACTATTTAATATGAAATAACTTTTCAAAAACTTAACATTTCTGCCTTAATAAAAACTTTTATTGTCAACTTGTTGTTATTGAAGTTTAATTTTGCAGTAAGTCTTCTAACAAATGTAAAGCAAAATTTCAACTCTAAAAAAAGTTTCATCCCTTTTAAACAGAAGGTCTTTCAAGTCTCTGGAAATTGATCACATTTGATATTTTACACACTTAAGATTTTTTGATGTTTTCTCTTTTTTGGAGGAGAAGTATACTATTCTTTTAAAAAATGTATTACCTTTTCATTGAAAAAATTGATAGACCTAAATCTTCTCAGTATCTCCTCGTAAATCATTTGCCTCGTGTGCAGATCTTACGCCTGGAGACAATGAGTTCTTACACAAGACATACATGTCCATTTCATATGGATAAATGCTCGTCAGGAAGATGTTTTTCCCAATTTTACATTAATATATTTATTTGTTTTATTTCATTTTACTTTATTTTCATGTATTTTATTTTCTATTGTAGTGTCATAAATGTGATCGTGCATGGACAGAATATATGGATATATAGAGAGAGCATTGACATAAATTGATCATCATATATTTTTCTTTATTTTTTGCTCTCTAAAAGACTGGCATTTTTTTTTTAACTTGGCGCTAAGAAAACTTGATTACCTGGGAGAGGGAAGCACTCTACCAAACAGAGAAGACTTTGAACTGTGTTTGAACAGAAAAGAATCTCACTCCCTTGGGATATTTAAAAAAATGAAATTGTATTTATTTCTTCAAATGTATTTGTAATGTATCATCTTATATATGTGTGAATAAGGTTTTTTTGTATTTTTGTGTGTGTTGTTGACCAAGCACTCTTAGCCCTATGTAACACTGAATTTTCATATTTTGGATTTGTATTTTGACTGTTTCAACATCTAATAAACTTTTTTAAAAATCTACCGTCTTTGTACTAAACTTAGGACTTGAAAATGTGTGTTGTCTGATTTAAACGTAAGAACGCCTCAAGGTCCCCCCAGAGGAGCTGGAGAAAGTGACCAGGGAGAGGGAAGTCTGAGCATCCTTGCCTAGACTGCTGCTCCCACAACCTGGTCCTGATGAGAGGAAGACGATGGATGGATGGACGGATGGACGGATGATGGATGGATGGACGGATGGATGGATGGTTGGATTCAAAATTATTGATACTTTTAAAGCAGGATAACTTATCTGATAAAATAGCAAAACCTGATGTGTTTTTTAAATTATTACATTTTTGTGTATGTTGAACGTGAAATCCTTTTCTCTCACACATTCACTACGCGTGAGCAAAACATAGATGAATCGAACCGCTAGGTGGCGCGTTAACACCTCGATGACGGGAACATGTCTGTAGAAGAAGAGTGTTTCCGGCTCGTGCAGACACGTGCTTCCCTCTCTGCTGCAGGAGTTCCAGCATGGATTCTTCCTCCCAGCGGAGTCCTGCGGCCAAAGCTCCGAGTCTGAAGAGCCTGACGGACGGAGGTTTCGGGAGACTCTCAGAGAAGCAGCTGGCGGCCGTGCAGGACCTGAGCAAGGCTCACATCCAGTCGTTCGACCAGGCGGTGACGGAGGGGCTGTGCCGGGTGGTGCAGGTCAGTCATCCCGTCAACTTCAGCCTGTATCGAAACGCTTTTGAAATGATCCTATGTAGCATACGACGAAAACTATATTTAAAAAAGGATCAATCTGGGGGATTTGTGTCACAATGTGGACATTCCATACTATGAAATGATTGTTTGTTTTAGCTGATGTTATTCACATGTATTTACGCGCGATCAGCATAGAAAATGATAGAAATTCATATTGAACACATGGAATACATGCAGTCAAGATCTCATTGCTGCATTGTTGCACATATTCTAAGTGTGTCCAAGGCTGGATGTTTCTGTTGTCTGCATGTATTTAAAGTTAAATTCCCATTAACTGTCCCGCTCCTAAATGTGTAAATGTGTTCTCCACATCTGACCATCTCCTGGTGGAGCCGTGAGCTGCAGAGACAGCCGACCTCAGGAACCGGAACCAGAATCCTAACCTGAACCTCTTTCCTCTGGGTCTGAGCGACTAAGAACAAAGTTTAACACTGGACGCACGGTTTTCCAAAATTATATCTGAATAGACACTTTCTAACATTTTATGAGAAATATAAATAATAAAGAAATGGAATCCTACTGTGTCTCCACATGAGGGGCTATTTTTGTGACAGTTAATCTGCTGGGATTGCTAATATTATTGTTAATTAAGTTAAAGCTAAAAAAAAATCCATTCATTTTAAAATTCTTATTAATACCCACAAAAATATATGATGCTCTAAAAAAAAGGAAACAAGTTTTTTATATATATAGTGAATGATTTATAAAATGAAAGACATTTGATCTCAACTCAATCAGGTGTAATGGAAACAATGCTAAACTAAAGAGCTGAATTCTATTTTTAAAAACATTTTAATTGCATCAACAGCATTTAAAAACACACTCTGATGATGGGTTTTTAAAATGATCTTTTAGAATTTTTCTGATCATGGACGACATTTGTAAGGAAAATTCAGTTTAAAATAGCCTTTCTGAGACATAATAAAAACCTTTCATGTTTGACATGACACAAACACCAAAGAAAGGTACTGGCTGAAACAAATCCCTTCAGAATAAGGTCTTTTGAGCCTCAAATGATTGCTTTCTTCACAAAACAAGCATGTCGGGGAGAAAACCCACCAGGGTAAGGAGGTTTAAACAGACATATATGTCTTAAACAATGTTTCAGGTGGTAGAGCAGGTCGGCCAATGATCGAAGGGTAGGCGGTTCGATCCTCGCTCCCGCCAGCCAAAATGTTGTTGTGTCCTTGGGCAAGACACTTAACCCTACTTGCCTCCAGTGTGGCTCCACTGGTGTGTGAATGTGTATGAATGTCCCGGTGATGGTCAGAGGGGCCGTAGGCGCAAACTGGCAGCCACGCCTCTGTCAGCCTGCCCCAGGGCAGCTGTGGCTATAGTAGTAGCTTACCATCACCAGGTATGGAGGAGGTGTTATTGGATATTCATTGTAAGCACTTTGAGCGTCTGGAAAAGCGCAGATAAATCTAATCTATTATTAGTATTATTATCAAATTTCTACAACTTGGCTCTCCTTCAAGTTTTCAACGTGTCCATTCCTTATGTCACCAAAACATATGCGTCCAGACTCATTATTCTACTCATTCTTTTCTCTGTACCATCTGCTCCCTAAAATGAGGGGAATTCATAATTATTTTCTAATTAATTATTAGTTTGAGAAACTACGTCCTAGAAAGTGACACGTTTTCAAATATAGATTAAAATTGAATGAAGTGAAGTTCAAACATTCAGAATGTATAGAAAAGGTTTAGACTAAAACGCAGTAAGTTTTTTAAGCATCGTGTAACACTGCAAAGGTCTATACATCAAGTGCTGATGACATTCATCTGAGTCCATTTGATAGCAGTTTTATTAGATTCATTTATATTTCTGTTTTAAAATAAATAAATTAAAATCAGATTTTCCACAGTTTTAACCTGCTGATCTATTGTGACATGTGTTACTGGTCTTCCTGCTGAAAATGGTAGTGGAAAAACTTTCAAAATCAAGTTGACATTGTTTGTTTTATCAGGCCATCCCTCCCTTGGAGTTCATGTCCAAAAATGACAAAATCAGCCTTTCGTTTGTGGAAGCCACAATCTACAGCCCAGCGGTGGCCAAAGGAAGCATCTGCAGGGAGACCAGAGTGTTTCCTGCAGAGTGCAGAGGGAGAAGATGCTCCTACAAAGGGAAGCTGGTGGTAAGGCGTGCTGTCAGGGACACGTTTGTCTTGATTTGACTTCTAGACTTTTGACTTTTTTCTTTTCTTTTTTCATTATCTGTCAGGCAGACATCAGCTGGGAGATCAACGGTGTTCCCAAAGGGATCATTAAGCAGTCTCTGGGTCAGGTGCCAATCATGGTGAAATCCAAGCTGTGTAACCTGCATGGCATGTCTCCTACAGAGCTGGTGAAGCATCATGAAGAAGCAGAGGTCAGCCTTGCTGTTGGAAGCTCTGCTGAAGTTGATGTGATAAGTTGCAGTTGATGAAAACCTTTGGTTTCCACAGGAGATGGGGGGTTATTTCATTGTGAATGGAATCGAGAAGGTTATCCGCATGTTGATCATGCCGCGGAGGAACTATCCTATTGCCATGTCCAGACCCAAATGGAAGAGCAGGGGGCAGGGCTACACTCAGTATGGTAAGATGACGCTCTGACTTGGTGTGGACAGGATCTGGTGGTGAAATGTCTATAGAATCTGGGTTTCTTGGTTTGTCAGGCGTCTCCATGCGTTGCGTCAAAGATGACCACACAGCAATCAACTTAAACCTACATTATCTGGAAAACGGAACTGTGATGCTCAACTTCATCTACCAGAAGGAGCTCTTCTTCCTTCCGTTAGGGTTTGCACTGAAGGTATCAGTCAATGAATGGTGCTGGTGACCGTCTGATGTGTGATGCCTCTGAACTCATCCAGGGTCTGATGGCCCCCCAGGCCCTCGTTGATTTCACAGACTTCCAGATCTACCAGGAGCTGATTAAAGGACGCCAGGACAATTCCTTCTACAAAACCTGCGTGTCGGAGATGCTGCGCGTCGTCACGGAGGAGGGCTGCACTACTCGCAGCAAGGTGCTCACTTACCTGGGAGAGCGTTTCAGGGTCAAGTTAAACCTGCCAGAGTGGTACACAAATGAGCAGTGTGCCAAGATCCTGCTAAAGTATGCCCATCACTTTCAAGCAGTGCCAGAACTTCTTTTTCTGAAAATTCAAAGCTCAACACGTCTTAATTGAAATGCCACATCTTTGTGCAGTGAATGCATTTGTATCCACCTGAAGTCAGACTCAGAGAAGTTCTACCTGCTGTGTCTGATGACCCGGAAGCTGTTCAGCCACGCCAAGCAGGAGTGCATGGAGGAGAACCCGGACAGCATCATGTGTCAGGAGGTTCTCACTCCTGGACAGCTCTACCTCATGTTCCTGAAGGTAACGTGTTCCTGTGGACTTTCTGCTGCTGGGGCTAAATGCTAAAGGCTTCCTTTTCTGAGTCTACACCTAAGGTCAGCAACCTTTAACTGTAAAAGAGCCATGTGGACTCAATTTCTACTCATCAAAACCTAGAAGGAGCTGCATAGTCTTACTTTAGCCTTTAAGAAATTTGGATTTACATTTATGACCTTCTGTTTTTTGTTTTTTTTTTTAAATGTCTAATAATGCCGTTCAACCGGCTCCATCACACGGCACTTGTCAGTAAAGTTATGAAACTTGACTATGAGCGGTCTGTCTGGGACCCGGCATCAGCCCTGAAGATCTGTGAGCCAGGTCCCCGGAGCTGGCGTCTAGCTGTAGATGTTCTGGAATCCATGCTTCTGAAAACTAACCGGGTCCGACCCCACCTTGCCCTCGGGAACACTGATTGTGCTCACGTTGCACCTGCGGTTATCCAAATCGTCTATGTGGTCCAGCATTTGCTTGATCTGCTTCTCCGTGAACGCAATCTTTGCGACGGAGTTGGGAGCCACATCATCAGCAATCCGCTTTTCCATGTCGTCATTTCTTCCAGCAGCTGCTTGGATTTATGATGTCTGTTCTTTGAGAGCCTCCAGCACTGTGGCAATTTTTAGATGACTTTAGTGAAGTTTTGAGTTACTCTGTCGAGCAGGTGCTCCATTTCTGTGGAGCTAGCATCCACATTAGCTGCTTGATCCTCACACTCATTGACCCTCCTCGATGAATTTTTCTTAATTTTAGGCATAATCTCGGAGTTCTTTGTAAAATAATTGTCCAAACTCATGTTAAACACTGTATAGAGTAATTTTTTATTGTCTTCATCCACACGGATAAGGGAAAAATCAGTTAACGGGCAAATTTCACCGCAGCTTCTTCACCACCGTCCTCACGCTACGGCGCCATCTTTCCCCTTTTTAATCTTAATCTTAACATTTCTTAATCTTAACGTTATCGTTTTAGGTTTCTCATCTTTAACAGCGACTGTTTTTTTCGCAGGAGAGAATGAGTGCATGGCTGGTCTCTGTGAAGCTGTCCTTTGACAAAAGAGGATCCAAAGTGTCAGCCAGAGGATGGAGCACAGAGAACGTCATCAAGATGCTGAACATGGGCTCTGATGTCACCAAACCTTTTGAGTATCTCTTGGCCACTGGAAACCTAAATTCTAAGACTGGTATGTGCCTACACTGATGCTTTTTGAACTACTGGTGGCTGTGTTGTAATTGTTGTCCTTTGGCAGGTCTGGGCATGCTGCAGAACTCGGGTCTCTGCGTTGTTGCAGACAAGCTGAACTTCATCCGCTACCTGTCCCACTTCCGCTGTGTGCACCGAGGAGCGGCGTTCGCCAAGATGAGGACCACCTCAGTTCGTAAGCTCCTGCCAGAGTCCTGGGGCTTCCTGTGTCCTGTCCACACTCCGGATGGAGAGCCCTGTGGCCTCATGAACCACATGACTGCCAGCTGTGAGGTGGTGGCGGTATCCAGCCCCACCACATCCCTGCCTGCTCTGCTCTGTTCCCTGGGTGAGCCCTGAACCTTTGTACTAAGTTAAAACTGCTCTTCAGTGGCTGAAAATCGCGATGTTCCTGTTGGCGGTGTGTCAGGTGTTACTCCCGTGGATGGCACTCCTGCTCAGACTTTCTCAGACTGCTATCCTGTGGTCCTGGATGGCTCTGTGGTTGGCTGGGTGGAGGCTGACCTGGCTCCAGCTGTTGTTGATGCAATCCGAAGGTTCAAGGTATGAAAAGGATGTTAGAGATGTGGTGTCGTTGGAAACAGAAACCTGAAGACTGAACGATGTGCAGGTGCTGAGGGAGAAGAAGGTTCCTCCCTGGACAGAGATCGTCCTGGTTCCTAAAACGGGCAAAGCCAGCTTGTATCCGGGCCTGTTCCTCTTCACCACACCTTGCCGGATGATGCGGCCTGTTCAAAACCTGGCTCTGGGCAGGCAGGAATTCATTGGCACCTTTGAGCAGGTACAGCTGGTACATGTTGACAGACCTTGTTGCCATAGAGACAGTGATCAGAAGAAAGCTATGAATCTGTTTTGTCTTTTACTGTAGCTTTACACCAATGTTGGTGTTTTAGAAGAGGAGATTGAAGCCGGAGTCACCACGCACCAGGAGCTGTTTCCTCACAGTATGCTGAGCGTGGTGGCGAACTTCATCCCATTCTCAGACCACAACCAGAGTCCTAGAAACATGTACCAGTGTCAGATGGGTAAGTGGGTGGAGTCAGGACCATTAGTTGAAGGGTAGAAGCAGTTCAAAGCCCCAAATGTGTTGTTTCAGGTAAACAAACGATGGGTTTCCCTCTGCACTCGTTCATGGACCGCTCAGACAACAAGCTGTACCGGCTGCAGACGCCACAGAGTGCCCTCGTCAGGCCCTACATGTACGACCACTACAACCTGGACAACTATCCAAGTGGTACAAACGCCATCGTCGCCGTCATATCCTACACTGGCTACGACATGGAAGATGCTATGGTGATAAAGACCTATCCTCTTTTGAGTTATTCTAGAAGTTTCTCCAGGAGGGAAGCAACCGTTCCCTTTGCCTACAACTTCAAATCTTTTGGTTTTGTTTCAGTTTGATACATGATTTGTGTTTTACTAAACAACAAAAGAATTTGGAGAAACCTTTTTTGATTTGACAACGATGCAAAAAACCTTTCAGCTGGTTTATGCTGAGCCTGGTATAATACAGTAGAACAATGATAAATGATTACTTTTTTGATGCTCTAATGTAAACATACTGTATGCTATTGAGATGCAGAGATTCATTTTCCTTCGATTTGGTTTAATGGTGCGACGTAAAGTTTGGTTTTTGATTCAAAGTTGCAGCATCCCTAGTTCCCTGTGTTCTTTAAGTGATGATAATGATGTTTCTAGCCTCGGCTGAAAACGGTCCAGGGATCTGCAACCTGTAGCTCCAGATCCACATGTGGTTCTTTTATCTCTCCATTGTGACTCTTTGATAACATAAGATTACATAATTCATGGAGACTGTTGATCCAGACATGTCGACCGTCTGAGTCAGCATCTCTCTGATAATGTCTGCTTAACCAAAACTACCTCAAGAAAACAAATAAACAAAGCCTACAAACTAAGACTACCAACCCCAACCTCAAACTAAAATAACAAAACCCAGCAGTGGAAGACTGCTGAGGATAAAGAGGGAAAATAACAAAAAATAAAATAAAAAAGCATTTTTTTAAAATTAAAGATTACTTGATTAGCATTTATTTAATTTAGATTTCTGTATTTTCCGCACTATAAGTCATGTTTTTTTCATAGATTGGCCAAGAGTGCAACTTATATAAGAGCGACTTATTTGTGATTATTTTAGACATCAATAGGCTCATATAGTCAGAGAGGCCAGACTGAGATGGTTTGGACATGTTCAGAGGAGAGACAGTGAAGATATTGGTAGAAGGATGCTGAGTCTAGAGGTCTAGAGGAAGACCAAAGAGGAGGTTTCTGGATGCAGAGAATGAAGACATGAAGGTGGCTGGTGTTAGAGGAGAGGATGAAGACAGACTTAGATGGAGGAAAATGATTCACTGTGGAGACCCTGAAGGGAAAAGCCCAAAGGAAAAGAAGAACAATAGCCTCATATATTTATTTTCACTAACGACCAGTTAGTTGCCTTTAAATGGTATTTCCCACTAACTACCGCTAGAGGGCACTGTATGTGTGTGTATTTGCTGCTGTTTGCTGACAGAAACACAGAAGAAGTCTCATTGAAGACAAAGCAAACGTTGCTGATAATCTAATTATTCTCCTTATGGATGTCATTATGTCTTTCTTATTTGCATCAAACATTATTATTATTATTTTGTTTCCCTTCTTGGACTAACGCAGGACAGCAAGCCATCAAACTGGGTTAAAAACAGTCATTCAGATGCCGCTCCCGCAGGCTAGAGGGTAACCAATCCCTGTGAGAAAGAAAAACTGCTGTCCTGAACCCAGAATGGAGATATGATTTTAGATGATTTTGTGGAGCTCTTTAAAATAAATAACTTGACCTCCCAACATTATCCGAATCGTCTGTGCATTTTAAAGGAGATATACAGTCAAAGCCTCTATCATATAGCAATGAGGCTAAAAGATAGCCTCTCCACACGCAATAGGAGCGTCTAGTCTATGAAGACATTTTTGGACAAGAATTGAGTTTTAAATTTAACACAAGTGGCGTTTGGTGTCAAATGCAACGTTACGTCAAGCTTGTTGAATATGTTCATAAATGTTTGACTTTTCTCTTAAAAGTGCAACTTATGGTTTTTTTTCTTCTTCATTGTGCTTTTTTTTTTTTTTTTGGGCTCCTGCGACTTATACTCCAGAGCGACTTATAGTCAGGAAAATACGGTAGTTAAATGTATAAACTGATGTCTGAGGTTCACATAGATGATAAACTCTGTAGGTTTTTCCATCCCTGTTGACCTGAAGACGTCTGGTTTGTTCAACTCTACCTCCAGAATAAACAGATTTTAGATGCAAAGAAAACCTTTGGTAAAAATTTTGATCTTTTATGAGTTAAAAGCACATTGTTTATTTAAAAAAATCCCATTTTGAGAAAAATGCAAGGTTCTTTATATATCTTTTCTTTGGTTTGTGCCAAAATGAATGCAAATGCAAATTTCTCAGAGACTAAAGTAAAACTATACAGCTCCTTCTAGGTTTTGATCAGTAAAAATCAAACCCAACTGGCTCTCTAAAGGTTAAAGGTTGCCGATCCCTGGTCTAAGACATAGTTTGTACAGAGCAGTAGGAGTTTATCAGAAGTTCACCTCTGAGTTGTGGGTCGGACTGCCCCATTTCCCCTCCCCATTGCTGAAAGCTCTCAGTTTACATGCTCTCCCGCTAGTAGCTTACAGCCCCTCACACCCCCAACCTGAAGCTACATTCACACCCTCATACATGCGCTCAAGAAACCTCTCAAAGGAAAAGTATGTTTGTGAGATTTTATGCTGGTTTGGGCTTCAGTGTCAAAACTCACGTTCACATGTAGCTATGCAAGTTTCTATGAATGTTTTGGGACTATGTATAGAAACTGCACATCCTTTGAAAGTTCAACCAGCTTAAAGTTTAACCAAAAAAAATAAAAAATTAAGCAATCAGGGACTTGGATTTAGTAGTGATAGTTAGATGACATCAATTGATAATGAAGGAGAAAAAATAATTACGGTTTGTTCCCGGCTGGAATTTTACGACACTAAGTCTTTCAGATCATATCGGAATAGAGCTATGAAAGAGAAAACCTGGTTCAAGTTTAACCAGATTTGCCCCACTTTGACATTTCACACCAAATCTCTTCCAACTGTGGCTGACAGGCGTGCTAGTAAACTCTGATGCAGACTAATGGATCCATGAACTTCGTAGTTTTCCTCATCTGAATTGGAATCTGGATCTCAACTGAACGACTGCATAAAATGATATTGATCACAATTTGTGCTGCACTGCTCATGTTAGCTGGAGGTTGCAAGGGGCTGTAAGCTTGTAGGTGAGAATATAAACAAAGGGATGATGGGAAATGAAGATAGGCTCACTCCGTGTAAACCCGTAACTCAGAGATGAATTTCTAATGAACTCCTGCCGCTTTGCAGAAACTATGACCTTGGAAATGACGTTCTGAAAATGGATCAAGAAAATGATCAGAGTGGGACGACTTTAAATGCTGACCCTCTTTAATCTTATTAGATTGTGAACAAGTCATCGTGGGAGAGAGGCTTTGCACATGGGAGCATCTACAAAACAGAACTGGTGGACCTGGCAGACAAGGTGAAGGGGGAGGATGCTGTGGTGTTTGGGACCAAGCCAGGTGACCCCAAAGTAAACGACAAGCTGGATGCTGATGGACTCCCTCGTATTGGATCCGTGCTTCAGTACGGTGACCCTTTCTACAGCTACATCAACCTCAACACGGGTCAAAGCTGCGTCCACTTCTACAAGTAGGCACTCTACGTCTGTTCCACTCCTGTCCTCTGTCCTGTGAGTTAAATCCGTCTGTTTGTAGGAGCCAGGAGGCCTGTGTGGTGGACAACATAAAGATCTGCAGCAACGACAGCGGCTCAGGCCACTTCAAACGCGTCTGCATTACCACGCGGGTGCCGCGAAACCCCACCATCGGGGATAAGTTTGCCAGCCGCCACGGGCAGAAGGGCATCCTGAGCCGCTTGTGGCCCGCTGAGGACATGCCCTTCACGGAGAGCGGCATGACCCCCGACATCTTGTTCAACCCCCACGGCTTCCCGTCTCGAATGACCATCGGGATGCTGATTGAGAGCATGGCGGGCAAGTCTGCCGCTCTCCATGGCCTGAGCCACGACGCCACACCTTTCACCTTCTCTGAGGAGAACTCTGCGCTGGATCACTTTGGGGAGCTGCTGCGGGCGGGGGGGTATAACTACTACGGCACAGAGCGGCTCTACAGCGGAGTGAGCGGTCAGGAGCTGGAGGCAGACATCTTCATCGGCGTGGTCTACTACCAGCGGCTGCGTCACATGGTCTCCGACAAGTTTCAGGTCAGGACCACCGGAGCGCGGGACAAAGTCACCAACCAGCCTGTCGGAGGTAGGAACATCCAGGGAGGCATCCGCTTTGGAGAGATGGAGCGCGACGCCCTGCTGGCCCACGGCTCCTCCTTCCTCCTCCACGACCGCCTTTTCAACTGCTCCGACCGCTCGGAGGCCCAGGTATGCGTCGACTGCGGCAGCCTGGTCTCCCCGCTGCTGGAGAAGCCTCCGCCCTACTGGTCCGCCATGCGCCACAGGAAGACCCTCTGCACTCTTTGTGGCAAAAGCGACGCCATCAACTCTGTGTCTGTGCCTTACGTCTTCCGCTACTTTATAGCTGAACTTGCAGCGATGAACATCAAAGTAAAACTTGAGGTTAAGTAGCGAGCTGCAAGATACACGTGAAATATGTGCCTTAGTTCTACTTTCTGAAATATTGAAGGAAAGTTGTAGTGAATCCTTTCAGCTAAGTGATGCTGTTGTGTTGTTCAGAGTTCAAATCCCTTGAATTTAAAATTGTTTATTCAACCCAATCTCAGTTCTGGTGGTTTCAATCAGGTTGTTCCAAATAAAGCAATGTTGATCTTTCACATAGAGCTGTGTCCCAGCTGTAGCGCCTTCTGTGATCTTTGATTCAGCTCACAGCTGATCACCTGGACCTGCCCTTAAAGGGTAACCAAACCCTAAATCAGCTTTTTTTTGTCTGTTGACCTCAATAAATGAGGCTTTAAAAGTACTCTCTGTTGGTCATTGAGACATTTTTGATAAACAAAATAAACTTGTTTAATTCATGTAAAGATAGTCAAAACTGTCTGTGTGCTGCCCTCTACAGGTTGAAACGAGGTATTACATTTAAACATTGTGATTTCTCTTTTTAAACCCTCCTTCAGAATTACTTAAACATTGTAGTCATTTGTATATTTTCATACTAATTTTCAAGATTAATGCATAATTGGGCTTATTCAGCATAATGGTATGCATGGATGTTGTTACAGATGAATTGGAGTATGACCCTCTTTGACCACCGTGTCTTTATTTGAGTTCATCCAGAACATGTGGCAAGTCCAGAACAGAGGCGATGGTGAAGTGTGGTTTCACGCAGCTGTCTGACGTCGCAGCGCTCTCTCCACCGGTAACCCACACAGTGGCCCGCACACCAGCGTTCAAGCCCCCCTGGATGTCTGTGTCCAGAGAGTCCCCCACCATCACACACCTCTGGGCCTCAACGCCCAGCCTGTCGAAACACAATGTGAAAATGGAGACGGCGGGTTTTTGTTCCGAGTGCTCACCCCCGATCACAATGGCATCAAAGAACTCCTGGCATTTGACCGCATCCACTTTCTCCTGTTGAGTGTGAGCCTCCCCGTTGGTCAGCAGCAGCAGCTTGTATCGGCTACGCAGCTGTCGCAAGAGGTCGCAAACTTCAGGAGACAGACTGAGGGCGTCCAGGCGGCTCTTTTTCCATAAATAGTAGCACTGAGCTCCCAGCGAGCTCGGGGAGACACTCCCCAGAGTCTCCTCGATGCTCTCCTCCCAGTGACGCACCCGGCAGTCATCCAACGACGCCCCATTCAAAGGGTCAAAGTTCTCGTGTAGCAGCTTCTGCTTGTATTTGTCACAGATGCTGCTGATGGTGGCATCATCCAGGCTGAGCGCAGTCCTCAGGAGCTCGCTGGTCTGAAAGATTCAAACGTGACATATGAAGATCTTGTAACGACCCATTCTGACAGCAGGCAGTAATGAGAGGAACAGACGATTACATGTAATTAAGGACACTACCTGCCACTCCCCTTTGACCCGCCCTCAGCTGCTACAAGCCCTTCACTTTCCCCTTCTGCTCTGGCCATCCTGGTCAGAACTGCATGGGACAGGTCTTTTTTTATTCATGGAGGCTCTGTTGGTTTCATCACCATAGCAACCATTTTATTTTTTGGTCAAGGGGCTGCAAAAAAATCTATAAAAGTAAATCTTTAGATTTACTTGACAGCAGAGGTTTTAATTGCCAACCATAGACTCATGTTTATGTTTATACTTTGTAATAATGCTTCATTCAACTCAGGCAATAATTCATGTGTTACATTTTCACAATATTTTGGTAAAACATTTTCTTTGGCAAATACTGTAAATCTGAAACCTTCAAAACCAAATTTTTTCCCCGTGTAGCCTCCTGATGATGCGCAAGGAGTTAGGAGATTAAAATTGAAATTAGTAGATAGTACAGAATGGGATTTTTTTTTATTCACTTCAAGACGGCTGCCTCTTCCTATAGTCAGAGGTCAACACGACTTTGGTTGTGCTTGAAGACTTAATGTTTATTTATTGACTCCATAGTGAACCATTTTGTTCCATCATTCAAGTATTTTGTTTGTTTTCTTTAATGAAAACTCACTTGTTCCTATAAGAAAGTGAGTGGTCACTACATTTTTGCATTCTATAAATTCAGGGTGTGACCCCCTCAAAAATAATGTATTTTTAGTACACTTCTTTAATATTTAATAGTGATTTCAGTTTTATTAAAATATTTCGATTCTTGACATTGATGCTGGGGCGGCACAGTGGAGCAAAGGTGGTTCCTCATAGCAAGAAGGGCCTGGTTCAGTCCTGGCTATGTTTGCATGTTCTTCTCATGCATGTGTGGCTTTTCCTGGGGACTTTGGTTTCCTCCCACACTCCAAAAACACGTTTCGTAGGTTGGGAGGTGCTTCTGCATTGCCTCTGGGTATTTTTGATTGTGTGGTTCTGCAACAGACTTGTGACCTGCTCAGGGTGGACCCCGCCTTTGCCCGACAGTAGCTGGTATAGGATATAACAACCATGTGACCCTGAAAGGCACGTTAACACCTGGAATGGGGTCATCCGGCAAGACAGTAGGGTTGAGTACTGCCAATAATTTCCAGAATCTATTCGATTCATCAGACCACAGATTGATTTGATTCCAATTTTTGATCCACTACATTCAATTCAATTTTGAGTTTACACTGTTCAGACATTCGGACACATTTGTTTAGAAATACAATAATAAACTATGTATGTTTTGAAGACATTCATATTAATCAGATACTGTTCACATACTGTAAAATGTTTTAGTGAAATTAAAATGGGATTGTTAACACCGTACGGTGTCACATGGATTCTCAAACAGAAAAGCTCCAATGATTGTTCTGCTTCTCCTGGAGGGCGTTGACTAACGCCCAATTCACACTGGACGCGAACGGAGTCCGCTTCTATTCGGCGCCCTTGTTATCCTATGGCGTCGTTCACACCAGTCGCGGAGCGGTGCGGAGGGCCCGCGCGGTGCAGCGGATCGGTTCGGCGTCTGACCTATTTTGTGCACGAGCGTTCCGTGTCAATTCTGGCAGGAAGTTGCATCAAGATACATGAGAAAATCCGGTTTCTTTTCAAAATATAACCAGTTTTTCACAATAAAACGCAGCGATTGACAAATGTGATCATGTTTTTGTATCTAAACAGACTGTAGACATGGATATAAACATACAATCACAACACACGTGCGCGCAAGCACAGAGACACACAAAACAGACAGACATGCAAACTTTTTTTTTTTTTTTTGACATGCAGGCATGCAGATCAACGTGGGCAGACTCCAGTGCGGGGTGAAGGGTTTCGGGAGATAAAAAAACGACAACAGAAAAGGCAGAGACCAGGGGCCCGTTTCAAGAAGCAGGTTTTGTTGGAACTCTGAGTTCACAAACTCCAAATTCAGCAAAACTCAGAGTTTTTTGTTTCAGAAAGAGAGATAACTCAAACCCGTGAAAGTGGGTGAAACCAAGCCCGTTTCAAGAAGCGGGTTAAGCTGAACTCAGAATCAATCACTGTGGAAACTGAGTCTGTGAACGAAACCTGGTCTGGAGCAGGTTTTCTTCAGGAAACTTAGAGTTCTCTGCGGTCTCCGCCCCTTTTTAAAGTGAGAGATGTTCAAATCTGAGTTCTTCATTAACATTTAGAGAACATTCACATTAGAGACGTCACGTTTCCACCACACAGAAACCAAAAATGACATGTCCATTCATAGAGGATCATGTAGAGAGGAGGCTGGATTAATCCAGAGGAAATGTTATTTATGTGGGGAGAGGATTTGAGGACACGAGTCGATTGATGCAGTTTCTACGATTCAGTTTTATTTGAGTGACATTATAAATAGTGAGTTTTTCCAGGGATTTGCTATTAATAATGAATTTTATTTACATCATTTGAAAACCTTAAAAATGGAAATCATTAAATTTCAAACACTGGGAAAAAGTTTCAACTCTCAACACAACTGTGTACGATGAGTATTAGCTCAGTTGTCAGCAACACTGCTTCCACTTCTGTTGTCTGAAGTTCGATTCCCGGCTCCAGTATATAATTTTTATGGGAAAAAAACCCTTTTCAGCGAATATTGTTTAAGTCTTGAGAATTACATTTAAATAAATTCTTATTTTAACATATCTCAGGCAGCTACAGTGTTTGTTTTTAGCGTGCAGTGATATCAGTGTGTTTATGTGGTGGTGGGTGTGGGGGGGGGGTAAGGAAAACGGTCATTCATGAGATTACAGAGATGACTGGTTAAATTATTAACAGATCAAGAACCATTCCTTACTTAACAAGTGACAAAATAACCTTCCTGACATAATTATTTATTTGTTATTTGAAATGATTCAAATGTAGACGTATGCATTAACTCTGCAGATGTTTTCTCTCTGTTTTACCGCTGCAGCTGGGTTTATTATCTTGCAGAAAATGTTCTTGTAGTCTGCATTTGCTTGGAGGAACTTATCAATTTCCGTCGCCGGAAGTCTCAGGTGTTTGTTCCTGTTGCCATGGTGAATCGTGCTGTCTTTGCTCCATTGATCAGGGCTTTAATGCTCGCAACGCTCGAACCTGATTCTGGTTCCAACAACTTCAAGTTGATTGAATCAAACATTTTCAGCTGTTCTGAAACCGAAAACTCTAAGTTCGCGAATTTTGAGTCCAGTAACTCTAAGTTCAGGTTTCAACTCTAAATTTGTTGAACCTGCTTCTTGAAACGGGCCCCAGCTCATCTCAGCAGAAATAGGGGAAATATTTATAAAACACACACAATAAAGACAGACACGATCAACGTAGTGAGCAAACTCTGGAGCGGGGCAAACTATACAAAACTGCTGTTTTTTTGGAAGAGAAAAAAAGAGATGCAGAGAGCAGCTCCACTTAGCTGAAATATGGGTTAATAATTTTAGTTTATTAATTTACCCACACACACACACCTGTGAGCGCGTGTGCACAGACCCACACGTGCGCACAGACACACGCGCGCGCACACAGCTCAAAAAAAGTGGGCCGACAGACGGGTGGGCGGGGTTTTGGTTGTGAAACAACAGCAGAGAGGCAGAGAGCAGTTCTTAGCAGAAACATGGGTTAATGTCTTTAGGCTATGAAATTATCAACTATAGTCGCGTTTCCATTAACTCTGAAATTTCGAAAAACGGAATTTCGATATTAAATTCTCCTAATGGAAACACCACAATTTCGAAAAAAGTCGCCTTTTTCGAAATAAAGTTTTTGCGCTTAGAGGAGGTGGTATTTGAAGGTGGTATATTGAAACAGTAGTTTTTCGAAAAACTGTAATGGAAACACTTTTTTCGAAACAAACGAGTCACGTGACCATTAACCGGATATGACGATGTAAATGGCGATGGCGATACGCTTTTTCACAGCAACTGGCTGCCTTGGGCACCGCACAGCGGGCGCCACGAGAGGTCCCACAGCATCGCACATCTCATCAAAAGTTGAGCGTGTCATGCGAAAATGCTGAATCCACAGCTCTTCGGTGAATTCTTCAACCACGATTTCCCAAAAATGTTTGACTCTACGTCGCTCCCACGTATAAGGAGTCTACCGCTCCGAGGCTCGGATCAGACGTAGACGTCTTCTCTGAATGGAAGGATGAGAGCGAGCGCCGTGGCAGAAATGTGAATGAATCTACTGCACATCAAAATAGTGTTTATATCCCTCGCCATGTTTTTTTTAATGACTTATCGCGGGAATTACTTCGAGTTTTTCGCATAATCATGGTTTAATGGAAACGCTGTTTTTTCGAAACAGTGTTTTATCGAAATTCTAGAAATTTCGATAAAGTTTTGCGCAAAAGTGTAATGGAAACGCAGCTATGATGGCAAAAACAAAAAAAGTTCTGGCAGAAGCGCCTGTGGACCGCCACGGGAAAATGCGCTCTGGTGTGAACCACAGAGCGGCGCGGACTCCGCTCTAGGCCATTTTACCATCACACATTTATTTTGGACTTGTTCTCACTCTTCTGCCTTTTGGACCGGCATTCTTCATTTGGTTGAAAACACATTCTTCCTGATGTTTCTTTTTGTTTGTTGAATTTTTTGAATACCTGGAAGATGATAAAACCTAAATACTTTATTTAATTTTTCTTTTAGCTAAATTTCATATTCATAAATGTAAATATACATCTGCTAAACCCTCTTCACCAGTTTTCATTACTGAGGTAAAAAAATATATATATAACGACTCTATTAAAAATTCTGGAAATTTTAAAGCTATGATAACCTGTATTTTATTTGAAAAATCTGCTCTGGATAACTGGTAAACCATCGAGTCCCACTTTATGTTTAATTCTGTGATTTATTCAGCGTGCTCTGAACACTGATCTTGTCTGTTTTCTCTTATGCCATTTAATTCTTTTTTTTTATTAGATCCTTGTTTTCTTTTTTTTTTCGTATGTATCATAAGTTTTTGCTAATAAAGTTAATATAAAAAAAATAACTCGCTCTGTCTAAAGCAGCCACGTTTGATCCATGATTGTAGCTCTCGGTGGTCTCGTTAGCTGTGCTGATATCGCGGTGTTTCCCATTCAGACTCGTCTTTCCGCTCTGTTCTTACCTTCTGGATTGCGATTCCACCTGCTTTATTCGTTTCAATCAAAGTGTTGTCCAAGTCAAAGAAAATCGCTTCTACAGGCTGACCGTCCATTACTCCACATCCCCTCGTCTCGGGTGCCAACAACACACTTCCGGGTTGCCAGATAGAGTCGCGGTTTTCCAGCCCAAAAGTCATCTAAAACATGCAAGAGCTGCAAAACAAACGTCGCTCTAGAAATTAAATTATGATTCATTAGCAGCAATTAATTATTTGTTATTTGCTTTTTTTTATTTTGTTTTTGTTTTTTCAAATTACTCCGATCTACTACAAAACAGATCCAACTTTTCTAAATGATTCACGAGTGCCCTCTACTGTTTAGTGAAGGGACTGCTACCTTCACCAATTTCTCTCAGTTCAGTTTGATGTCAAAGAACATGTTGTTAAATGTAAAAATTGAAGTGCGCAATTACTCAGTTTTTTTTCTAAATAAAAATGTCTTTACAAGATGTGTCCGTACAACATGCTTTACGGTGATAAAACAGCTGTTTCTGAGGTTCTGCAGCTGAGCTGCGCATGTGCAGGTGGTGGATCAGAGGGCGTGGTCTGTTAGATGAAAAAGGACAGCACACGTTTTTATATGCTTGTAGTATTGCATCAAGATAATTTATTCTTCAGTCACAATATTAACATATTCCAAAATTCAAGATAACCAAATCATCCATTATCTTCTAAATAATAACCAGTCTTTCAAAAAGCCATTTCTCTGCTTCTGTCAACAACATGCAGTCATGCTTATTACACTTAAATATGTTCTCATTGTACACAGAACTTGGTAAGACAATGTTTTTTATAAAATAATTCAAAACTCTGTATTTTAACCAAAATATAAATCTCAGATCTGTTTTCTTTTGTTTAGTTTTAAAGAATTTGTATTTATAATTATTTTAACAAAAATAATTTAAACTGTCAATTAAAACTAGCCAGTTGCTTCTGGACGACAGGATTCAGGAGCAGAGAGTTGTGCAGAATCTAATCCTCCCGCGGTAAAGGTGAAACGTACAAACGGGGTTTGTCTGGATCTATCACCCTCATCTGAACGTTCCTGACTCTGGACCCTCCAGAAAGAGAACTGGGAGTTCTGCTTTCAAACACAGAAAATGTATCAAGTCAAAAGTTGAATGGTAACAAAAGTCATGTTATCAATATTCCTATCCATCTTATTCCTATGCCCCATGAGCCTTTGCGTGAATTATGGGTGATACTTCCTGTAGACGGTGGAACTAGCATTTATTTACATTACAGCTGTAGATCCGACAGTGCAGTTCCTCTTGTATTGGATCTATAACTACATATAAATGTAGGAACACCAGCTGTCATGTCTTTAAAGAGGAGATGTAACAATTCCGGTGCTGCTAAAATTGAAGGATGACCTTAAAAAATGTCCAAACATAACATATAGAAGCATTTTTAGCTACTTTCTCAGTTCAGTTGCTGCAGATGTTGAAGCTCTGAACAATCTTAAACTCCGAGACATATCAATACCTTCATACATGATTATTTCTGCTGGAGTTAGCACACAGTGCTGATCTATTGTAACCTTATGGCTTCACGTGTTTGTTTGTTTTTCCTCACAACCTCAAGTTAAATCTTGTGTGAGATTTTTCTTCACATGTAACATTTTTACACACATGTTAAGGTTTTTTGTCAAGCAAGTTCCCCTCATTATATTCCACAAGTACACATTTTTCTCACATGTTCCTCTTTTTCCTGCAATTTCACATTCAGTTTTACTTGTGTGTGTGAATTAAACTTGCATGTGTGAGATTCTAGCTTGTGTGTGTATTATTTGAGTTTGTACGTATTGATACATATTCACCTCAATAAGAATCTGACAATTAATGACAACAGTCTAATTGCATAGGAAGTTCTCAAACTTTAAAACACACCCATCTGAATATCATGAAAGTTTAAAAACTACCCATTTTGACCAACAATAACAATTACAGGACAATAAAACATTTAAAACATCTTAGAGACAACAAAAAGAAGATGAGATAAAGAAAAGCTGGAAATTCCACATTTAATCTGAAATTAGTTGGATGATTCAAATTGATAACACAAATAACCACATTTTGAATTTACACATTGTTGGTAATCATGTGATCAAAAGCTACATTTTATATATTTGTAAATTGAATTGTTTATTGTTTTTGGCTGGCCAATAGCTAGGACAGCTGAAGTGTACTGAAAAACAATTTCTTATGTGCCAAATATGTCTATAACATTTGAAAGTCAACACAAAAATAGTTCAACAAACCACACATAATATAAAAACACAATCGATAAAAAAAATGATGAGTGGGGAGAATAGGTATCAAGTGAATGAGAAAGCCCTGCCGGGTTTGGACCTGCTGTCAGGGAATCATGAACTTGTAGTTCCATGTGATGTCCCCAAGATGGCGCCTTTTGTTAACTTGTACTTCCCTTTATTTTTTATCCTCTATCAATTTACAGATTTGTCCTATTTGTCTGTTGTTTTCATCCACGTACAATAACAAGTTTCATGTTTTTCCGTAAAAGTACTCCTTAGGCATCTCAGCCTGATTAACACAATATTCTCCGTGCTGTAAATGAGAGTGTGAATTTATTTTAGACCTGCTGATGGTTCATCTGAGAAGGAAACAGAGTGTTCCCTTTAGATAAACACCTTACGTGACGCTTTCACATGCATATTCCTGTTTTCAGCACGTTCCATCACACACTGCCTTTCAAAATAAAACAAACTTAAGCTCTTATGTAACTTGTTCATCTCAGTCTTTCGTCTGGCGCTGGGCCAGGAGTTCACACGCAACACTGTGTAGGCATGTTGCTCCACCTTGCTAAAACCAACCAGACATCAACAGGCCCAAAGAGATGGATGTAGTCAGACCCCCCGGCCCTTTCGTGTCAACATGGCCAAGCAGCCATAGTTAACCTGTCGCTAAAATGCAATTTAATATGGTTTCAGAAGATGGAAATCTCCATCAAATATAGAGGAAGAAAAAGCAGTAAATTATTTCCTGATGTGTCAAGAAGGCAGAAGGAGTGATTGCAGACTGCACATTTCTCAGTAATCTGAGTGGGTGGCCGCTGCTGCACACTGTCACGCCATGTGACAGCCGCACACACAACCCACCCCATATAAAAGCCATTTATTAAATATATTGTTTTATTTCTTTCTTTGTTCCAGTCATCTGCTCTTACTGCTTTGCAAAGGTCTTTTGGATCAATATTTCAAAAGGCTGTTGCAAAGCAGATGACTGCAAAAGCTGAACTGTATTGGAACAATGAAACAATGTTGTAAAGATGTAAGGATTCCATCGGTGCCTTAAAAACATCAACAGTTCATTCTCTGACTGTTAAAGCCTGCTCCAACCTGAAAGATGTGGACCAAATGTCAGCAAAGCTTGAACGATAAGGAGAAAAAATAATAACTCGAAGATATCCTTTCACTGCCGAGATGACTCAATCAGACTCCAAGTCTGATTTTCAGATTAACTTTGGCCACACACAAGCACACGTAGAAGTGAGATTTTATCAAGCGCGGGAGACGGTATGTGCTACAGTCCAGATACACGAATGCAGATATGCCCAAAGTCACTCTGAACTTAGTAAGTAAATGACAACCTGCACGTACGCACAAAGCAGCCACATCTAAAGCTCTTCTGGACGGTTATGCAACGGCCTGCATCGTCAAGAAGCGTGATCCTTCCCTGAAAAGCTTACATAAATTCTCTGCTATCTACCATCTCAGGGAAATGTTTGCTTCTGCTTTAGTTGCTTCTCAATCATCAGTGTTATTTTGAAGAAATCTGAATGTATTCATATCAATGTTTTGTTGATCTTAGCCAAAGTGTGGATTTGAGTGAGTGCTTCTGCTCATGAAAAGACAGAACCACCCATGGTTGTGTGGCAGATTTCCAGTGTCTCCATGTGCTGATCCACCTGAGTTCCCCTGACCGACCGCTGAACTGTGTGGTGTGGTGGCGTCCAACAGCGGGAGCTGCACCACGGAGGATCACCCAGAGGATGACGAGGAAGATCCCTCGGATCCCTCCGCAGGCCACAGCTTTCTCTCACAGCGGCACCCCGGGGTGTGACAACAGTTAGCACTTTTGTTGTCTGTTTGTATTTTTTTGGATTTGAAAAGAGTAAGCATCTCTTTTTACAATGATCTTTGATACTCCATGACGTCACAAGGAAAGGGTCAATTCACACGACTGACCCCGCCCACTCATATAAATACTGCTTTTTTTTCTTTTTTTTTAAATAAAACGTTATAGTTTCAGACAACACACAGTACCTTCATGACCGGGCGGTTTAAATTTATGCGCACCGCATAAAAAAAGTTTCCACGGTGAAATAAAAAAATCTGTAATAATTCCTGTGTTTGAAACAGTTGCTGGTGAGATGACAGCTGTGGGCATATGAACCTGACGGAAGAGCGTGAAGCAAAAGTTTATGACTTTTACGTCTTTGGCGTCGCTGACATGAATGAAGTTCTGTTTCCACATGGAGATCTTTTGTATCGGGATTTGCTGGTTAAGTCTGTGTTCATATTCGCGGGGTTCCTCTTGTTGGAGCGGTTCGGTTTTGGTCCAGCATGCAGCCCCACGGCTGTAGTGGACCTGTTACTGTCTGGTTCTGGTGGTTCTGTGGTGATGATCTGTGGTTGATCTGCTGCTGGTTGAAGAGATTCCAGAAATACATGGTTGTTTATTTGCTTTAATTTTTCTCCTTTTTTGTATTTAATGTTTGTTTTCAATTGTAAATCTCTCTGAGCTGAAACACATGAAAAGTCATTTTAAAAAATAAAGATTGATCGCTAAGTTCAGTCTGTTAAATAATAACAAGATAAGATAGTTTTCATACTCAGACTTACTTACTTACATTTAATTTTATATGAAATAAAAGCATCATCACAGAATGAACTAACAAATTACCCAGCTCCTTTATCATTATGTAACAAAAATTAAAAAAAACAAAAGCAAACACTTGTTTATGTTTTTATTTTTTTATGAATAGTTGTGAAGTTCTTAGAAATATTCTGGCTATTTTGTGTTAATGTATCCAATCATATTGACGTTGGTATGACAAACAACAAATGCAGTACTTCTGGTTTTCAAACAAACATAGGTGCAATACTATTTCAACTATTTTTTTTGTTGCAATATTATTATGAAAGCAGAATTTAGAGCTAATATGTTCAAAACAAGTCTTTGACCTAGGGCTGGGCGATATTGCAAATAAGAAAATCAAGATTTTTTTCAATTTTATTTCACGATTTCAATTTTATCACGATTTCTTTAAAATAAATTCAAATTGACAAAAATTGAATCATAATGATTTTAGCTGAAAGAAGTTTAACACATTTTGAACAAATATATATATTTATTCAAATTTTAATTCCAAATGTATTACAAGCATTGATCTATATTACTGGATTGCCCCTTACCTACATGCCTACAGACAGAGACCTGCGCGTTCAGGCGCCATCGTCATGCATTGATTCATGGCAGCAGAACACAGCTGTTTCAATGGAGGACAGGCAGACATCAACCACAAAAATCGGGCTAGCTCCTTCATTTCTCAACCGATTTTTAAAAAATATGTCTCGAATTAAAGATTAGGAAATGTTGAAAATGACCTTTTGGCATATTTTAATATTTATTATCTATTAAGATCAAGCTGTAAATAGAGCAATAATTGTGCCTTCCACTGCTACAGAAAAGGCATTGATGTCAAATGAACAGCTTCTTAATATTCATAATTTTTTATTTAGCCTCTGTGCTAAAATCCATAAAACAGAGCTTATAAATGCTCGTCACCCAAGACCAAGAATGAGGGAGATTGATGAAGTTTAATACATGAATTATTAAAGTCTCTTCCCTATTAAAAACATCTCAAAGTGCTAAATAATGATATTAATAAATTAATAAAAACACCATATACCACATTTTCAAATGAAACTAAAACTTTCATTATTTTTTGATTACATACATGGTAAATACATTTCAATGGCATTCAGAATTTACCTTCAAAAAGACGATTTTATAGTACTTTGAGAATAAGGCTCTAGCTAGCATCTGAATGAATGAATGAATGAATGAATGAATGAATGAATGAATGAATGAATGAATGAATGAATGAATGAATGAATGAAATGATTTATTTCAAGCAATCCAGTTATAATACATAAAATAACTTCACATAATAAATCACAAATAGATCGCTTGAAAGGGGGTGGAAGGAAGTGAATTTATATAATCCCATCCCAGCTCGACCATTTTCTCTACATGAATAATCAATATCTGGTTCAGGACTTAAATCAAATATTAATATAGTTTCAGGTTATAAAATATCAATATTAATATCAGTGATGTAATAGAATTTTAAAAACATCCATTGACAAATCATTTATATTAATCATCAACAATAATCTAAACATTCTCATTAAGAAAAGAATCAAAAAAATATCAAGTAGTAATCAACTTCATTTGTTACTACAGGAAAAGATATCAAAATACTCTCGTTGAAAAGACAATTTGAGCAGATTGTATTTATCTAAGAACGATTGTTAGAATGAAAAAGTGCTAAGTAAAAAATCATGATTTATTAATGGAGAAAAAAACCTTTAAAATATTCTCATTAAAAAGACAATTTCAGCAGATTGTATTTATCAAAAATTGGAGCAGATCAGAGCTACATCTCTGTTTAGGAACAGGTTTAAGGCCACGTAAACCATCCTCGTTATGACTGAGAGACTGTGAAGGTCTCATTTCAAGGGAATTGTGCTCGAGTTCTGAAGCTAAGAATCGGGTCAGAGTTCGTATTCAACGGTTCCGACGGTTTCATGAGTCCACAAATGCTCATTTTGCTATTTTTAGAGGTTCAAACATGCGTAATCCCACAGTTCTCAAAGTCTTTCTTGGATTTTCTCTCCAGAGGCTTCGTCAGGTCCAGTGATCCGAGAGGTTTGACAAAGATTCTGGAGTTCTGGACCCATGTCGATTGGATCTGTTTCCTAGATCTTAGGATTCTTGCATGTTTAGCCAGATCAGCGTAATATTTGCATAAATGGTCATTAAGGAACACTTTGTCCCCTTCAGTTGTTGACGTTTTTTTATCAGCACTATCTTGTGCTTTCGATTCACGAACCTGATCAGGATCTCTGGTTTATCCGTGGTCTTTCTCAGAGGAAGTGGATGACAGACCTCAACAGTGTTCAGGTCCAAGGAAATCTCTTTAGACGCAAGAAATACTCCAACTTGAGCCTCCACGGTCGCATTAGCATCCATGCTAACGCTGGTAGCACAATAAGACATAGGCTCTTAAAGTAGCTAGCTACGAGCTAGCAAAACAATGCAGCAACGTGCATCTTGACCGCACATTTCACGTGTTTCCAGCTGCAGAGCTGCAGTTCTCAGAAAGTTGGGGGTCCGCAGCGCTTGGGACGCAGCCAGACTTGGCGCACGCAAGAGAGCGCAGACCAGGAGAGAGAGAGGGGGGGGGGGTGGGGGGGGTGGGGTGTTCCAGTAACTGTCTGATGCACCGCAAAAAACAATGCAAACATCCAAATAAAGCGCTGCCTGCTCTCAGCTCAAATGTCAATTTTCTTATTTTTCTTCCATATGAGCGACCGCGGCTTCTGTCATGTGTTATATAGTGAAAACTGGCCGCACAGATGATCTCTCCAGCAGGAACGGCGTTCCGTCTTCAAATCATTTACCGGAACGCCGCTCCGGACCGTTCCGGCTTACTTTCACCCCTGCCTTTATTCAACCAGGAAGTTCCATTGAGATTAAGGAATCTCTTTTACAAGGGAGTCCTGGCCAAACAAATCAGTTACAGTTAAAATATAAAAACATTTCATTTAAAACAGTTGCAGATAAAAAAATCTTTCTCTTGTGCTCTCAACTTGGATTTAAAATCATTCAACGAGAGAAGTTCTGTAAGTTTCCAGTCCTTTTGGAGCATGTTCCATGTGGTGGGGGCAGCAAATGCCAAGGCCCTTTTTCCAAAGTCAGTGCAGGCAAATGGAACCGTCAGCAATAAACAGTCATAGGAACACAGTCCATATGAGTCTATTGTTCTCAGGGTGAATAAAGTACAAATAAAACGGTAGAAATCCAAGCATGGCCTTGTAAATAAAAGTGCACCAGTGGGTCAGCCTCCTGGTGGTCAAAGAAGGCCACTCTACCCGCGAATACAGTTTACTGTGGTGAGTTGACAACCTCAGGGCAGCATGATACACTGAATCAAGCCTACACAGACACTGAGATGTACAGAAGAGTTCCATAGTCTACAACAGAGAGAAAGGCTGCAGTGACGAGCTGTCTTTTTAACCCCAAAAGAGAAACAATATTTATTTCTGAATAAGAAGCCCAGTTTCAGTTTTACTTTCGTTACAAGATTCTCAATATGGAGCTTGAAAGTCAGCGTGTCATCAATGAGTATTCCAAGAAATTTATACCGATGGACCGGCTCAATTTTATTTTCCTGCCGAGGATACTGTAGGAAAAACCAGAGCTCTCTTCCTTGAATTGGAAAACAGCATTATTTTGGTTTTATCAGCGCTAAAAACCAACTTGAGCTGCAGCAATGCTTCTCTATCCTATCAAATGCTTTCTAAAAGGATTCGATGGCAGCTGTGCGGGAGGAGCCAAAATAATTAAAACTAAAAGCTCTCATGAATAAAAGCGTCTTGACCTAAGATCTGAAACAGTCAACGGAGTAAACCTGACACAGTGACAATGGGAGGGAGTTTCAAACACGAGGAGCAACGGCTTGGAAGGAGAGATCAGGCGCGAGCGTCGTGACCATTAAAATCCCTGATCAAAGACAGCATGATTCACCATGGTAACGGGGACAACATCTTCATATTTACGGTGACAGATATTGATAAATTCCTTCAAGCATATGCCGACTACAAGAACATTTTCATCAAGAACATCAACCCAGCTGCAGCGGTAAAACAGAGAGAAAATCTCTGCAGAGTTAATGCATACGTCTACATTTGAATCATTTCAGTTCAGGAGAAGAACTCAATCATCTCAGGAAGGCAATGTTGTCACTTGTTAAGTAAGGAATGGTTTTTGATCTGTTAATAATTTAACCAGTCATCTCCGTAATTGCATGAATGACCGTTTTCCAAAACCTGCTTCTTGTAACGGGCCCCAGGAGCGATGTGTTTGTTTACTGGTTTCTGTTAAAAGCTTTGCTGCAGAGTTTTGGATGAGCTAGAGTCAACTGGGGGAACATTTGTTGAAACTGGTAAAAAGGGGGTTACAGTAATCTTAAGAAGGAGTCCCCAAGCTTGTTCTTGTGAGGGCCAAATAACTGTTTTCTTCTCTGATGGGGGGCCGGGGTCGGTTTGTAGGCTAATAGAAAATGTGTAACAATCACAGCTTAAACAAAAACATTGATAGTTTTCTAGAAAGCCAAACAAAGCTAAATTTCAAATAATTAATTTCTGGAATCTTCACAGAATAAAACTAAAACATTTAAAAATAAAAGCAGTAGTCTCTTTTCTCCTGTCAAAATTTACATTGCAAAAGGGTGGAATAAAAAGTCACATTCTATGTGAGTCTCGATTGGCCAGATTGAGAGAAAAAAAGAGTCTCTGATAGTGTTTGGGGGGTGGACCAAATGTGGAGGAGGTCCAAATCCGTCCTGCGGGCTGTAGTTTGGGACCCCTGATTAAATAAAAGCATGAATAATTGTTTCTTGTTTCGATTGAGACAAAATACTTTTGGCACATTTCTCAAACAACATCGGTGACACTTAAACGTAAATTCTACTGTAACATACTATAACTTTTAAACCATTAACATGACCATTCCCAGTCATTCCAGCAGAATTTCTCCTGAAGGATTTTGTCCTGAAGAAGGCTTTTCTCCTTCAGAATCAGCTAGAATCATGTTGATCGCGTTAACAATTATAAAATGACAGTAAATCAAAGAACACAAACACTGGAGCTCCGATGTTAAAGAATTAACATGGAATGTCTTCCCTGTCACTCGCCTCCTCCCTGGTTTCTGTTTCAGTGAGGAGGAAATGACTCAAACTGACTGGGATGTTGAAAGGAACTTTCAAGTGCTTTCTACTTTGTCACTTCACAGACCCATTCACCCATCCACACGCTGGTGGTGGCTTCGCTGCAGAGCACTGGCACCAACTTTCCACCAGAGCCAATTTGGGGTTCAGTGTCTTACCTAAGGTGGGAATCGAGCCTGCAATATTTCGATAAGGAGTTGACCGCCCCACCGCTACACCACAGCTGCAGCAAGCATGTAATGCAATATGTCCTCAGTGGATCTATGAATCCTGAATTCTTTCACAAGCGAGTTGTAACAAGAGTCATTCAGCACAGCTCCGCCATTTTCTTTGGATTTCACCTTTTAATACACGGGGACACTTTTACAATAAAACGAGTCAGAACAGAACATGTTTTACATCTGAATTGATTTAAGCACCTGAGAATGACTTCAGCTCATGAGGAATATGGGCCCTGAAGCAGCTTCACCATCTTTAGTTTGTTTGATTAAATTATTTTAATCCATTATATTTATGGATTATTATTATGGATGAGAGAGGTACTTATGGCAATTCAGTGACAATGAAAGAGACCTGAAAAATTACCTTTCAAAAAACGTTTTGCATGTTAACCAATTAGATAGATTCTTTATACAAGAATGGATCACCAAGACAGCATCAATGCACCTGCTGATTAGTTGTTTCTGTCTCTTTTTAAAAGCTGGCCAATGAGGAATAATGGAGCAGACTAAAACATTCTGTCGCAGCTCCCAAAGAGGAAGCCAGACTGCATTTGACCAATTTGATGAAAATGTTTGAAAAACTTTCAATACACTGTTGATGTCAAATGAGACGACATCACAGACTACAAGAACGGCTCCAGTACCATTCAGGCTACAGACAGCCTGCCGGATGACCTTTGAGACTCCACCCCCATGCAGAGAGGAGGCCCAACGACTCAAGAGCCACTACTCCCCCCTCACCCCCACCTGTCGTCTCATCAGCTCAGGTAAACAAAGCCCTACGAAGGATCAACCCCCGTAGCATTCCGGACACACTGGACCCCCTGCAGTACCCCTACCGGCCCACCAGGTCCAGCTCTGATGCCATCGCTGCAGCACTGCACATCTCCCATCTGGACGATAAAGACTCCTACATCCGGATGATCTTCATTGACCACAGCTCTGTGTTCAACACGGTGGTTCCCTATGCTCTTTAGTCATCCTGTAAATATCCTTTATCTTTTTTTTCTTTCTTTCTATCTCTTTATGGCATTCAGAGTGAGCTGCAACGTAAGAATTTCATTGTACAGGGAAACCTGTTTCTTTACTGTGCATGTGACAGTAAACCCTCTGAATCTTGAATTATCAAAATGTGAAGTAGATCCTAATGCCCAGATCTCATCTCCACTTTGAATTATCTGACTTGATGTTGAAGACTGAAAATCCCATTAAATGAATAATTTAAAGTTCAGTTATTATATATTTTTGGGAATGAGACGATACATGTTTTAAGTAATATTTATTTCAGCCAGTTTATCTTACCTGTATCAGTTCCACCTGGAGGTTTTTTAGTGGCTGGGCAACTGCTCCTCCTTTTTTCACTGAACAACTTCAGATGTTTTGGGCCGCACCAATCCCACTCTTTCATGGTCCAGTGAACAGCGGAGCATTTTTGAAACTCTTCTTTATCTAGAAGACATTAAAGAATTTCTGTTTAGAAATTAACCTAGTGATGATACAGACTAAAACCTTCATTAAGCCCAGTGTTAATGTAATGCTAACACTAACTGACCGAGTTTAGAGAAGTTGTTGCTTAAAACAATAAACTGAAATTGACCTAAAGAAATCCTTTATGTATGAGATATACAACAAATGTTATTTAAGTCAAATTAAATATGACACCATAAAAACAATACAAACCTTTAATTCCAGCAACATTTCCAACTAAGTCCACAAAGGCAGCTGTTTGTGAGCATGTGCAGAAGTCCAGACTAGTCCAGGTCGGTTAGAGAGTGGGCGTGTCTGACATTTTAGTTTGAATTAATTTATTAAAAATGAGTTTAGGAATTTAATATTGTGCTGTAAGTCAGCAAAATCATTTTTGTTAGTAAATTTTGAGTTGCAAAAGTATTTTTTAAAAATTACTTTTAGATAACCTAATTATTCAAAAATAATGTGTTTAATTGTTTTTATATCAAAGTACTTAAATAAATAGTTTCACATGACCAATACCCCTGGAAGACTTTTTACAGTGAGGTATAAAATTTCCACTCTAGTTTGAAATGTTTGTGTATTAGCATAAAGACCCGCTGAGTGTGTGCCTCACCACTCTCTCCAGTCCTGTCAGATCTCTGATGCACAGAAAGAGCATGCACTGTTCAGCCCATGTCACAATGTTTAACAGCTGAGCTGTTTTTGACAAGTTACTTCTCATCTGTTATTATTCTTCTATTTAAAGGTATAGAAATGACAAATTATTTATATTTCTAACAATTCTCTTTTATAATCGTTAAACATTTCGATTTATTTTTGTATCATTGTGTTTTTTTATTGTTTGTAGACATTTTGCTTTTTGTGTTATTTGATGAAGTTTTTATTTTAAAAAGTATTTTCCATTCGATTGAAAATATTGTCTTAATTCTGTTCAAGTAATTAAAAAGGAAAACTTACAAAAAAAACCTTCACAGCTATTAAAAAGAATTGAGATTTTGAGGTTCATGCCACTGTATTTACAAAACATATCGATATCGATGCACCAACTATAATGTCACAAACTGTGCATATCTCTGCTAACGTTACAATACCTACCACTACATTTACTGCATTAAAATAGCCTTATGTAGTACAAGGTGTCTTTTATTTTTAAAGGAAGTCATTTGAACTTCTGTCAAATCTTATGAACTGTTTCATATTTTGAAAAATAAGTTTTTAAATTTTTTTATCAATTATTTTAAACGATCAATTAAATTGAATTACTCTAAATATATTTTTTTTCTCTAAATGTTTTATTTATGCCAGAAAACAGTGGTTCCTTATCATAAGTGTAACAATAAGACGGGTGGAGGAAGACTGGTCTCGTACGGGGTCAGTCTGTAAGAAAAGTGTTGGTGGTTGCAGATTCCTGGTCTAGTAGGTAACTAAACCAAGGAATGTTTCATTTCTTTTACAAATGAGTTTGAGAAATTCATAAAACTTAATATTCTTATTGTTTGCTATTGAGTTAAAGGTATTTTATTGAATCTGTGAACAGGTGAGCTCTCTGCAGGTAATGTCCAGTTCATCAGGTTTTGAGGACATTGAATGTAGAGATTGTTGGGACAGTCTTCAGATCTGAGGAGGAGCAGAAAAGCCACACATGAGCAGACGCAGGATCTTATCAAATCAAAATGTTCAATCTGTCTGTGGAAAACAGGAGGGGGCATTGTCAAAAGAAAAGCTGTCAAGCAAGAATTTAATTGGAGCTCAGTCTGAATTATTAGAGCATGACGGGCATCAGACCAGGCAAAGGCGGCAGGCACCTCCACACGATCATCCTCAGAGGTTTTGAGGTTCATCTAAGCTTTTACTGTCAAACTTCTGCTTTCCGCTTGGAATAAATACAAAGAAAATATTCTAACAACAAAATCTAAGAACCTCAGAATAGTTAGTGCAACGTCACAATTTAAATGGAATTTTCTGAAATATTACTCATACAATTTTTTTTAGAAAAGATTTTCGTCTGAAAAGCTTACATGTGTCCATAGTGTTTATGGTTCATGGATAATTGCAGTCAGAATTATCTAACTGAACTAAGTATTTCCTATCATTCAAAGAAATCCTTTCCATTGCTGTGATTTAGTCTTTATTGGTGCTGCATCTGATATTAAGTCATTTTTATTTTTATTGTCTTTTTATCAGGTTGGAACACGAGGAAACTTCCATCTGATATTTTTTATATTATAATGCATTATCTATAGTTTGCAGTGAGACTAAAATATGAATACATGCCACTTATTGTTGTTTCATGATATAGTTTGTCTTCATTACTTCTGTTCTAAGTTATAAGCCATGGAGGGGCGTGGTCTGTCTGCCCTCACCTCTCCAGTGACTGCAGCTTTGCAGACCCCCTCTGTTGTATCTGCACAGAGCAGAGGAGCTGCGACATTCTGTCAGTGTTGTGGAAACATGATGAGAACGTCATGCTTCAGAGAGTGTCTCTTTCTCTCTGGTGGGGGGTGAATGTGTGAGTGAAAGAGGAAGCGGGACGGGCCTCACTGCCTTTCTTTTCATCCAGTCAGCTCCTGTCACAGTCCATGTTTGGGTTTCATACAAATTTAGTAACTAAAAGGGCAAATGCTGGATAAGCCAATGATAGAAGCTTTGAGGCAGAAACCTCTGATTCTTCTTTGAATCATTTACTTTTAAAAAAAATCATGAATTTTCCACATTTGAAAGCTGCTTTAGCTTGATGTCGAATGTCAAAAGTGGACCGGCCTGACGCCACACAGCAGTGTCAATCAATGGAGTCAGAGCAGTTTTTAGCAGAGACCATTTGTTTAGGAGCTTCCTCCACCCTTTCCCTCTCAGGATAAAATGAGAGCCGTGGGGACAAGTGCTTTGGCTTTCTGAGGGGTGGGGTGGGGTGGAGAGGAAGTGGTTTATTTGGCTGTTGCTGGAGTATCTGATATTTCCCTGGACAGGTTTTGCCATGGTAGGGTCTCCCATGGCAGACAGGTCCTGGGTGACGAGCCAGACAAAGAGCGGTTCACAACCCCTTTATGAGTATTAATATAAAAGATTCCGTTACGTCGCCCGGATTGGCGTCACCGGGGCCCCACCCTGGAGCCAGGCCTGGGGTTGGTGCTCGGAGGCGAGCGCCTGGTGGCCGGGGCTCCTACCACGGGCCCCGGTCGGGTCCAACCCGAAGAAACGACGTGGGATCACTCCCCAGTGGGCCCACCACCTGCAGGGGAGCTCTGAAGGGGCCGGTGCATTGTGGTTTGGGCGGTGGTCGAAGGCGAGTGCCTCGGCGGCCCAAACCCCGGTCATGGAATTTGGCTCTTGGGACATGGAACGTCACCTCTCTGGGAGGGAAGGAGCCTGAGCTGGTGTGAGAGGTTGAGAGATACCGGCTAGATATAGTTGGGCTCACCTCCACGCACAGCCTGGGCTCTGAAACTCAGTCCCTCGAGAGAGGCTGGACTCTCTACCACTCTGGAGTTGCCCATGGTGAGAGGCGGCGGGCTGGGGTGGACTTACTCGTGAGCCCCCAGCTCAGCCGCCAAGTGTTGGAGTTCGCACCGGCGGACGAGAGGGTCATGTCCCTTCGCCTTCGGGTGGGGGACAGGTCTTTGACTGTAGTTTCGGCTTACGGGCCGAACAGCAGTTCGGAGTACCCGGCCTTCTTGGTGTCTCTCGAAGGGGTACTGGAAAGTGCTCCAACGGGGGACTCCGTCGTCCTACTGGGGGACTTCAATGCCCACGTGGGCAATGACATTGGCACCTGGAGGGGCGTGATTGGTAGGAATGGCCTCCCTGACCTAAACCCGAGCGGTGTTTTGTTGTTGGACTTCTGTGCTCGTCATAGTTTGTCCATAACAAACACCATGTTCGAACACAAAGGTGTCCATCAATACACCTGGCATCAGGACACCCTAGTAGAAGATCGATGATCGACTTTGTAGTCGTTTCAGGCGATCTCCGGTGTTTTGGACACTCGGTGAAGAGAGGGGCAGAGCTGTCCACTGATCACTACCTGGTGGTGAGTTGGATTCGCTGGCGGGGGAGGAGGCCGGAAAGACTTGGCAGACCTAAACGTACTGTGAGGGTCTGCTGGGAACATCTGGCTGAACCCTCCGTCAGGGAGGTCTTTAACTCCCACATCCGGGAAAACTTCAAGCAGGTACCGAGGGAGGTTGGTGACATTGAGTCCGAGTGGACCATGTTCTCCACCTCTATTGTCTCTGCTGCTTTCCGGAGCTGTGGTTGCAGGATCTCTGGTGCCTGTCGTGGCGGCAACCCCCGAACCCGGTGGTGGACACCGGAAGTAAGGGATGCCGTCAAGCTGAAGAAGGAGTCCTATCAGGCCTGGTTGGCTTGTGGGACCCCAGAGGCAGCTGACGGGTACCGGCAGTCCAAGCGAGCTGCAGCCCGGGTTGTTTTGGAGGCAAAAACTCGGTCCTGGGAGGAGTTTGGTGAGGCCATGGAGAAGGACTATCGGTTGGCCTCAAAGAGATTCTGGCAAACCGTTCGGGCGCCTCAGGAGGGGAAAGCAGTTTTTCTCTGGCAGGCACTGTTCTCAGTGCAGGTGGGGATCTGCTGACCTCAACTGGGGACATTGTCGGGCGGTGGAAGGAATACTTTGAGGATCTCCACAACCCTGCTGACACGCCTTCCGTTGAGGAAGCAGAGGCCGAGGAAACTGGGGTGGAACTGTCCATCACCCGGGCTGAGGTCACTGAGGTAGTCAAAGAGCTCCTCGGTGGCAAGGCTCCGGGGGTGGATGAGGTTCACCCTGAGTACCTCAAGTCTCTGGATGCTGTGGGAGTGTCTTGGCTGACACGTCTCTGCAGCATTGCGTGGCAGACAGGAACCGTACCACTGGACTGGCAGACTGGGGTGGTGGTTCCCCTTTTCAAAAAGGGGGACCGGAGGGTGTGTTCCAACTACCGGGGAATCACACTCCTCAGCCTTCCTGGGAAAGTCTATGCCAGGGTACTGGAGAGGAGAGTCCGTCCGATAGTCGAACCTCAGATTCAAGAACAACAGTGTGGTTTGTGTCCTGGCCGTGGAACAGTGGACCAGCTCTATACCCTCTTCAGGGTGCTGGAGGGTTCGTGGGAGTTCGCTCATCCAGTCCATATGTGTTTTGTGGATTTGGAGAAGGCGTTCGACCGCGTTCCCCGTGGTGTCCTGTGGAGGGTGCTCTGGGAGTATGGGGTCTGGGGAGCCTTACTGAGGGCTGTCCGGTCTCTGTATGACCGGAGCAGGAGCTTGGTCCTCATGGCCGGCAGTAAGTCAGACCTGTTCCCGGTGCATGTTGGACTTCAGCAGGGCTGCCCTTTATCACCGGCTCTGTTCATAGTCTTTATGGACAGAATTTCTAGGCGCAGCCAGGGGCCGGAGGGGATCTGGTTTGGGGACCACAGGATTTCCTCTCTGCTCTTTGCAGATGATGTTGTTCTGTTGGCTCCATCAAGCCGGGACCTCCAGCATGCATTGAAGCGGTTGCAGCCGGGGTGAAGCGGCTGGGATGAGGGTCAGCACCGCTAAATCTGAGGCCATGGTTCTCGACCGGAGAAAGGTAGTTTGCCCTCTCTCGGTGGGTGGAGTGCTCCTGCCTCAAGTGGAGGAGTTTAAATATCTTGGGGTCTTGTTCACGAGTGAGGGAAGATCGGAGCGTGAGATTGACAGGCGGATTGGAGCGGCGTCCGTCATTTTGCGGTCGCTGTACCGGTCCGTTGTGGTGAAAAGAGAGCTGAGCCAGAAAGCAAAGCTCTCGATTTACCGGTCGATCTTTGTTCCAGTACTCACCTATGGTCATGAGCTTTGGGTCGTGACCGAAAGAACGAGATCCCGACTACAAGCGGCTGAAATGAGTTTTCTCCGGAGGGTGGCTGGGCGCTCCCTTAGAGATAGGGTGAGGAGTTCAGTCACCCGGAGAGAGCTCGGAGTAGAGCCGCTTCTCCTCCGCATCGAGAGGAGCCAGTTGAGGTGGCTTGGGCATCTGATCCGGATGCCTCCTGGACGCCTCCCTGGAGAGGTGTTCCGGGCATGTCCCACTGGGCGGAGGCCCCGGGGAAGACCCAGGACATGTTGGAGAGACTATGTTTCTCGGCTGGCCTGGGAACGCCTCGGGGTCCCCCCAGAGGAGCTGGAGGAAGTGGCCGGGGAGAGGGAAGTCTGGGCATCTTTGCTTAGACTGCTGCCCCCGCGACCCGGTCCCGGATGAAGCGGAAGAAGATGGATGGATGGATGGATGGTTTCCTTCACATGTTTACCGTTAGCAACAACAGAGGCAAAGGACTCGTATCAGAGAGTTTGAATCTGGTGAGTGGTTCAGCCTTCAACACTTCAAGAACCACTCAGGTTTATTTCTCACCAAAACCCAGTAGGAAGCACAAAGTATTCACTCACCCTGTTTGTTAACTGATATATGTGAATCAGCCAGAACAGTGGAGGTTGAGGGCATTACGCTCTGTATAACAGATACTCTTCCAATGATACATTTTGGGGCCAAAGTAACATTGTGATCTGTGGTGTTACTGAAGAAAACAGGAATCTTGCTTGAAGCTTTAGTGTTGATGTTAATCAGTCCACACTGGAGAAACAATCCACCAGGCAAGGATGAAGACTCAGGGGTTCAAGGACAAAAGAAGTGTGAGGATTTGTGTGAGGATCTGACGTTTCCAAAGAGGCACATTCTATGTTTAGCTGGAATAGTGATGGGCTTTTCCCCATGTAACTTCACAAGACAGGCCTTAGTTTCACTCTTATGGAGCAAAAGAGTAAAACTGTCAGACCAGGAACTGGAACTTGTCATGACTAATCCCACGTTGGTAGAGCTGAAGCAAGACATCGTTCCTACCAAGACTGGGATTCTGCTGTTAAACTGACATTCTGGAACAATGAGGGCAAAAACCGATAAGTGCTCCTTAGTGCCAGTTATACTCTCAGGAAAAGTTAGGAGGGCTTCCACATACCAAGATTAGGTACAGACTGACCTCCAGCTCCTTCAACCTCAAGAAGCTGGTGTATTGGCTGAATAGGTAGGGTTGACAAATATCTTGAGTGGAAAGTTTCTGAAATGGTCGTAACTTGGGAGCCGGTGTCAAGAATGGAATCACATGTTATTGCTCCTCTTGTGACTTGAGAAGTACACCGAGGACCTACAAGTCCAGGAGGAAGTTTAAAGTTTGGCTCATTGGTGTATTCTGGAGAGTATTCATTATGAATCATTGCTATAGGACTTCTCTGATCTTGGTCTTCAGCTCCTGGTCGTCCCAAGGCAGGAGCCTCTACCAGTTTAAAGATGTTTGGTGGGCTGCTTGTTGGGCCCAGAATTTACAGCATGAGCAACTAAATGTTCACTTTGAATAGGCAGTTCACTTTTAGTGAGGCTAACTTGCAGTCACTCTGGTTTCTGCTCCTTTCTTCTTTCGTTTGTCAACTTTTCCACTTGTTTGCGGAGCTCTGCCACTTCCTTTTCCAGTTTAGAACTGTCATTTTTCTTTGTTGTAGTAGTGGCTGGATCACTTTCAGTTTCTGACATGCTGAGGACTGAATACATGCGTGTTGCAGCCTTTGCACTTCCCAGGTGCTTCTTCATACGATCAAATTTTACTTCTCTACAATCCTCTTCTGTCCTCAAAAGTAGTAATAAGTCAGAGAATGATGCTGGGTGGCCTTTTCTTTGCTCAAGCTGGAGGCTAACAATCAGACTTTGGTCCCAGCAGCCCCTACAAAACTGCCGAAGCAAATATCAGTAGCCAAGACTCCCCCTCTAGATATGGCTTTAGGTAGAAGAGTTTTTTTTTTTTAACTGTATCGGGTAGAAGAGTTTGTTGATGGTTTAAGTAAACGGAAGCTTTTTCACCTGAGTTTTGGTTGGAGCCTAAGAAAGTAGCAAACAGCTCTTCACCATCTTTGACTACTTCTAATGTATGGAGTTATATTTGTGCCACCATATTGCAAGCAAAAGTCATAGTTTTGAGTTAAAAATTTTTTAAGTTAAAACGAAATAATGCAAAAATAAAACAAAACGAAACATAAAAGTAGTTGCTGTTGTTTTGAATGGGCTGCAACTGCGTATCATATGCACGCAAAAACCGTGTTTGGCGTATACTATGCACAGTGTCCCAGGGTGCAAAGCCGTGGAATATGTACGCATTTCACTGAGACTGGGTTGGACATAGACACCGTTCTTGCGCTACGCTCATTGACCGTTTAACATGGCAGCGGTCTCTGCCGGTCGGGGTCCTGTCTACCTAGAGACCCATTGAATGCACGGCACTTTATTGGATGGAATCTAGACCAATCAGGAGGCTGGCACAAATGTAACACTGAGAAAAAAAGTTAAACACAAAGCCAAAGATGGGATGAATGGAAGATGAGCCACTACGCATCTAAAAACGTTTGTTCGCAACTTTAAAAAAAACAAAAGTTATAAAGGCAAAAAAAAAAATTGCAAACAAAAAAAAAAGTTGCAAGCAAAAATATATTTTTTGAGAGCAAAAAAAAAAAATTTGCAAAGCAAAAAAAATTTTTTTTTTATTTGCAAAACTTAACATTTTGTTTGCAAATTAAAAAAAAATGATCTCAAAACTATGACTTTTGCTTGCAATATGGTGGCACAAATATAACTCCATACTAATGAGGAGTCCAGCTGATTAAGATAAGTCTGGGGAGCTGCATTTGTTCCAAGTGGCTTGACAATGTCAGCAGTTGGGCTAAGGAAGCTTTCCACAATTCTTCTAACTATTTGGGAATCAGACAGTGACATATCGCTGAGAAGCACATCCCCTTGAGTGTGCCAGGCATCATAATCAACTTCCCCATTTGGTTTTGGCACTCGTCCAGAGAAAGTTCGGATCCTACTTTGGCTGTAGCTGGAGGTAGAGGAGTCATTGCGAATGAAATGCTCCACGATGACCTTTTGAACATACGGCGGGTTCACAGTAGCTTGGTCAAAAGTGGGACCACCTGCAGCAGGACAGGATAGGATATTGTGAACATTTGGATTTTGTGGGATTTTCTTGGTGGCATTAGACCGAACTCCACCAAGAGCGTCCCCTTCATCAATTAAAGAAGTAGCAATCGGATCAGGAGAGTGAGTGTGAGTATCTGGACTTGAAGGAAAGACAGAATGAGGCTGGGCTCTCTGCAGTTCAAGCTGAAGAGCATCCCAAAAGCTAGTTTTACAAGTACCTGCAAGGGAGCTTAGTTCAGCCAAACATCTCTGGGCTAACTCTCTCCCAAGATCCTCTTGACAGACTTGTCGAATGATTTTGACAAGCCAGGTAACACTTTTAGGGCTGAGTTGGTTGCCCAGTTGTGCAGGATCAAGTCTCGATATTGTTCACTCCATTGAATACTCAATAATGACTCGGCCTTGGGGCTGATCTGGGTCATCAGGGACTCGTACTATTTTCTTGATGTCCCCATTAACTTTAAAAAAATCAGAAATGTCGGTGTCAGCATAAGCTTCACTTATGCCTGTTACATACAGACAACTAGGCTCGTGCAAATCAAACTGATTACAAATTTCCATTTTGAAAGCAATGTAAAACAGTTACTAAACTAGGGGTGGTGTCAAATATGAATGTTGTAACAATCTCCTAGCTGGCTCGCCACTTTTATGTAACCCCTAAGTGCTGCAGCTGTATGTGGCAGCTCTAAATATCATCAAATGGAGTCACTCTAGCTCTAGGTTCGATGAGGAGATTGTTCACAGCCATATATTCTAAAATTTGGAATAGTACACCCCAAGAAATCACACTGAAACAATAACAGTTGGAAAAAAATTTAATTATTATCTGAGATTATGAAAAAAATATGAAGTACAGTCTGCAAAAACTCAGTGTAATTTTAAATTATTTCCAAGTACGTAAAATTTTAACTCAAAACAAAAAAGTAAGTTAAAATAAAACTGAGATCTCAGAAAAAAAGAACTCGAGTTCAATCCTTTTTTCAAAAAAAGAAAATAATAAAACCCTTCAATACACTCAAAAAAATTAAAGAAACCCACTCAATGTCCAAATAGAGATTTCCAGACGACGGTGATGAGAGATAAGTTGAGAGGATTAGAGATGTGAAGATGATGGATGGATGATGGTAGAAGAGATGAAAAGATGAAGGCTGGGATCCAGGTGAACTCCAACAAAAAAACAGTCGAGATAACAAACGTTTGCACAAAGTCCACTCTTGGGTTTCACCAGATGTATCTTCTTTCCAGGTACACACTAACTCGCTCAGTCTTTTTTTCTTCCTTTCACTTGCTGCTTCTGCTCATATGGAAAAAAAACATCAAAGATCGAAAAATTGACAGGATGATCACTCTGAACAAATTAAAAATACAATGTTTAAAATCTTGACTGCCACCAGTGGAGAAACTGAAAATTACACCCCATATGAGGGGAATGTTAAGAAATAAAGTAACTTTACTGGGGTTACATCTGCTATACCTTTAATGTCTAAAAGACAATTTTTAAAATTGTTGCTGGGATCAAATACTCTGCAGTGTATTGAGTATTTTTTTAAGTCATTGAATAAGTAATTAGAAATCACGAAAAGCATTGCAAGAGTGGGTTGGTACAATCTGAAAGTATTCTGTTCTGCATTCATGAGGGCATAAAACATGACTACACAAGCATTAACATTTATTTTCAAGCAATCTAAAATTTCTGCTCAAAAGAAAATTAAAAAATTTACAGCAGAGCTCAAAAATCCAGAAAAACCATCAGCAATCAACCCTGAGCAGCACTCTGTGAACTGTACATTAACTTATTAAAAAGGTTTTTGGAATACTTTTAAAAATATTTTAGTCTATTGAAGCTAAAATCATCCTTTTTTGTTGGTTTGGATTCCATTCTGCAGATAAATGCAGGCAGTTCAGTAAACTTTGGAAAGACTAAATTTTTCCGGTTTATATCAGAGTGGTACATTTAAACAATGTAAATTCACTTCTGTAGCACTTAAATCAGTTACAGTTCCATTCACTCATATACACCCTTACACACTCGGCACCAACCTGTAACCACCAGGAGCAATGAGGGCTTCAGTGTCATGCTCAAGGACACCTCAGCAGAACGGGACCCGAACCTGGGATTTTCCAATTAGAGGTCGACCGCTCCACCTCTGCTCAATGCCATGATAAGCCGATTAGTCGCGACTATGTCGACTATTAACACAGTCGACAACTATTTTGGTTGTCGAAGCGTCGTTTGTTGTTTGTTTTTTACCTGTTTTGATCTCCAAACTACGGCGTGGGATTTCTAATGCCGGGTCTGCCATTTCCTTGGTCACAGATGCGCAGTAGTGCTAAGCCGGTCAGGAGTGATGTCACAGGGTAAGCTAAGGTATCAAAAACATTACAACAACTCCCTATTAGAGCTCGAGAATGTGGCAAACGTAAGAAAAAGAAAAAAGTGTCCAACATAATTTCTCCAAGGCAGAACTTGTGTTCCATGGAGCACTATGGTGATGCATGAAGACGAAGCATGTTGTCATCAAGTTTGATCACATTGAACGGAGAGCTTCGTCTAGCTAAGCTAACATTGGCGCTAACACTGCTAGCTCTGCTGCGGCTCCGGGTTCATGTGTGGCTGTCATTAATGTTTGGAGATAACCCAGAAGATCTGCAGCAGATCTGTGTCTACAGTTCCTCTCGTAGTGAACATTTTAGAATCGGCGCTCTTTGAACCAAACGCCCCGAGGCCGGCACGGATGATGAGTTTACGCTGGAAATGAACTGCTGGGCCAAGGCTTCATTCATATTCTGCGAGACGGTCACGTCGTGTGGTTCGAAGAGAGGATTTGATAATGCTCACCGCGCAGACAGAGAGGCTGTGTGTCGGCACGGATCTGCCGCGGTGTTGTGGAGCGATGTGGAAGTCCCAAAAGGAAAGGAGCTCGCCTGAAAGTCCAGAGCTAAGTTGACAAGTGCAGCATTTTATTAGCTGCATTAAACTACCATTAAATGTAACTTAAAATCACAATGACGGCAACAAGCATAGTAACCACATCATTAAGGAAGAAACACAGATTTATGGGTTCTCCGCCAAACTTAAAATATGATGTAATTTCAGCCTGCACATGTGCAGTGATGGAGGTAGTGAAAGAATGAAAGTACTGTAGTACGTTCTAACATCCCCTGCTTTTCTCCCTTTTTAAAAATATAAATTTCTCCTCTTTAAGGTTCAATCTCTCAAAACTCTTCGTTTATATGGGCATCCTCAGGTTTTTTATGTATAGGAATATCTGGAGTTCAAAGATGTTTTTAGTGTTTAGCTTTTATAAATGGGCCTCAGTGAGCAAAATATTTTGAATGTGTTTATATCTGAAAATAGCTTTTGAAATACTTTATATATGTTTAATTACATATATGTTTTAAAGCTTTAGAATATGGTTGCAGGCTTTTATTAAGGTTTCTGCAGTTGATTCAGATGACCTCATTTGATTTAAATCTTGTTTTAATGTCAAAAGTAAATGAAGGAGAAAAGCTGCATGATTCATTAAAGGCTTAATAAACTATTGTCTTTATTTTTAGTTAGCATAGACCTTAAACACTTTAAGATTAAAGCTAATTTAGTTAAGATGTGTGTTTAGATAAGTCCACTAATCAAAAAAATAATCTGAGATTAGTCGACTATTGAAATAATCGTTTGTGGCAGCTCTACTCTGCTCCACAGCTTTTCATGGGACACAAGGCATCACTTTGTGAGACTCTGTATGTCCGTCAGTGCAGGGCACTCCGTCATGATGACTTCCTTGATAGAAAAAGAGGAAAAGTTTATTTTCCTTTTTAGAACTACTTGACCTTTGACATTTCCCTGAGGGAAAGAGATCAACACGGCTGCTAAGCCTGAGTGACTTTTAATCAGTTGGAATAGCAGCAGCATAATTGTGCAGAGAATAAGTTGAAAGGTCAGAGAAGAGTCAGATTTCCTTCATCTGCATTTCTAGTAAACTGTAATTTAATCAGCAATAAAAAAACATGAACATGTATCAAATCAATGCACAACAACAAATGCGGCACTGAACTTTGGGACAAATCTTCAGCTTGTGTTGAACTTTTTGTATAAATGAGGTTCTTATAAATCTTGTCATCTGTGATCAGTGTCACATCGTTGCCATTTGACTCTTCTGAGACAAAAATGCAGGAAAAGGGCGTCTCATTCAGGAACAGCTGCTCTCGTTCTTTTCACTGCTTGTTTTCCAAGCCCTCCTTGTCTGTCTGTTCAGCTAAAACAATGACTGACCACAACAGAAGGACAGAAGTGGGACGGCTTTGGTTGGCGTGTATCTGAGAAGCGCAGTCATGCGGCTGAGTGTGTAATAACCCTCCTATTCTTTCCAAAGAACCGCCGCCGATTCAGCCGGGCCCTGCAGACCCCAAGGAAAAAAAGCTCATTGATTTCAGAACCAAGAGAATTTGGTGTGAGAATGGACGGGAAACGCCTTCACGGGCGGCTGACCAGGCTTTCGCAGAGACCTCCATGGCACTCGGCAAAAAACCAAAAAAAGAATCAGACATCACAATGTAGTGCTGGGTTAATCCGTCAGGTCATTAGGAGTTTTAAAGCTCTCATTAGGATCATACACCAAGACTGGGATGGAAAACTCGTCTTTTTTAAGCCGTAGCAGAAGAAGCACAGGATTGGTGGACTTCTGGAAAATATTTAGAGCGAGGCCGGGTGAGGGGGTTGCTGTTGTGACGTCCAAAGTCATGCGGGTCGCTCAGTCGTAATGAGGTGCTCGCTGTTGGACCAAAGGGAAGTGTTTACCCCGGTCCTCAACTCTCCTTGACTCACTCCCAACCAGTTTCGATATTGGAGGTAGACAGACCAATCACATGGCAGCAGGTCGATTAATTTTCAGCTGAACATAATTAAAAAGACAAGAACATACAGAAAATCTTGATGTGAACATAAAGGATGGGATCCTGTCTGTGAAGATTTGGTAAATAAGGAAAGAAGAGAAAGAGGTCCTCACCACACGCTTTCTGTAAACAAAAATGTTTACTCTTTAAATGAATAAACTACTGCAATACTCAACCTAATAAAAACTGAAAAACTGTCTGTCCTGTCTGTCCCGCAAACTGTCTTCAAAAACTGAAGGAAACCAGTCTCTCTGCTTTCACTGCTAAATGAGGCTTTCTGAAGTATTGCACCAGTTAAAAACCAAGTGTTCCTTTCTTGCTCCAAATGCAGCAGCAGTCTGAGACCAGACTGACCTCTGAAACTTCCAGCAATGAAAAAAGCTGGACCTATGTTTTGGTTTTCAAGTAAGATGTATTTGTATCAGTAGCTGGTCAGAGGTTCATTTGATGAAGATTTTTTCCTCTAAACCAGGGGTCCCCAAACTATGGCCTGCGGGCTGGATCAGACCCTCCTCCACATTCAGCCCCCCCAAACACCATCAGACCAGTCATCTGTCTTTCTTTCTCAATCTGGCCGATTGAGACCCACATAGAACGGGACTTTTTATTTTACCCTTCCACAGTTTGAACTATTTTTAAAACCTTTTAGTATATTTTTTCTGTCAAGATTACAGAAATGGATCATCCCTTGTCCTCTTATGGGGTCCAGATGACCCCACCCTTACATTAAGGTGTTAGCCCTTCCATGACAAAGGTGGACAAGACTTGACGTCTGTCATTGGACACCAGTAAAGATTGATTTTTTTTTTCAATCTTTGAAAAGTTCAGCGCACTGTCTTGTGGGGTCCAGATGACCCCACTTTTATGTAAACAAGAAGAGCAGAAGGGTTACATGTGGCTGTGTGCAGCTGTCTGGAAAACTATGAATGTTAACATTCAGACCCCGCCCCCATCAGAGAAAAAAAAGTTATGTGGCCCTCGCAAGAACAAATTTGGGGACCTGTGCTCTAAATAAAAAGGTTTTTTTTCTATGTTCTGCTGCAACCAAACGGACAGTCTGAATTTGATGTGCAGATTTGATTTTAAGATGACCCTTAAGGAACCAAAAATGTGAAAATTGTGATAGGACTCCTGAGCACAGACGTGTTGAAATGGTTTATGTTTGTGGTGAATTTTGGGAATCCCTTCATCCTTAAAGGTTAGTCCTTTTTGTTTCTTTGTAAAAGGAAAACAAAGCATTTGCTTTTACTTTTAGAAGAAACATACAGATGTTAAAGAAATTACTTGTTCCCTTTAATTAATCAATTCTGACTGCTCCTCACCTAATATTGCTTAACTTAATCTTTGAGGGACACTGTAAAGTCTGGTGTGTGTTCACATCAACAATGGTATCTTCCAGTCAGCAGTTCAGACATTTAAAACGTTAAAGTGAATGACCCTGGGCTCACATCGCTAGCTGACGGCTCACATTAGCTACAGGTCGGCTACAGCCACAGGCTCTGCCGCAGACCTCGCAAAACTCCAAACTCATAGACGTTCACGCTAAACTCCCCTTTTTCCACTGCGGTTCAACAGATTGTCAGCGCCGCAGAGGCCTGACATTTACAGCCAGACCATGAAGCTGCTCTTCATGAGTGTTGAGGAAGATCAAATGTAACTGTGGTGAGTGCGGTAAACTCTGGAGTGGAGCCGAGCCGAGCTGAGCCGAGCCAGCTTGGGGGCCGAGACATCTTGCAACAGACTGGCGACCTGTCCAGGGTGTACCACGTCTTCCCCCAACAGTAGTGGGACGGACTCTAGCAACCTTGTGGCCCCATACTGCAGGTTAAGAAACATGGAAGTTCAGGATGAGAATGCTTGGATCGATCCTCCATGTACTCCACCTGATGATCAAGTTACTTTACGCATCACATTCCCAAAGTTGACTATCTGATTGGTTGACCCAGCGACCTCGCCAATGTTCAGATATTTAAACTCTCAACCTGGACCAACGTAACAGTCAAATTGAGCCACGGTACTATTGACTTAACATTGAAACTTGATGTTCCTGACTATTGATATACAGTATATTACTAGATTGGAAATCACGTGACAAACATGCCGCATTACTATGCAATGAGTCTTCCTGAGTGATGAATGGAGGAGGTCCAAATAAATATGCAAAGAACCACAAAAGGGGACGCAATGTTTGAAATCATCTTCAAAAACCTTGAGAACAAAATAATCCTATGGATTGATGGAATGATCACAGGACAGGAATCACATTTTAATAGAAAATTCAGGCTGAGAATCGGGAAGTTTGTCATAAAGGTGAGCTAGCAACTTGAGAGTAGCATTTTAGAGTAGCATTTTAGTTTGCTTTTTCTGGTTTGTTTTTATTCATGTTTGATGTTTTAAAACATGACTGATATTATTAGCACGCATTTATGTGAGACCAGCACAAAAACTGATGGAAATTCATGTTTGGAACACGTAAAATGTGCGGCCAACATGCAGATTGCTGTGCTGGAAAAGTAGCATAAAACTTCTTTAAGAGCCTCCGAGCCTAAATGTTGTTGTCAGTCGTACTTTTTTTGGTAAGAAAGTGAAGGTGAGTTCACACGTAATTTTCTAAATTTGTGCCGTTCCTGTTGAGCTTCTCTCTTGGTTGCACAGACCAGAGAAAGCCCAGCTAGAATATACAGTGCTAATGCTAACTTTCTGCTCGGTGACAGTAAGGCCCGATCCGAATACTCCCCCTCTCCCTCCCCCTTCTCCCTCCCCTTGATTTGAAGTGGCAGTTAAGGTCAAAGTCCTGTCCAGGATTGTTATTTTGTAAGTTTCACACTCCAAACAGTGGAGTCCGAGTTCAGAGTGAACCGCGTCACGCTTAGAAGCGCTTTTCTTCACGTTGGTGTTCTCTGAACCACAGCAGTTTACATTTAAATGTAAGTAATGACTTTATGTTGTAGCGTGAGCTTTTTAAAGGTATAAAACAGCTGTTGTTATTATGGGGTGCCGTTTGTAAATCAGAGATGTAAAATTTTTACATCAATGTTTTCAGATATTTAGCATGTTTTAGGAGAAAAAAACAGGTTTTGTTTTTCAAATGCATATTCTCACCCTTTAAATTAATATATTTATAAATGTTACATTTGATAACTAAATATTTAGTTAACCAACTAAATATTAAATTTTAATATATAAATATTTAAGTTTACAATTAAATATTTAGTTTGCTCATTAAAAATTTAAATCTAACCTAAATATTTATTTTTTCAAACTAAATATATAAGTTTTGCAGCTAAATATATCGTTAGTATTTAAATATTTAGATTTCAGTTAAATATATTGTTCCGATTTATAAATTTAGATTTGAGTTAAATATATACTACAAATTTATATATTTAGATTTGAGTTAAATTTATAGTTAAGATTTAAATATTTAGATTTGAGTTAAATGTATAGTTCAGATTTATATATTTAGATTTGAGTTAAATATATAGTTCAAATTTATATACTTAGATTTGAACTAAATATATAGTTAGAATTTAAATATTTAGATTTGAGTTAAATATATAGTTAAGATTTATATATTTAGATTTGAGTTAAATATATAGTTTGGATTTAAATATTTAGATTTGAATTAAATATATAGTTAAGATTTAAATATTTAGATTTGAGCTAAATATATCGTTAAGATTTATATACTTAGATTTGAGTTAAAAATATAGTTCAGATTTATATATTTAGATTTGAGTTCAATATATAGTTCAGATTTAAATATTTAGATTTGAGTTAAATAAAGAGTACATTTATATCTACTGAAAAACATTTTGGTAAGAAATAAAGGAGAAAAAAAAAGTTTAATGCTGCTGGGTGTAACACTGTGCAGCTGCTGGACGTTCTCTCGGATCACAATGACCAGCTCCAGAATCCAGACGTCGCCTGTTCACGTCCTCCACAGTGATGACAGAACCAGGAGCTGATCTTCCTTGTGAGCTTAAAAATAAAGAAGCTCCACCACCGTCCGCCTCAGCTGAACCAGGAGATGACGATCCCTGTCAAGGTCACGTTGCTTTGTGGTTTTGTTGAATTTCTTGTGATGAATAGAAATGACGTCACCATGAATCCAAACTGTAATTGTAAAGAAAAGACAATAGATTTTAATTGAAAAATATTTATACATGTGCTGTTTTGCAAAGGTATGTTAAATGCACCAAATAAGATATAAACATCTTGTTTATGCTCAAAATACATGTAAATATCTTTAAACAAATCTTTTAAAAAAATGACTTGGAAGGAAACATCACAGTATTTAGTTTGGACTGTCAGCAGAAGAGGATGAACCATCAGTCATGTTTAACCTCTTCACAACTGAACATGACATTTTGACTGATATTACTACAGTAGTTCATTCTGCTTCACTGTGACTGTGTTTAAAGGGTTAACTCCAATATTAGCTCCAGCTTTAAGAAGTTGACATGAATAACTTAATTAAAAAGTCAAAAGAAAGCCTTTTATTGTAATCACAGCATTGTGTAATAATATATCAATAATTTTATTTAACATTAGATACAAATTAAATTTTACACATTCATCTATTAATTTTGTGGTGTATTTTTTTTAATATGTATATAAGACCTACAATAAGATAGCTTGAGACCACAGAAATAAGATGTTTTCAAAACTTATGAGCGGCTGTTCAGTTCGTTCTAAACACGTAGTACAGGAATATACGTTTTCCTTGTTGTCTAAAAGTCACTTCCACCGCTCTGCACATTATGTGTAAAACAGCAATTACTTACCTGTAAAGATTCATGATGTAAATAATCCACCGCGATGCTGTTTTGCTGGAGAATTGAAGCTGTTAGCCGTTAGCATAAAGGCACCGAAGTCGGACCAGCGGCAGGAGCTGTGGGCGTGAACTAAAACATGTCTGGGGAAATGGGAGTCCGTTCGGGCCCGCCCCTTTACTCCATATGTGGAACATCCGTGTGAGGCGGAGTTAACTCCAGCCAATATGGCTGCGGCCATGAGCTGAATATTCAGGCTTCACTTTGGGGGCTGTGGAAGTCAATGGGTGACGTCAGAGATGATTCGTCTAATTATATATTATGTCTATGGTTGCTCTCTGTCCCTTTCCCTCTCCAGGTCTCCCTGGGTGCACACAGGGTAGCCGACTCCTAATCCATAGCATACATTCACATATAACCGATCATGCAGTCACCTGTAGCTCTTTTGTCTACAGCAGGGGTCTCAAACTCAGTTCAGCCGGGGGCCGCTGGAGGCGGAGTCTGGGTGAGGCCGGGCTGCATCAGGATTTCCACAAGAAAATCGCTGATAAAACATTCTAATGTTCACAAATATCTTTATTTTTAACACGAAATAATGAGTGAATTAAATTAATTAATTTTAAAAAATGAATTAGAAAATCAATCATTAATAATTAAAATAATAACAATGACCATATAGCAGACACAGACGACTGCAGAAACCACATACTGACTGACTGACTAGAGCAGTGTTTCTCAAATGGTGGGGCGCGCCTCCCTGGAGGGAATGCAAATAAAAACATGTTTACATTAGTGATGGATATTGTGCATAATCCTACATAGTAGTTGATAATAAATTTAATATAGCAAAAACAACCTAAAACTCAATTTACAGTGAACCAATGCGAAAGAACTGAATCTCTGAGAAAAGACAGAATTCCATCACTACTGTGGAAGGAAACAAGGAAAGATTGTTTTTACTTTGAAAGTTTTGGAAGTATTCTAAAAAAAAAAAAAAAAAGAAAGAGAACAATTAATAAAACTGATTATTTAGAAGTTTTTTTATTATTATTCTTTAATGATAATAAAAGTATGATGTTTTGAGGAGATATACGTTTAACTTGAGCAAATTAACTGATACTAATGATGCTTGCAGCTGGGGGGGGGGGGGGGGGGGTGTCTAAGAGAAAATACCTGACAGACACTGGACAAGAGAAAACTATTTTTATTCAGTTTCAAACATCTGTATTTACAGAACCTCCTTCATTTCTGAGCAGAGAGCAGAGCGCTCACTGAAAGCTCAACGCAAACGCCGCACACCAGAATTCCTGGCCTCCACGTCTGGAGCGCGCGTTGCTACGCAAGTTTTTAAATCTGGGCTCAAGCTCTACGCACAAATCAGGCACACGCTGAGTCTTCAACCCGGTTCAATATTTCACGCACAGTCGCAGCAGCTATAATGAGCGGTAAAAACACCATAGAAGAAGAATCTCCTCTCTACTGCTGCGTGCGTGACCACGCTGCTCCGGTGTGGATACCACCTGCTGAGCGTGCGTTCATAAACCCGCGCAGACATGCGGCAGGTGTGGAAGCACCTTTGAAGATTCTGCTCGCTCGCGGGCATCACTTACGCACGCGGAAGTAGTCAGTCTCTCTTGCGAGGACTTTTTCTGCTCGTGGAGGAGGAAAAAGCGCTCGTGAGGGTCTGATTTGTCCGCGCGGAATATTTGATACGTGCCCGATATTGTCGCGCTTCGTCAGGCGTAACACGCTTTTTGACAAGCGGCAGGCTGTGGATCACGTGTTGTCACGTGGCGAAAGAGGAGCGGGGCCCGCGAAGCACGTTCATTGAGAAAGCACTTCACAGCTTCATGGCTCCTCCTCCGTCCAGCTGACTGGAGGAATGAATTAAAGAGTGAGGAGGCTTTGAACAGCCCGCCGATGTCCCGACCTCCAGAACCATATACCTTACCATGATTGGTTCGTTCAGCTCTGGACACAACAACTGTCATTCATATCAGCCTTGCGGGCCGCACTAACAGTGATCTTTCATATGAAGGCGGGGGCCGCAAATTATCATCCCGCGGGTCGCAGATTGCCCGCGGGCCGCGAGTTTGAGACCCCTGGTTTACAGGAAGTCAGCGTCCAATCCTGCCGGTCACGTGACTTACCTGACACCTGAACTGCATGTCCAAAATAAATGCATGTAAATATATAAATCATCTAAATATATAAATCTGAACTCTATATTTAACTCAAATCTAAATATTTAAATCTGAACTATATATTGAACTCAAATCTAAATATATAAATCTGAACTATATATTTAACTCAAATCCAAATATATAAATCTGAACTATATATTTAACTCAAATCTAAGTATATAAATCTGAACTATATATTTAACTCAAATCTAAATATTTAAATCTTAACTATATATTTAATTCAAATCTAAATATATAAATCTGAACTATATATTTAACTCAAATCTAAATATATAAATCTGAACTATATATTTAACTCAAATCTAAATATATAAATCTGAACTATATATTTAACTCAAATCTGAGTATATAAATCTGAACTATATATTGAACTCAAATCTAAATATATAAATCTGAACTATATATTTAACTCAAATCTAAATATTTAAATCTTAACTATATATTTAGCTCAAATCTAAATTAGGGCTGGGAATCACTGGGTATCTCACGATACGATACGCGATACATGGCTCACGATATCGATAATATCGCGATAGTTGGTAAAAATCCTCTCTAATAACTAATATTATATAGAAGAACACTTTTTGGGGGGGAAATATATTCCCATTTATTTTTTTTAATCTTAAACACAATCATAATAAAAAACTTATGTCTTATTTTGTGCAACAAATTATAGACACTTTTGTTTAACGTTGTCTAAAATCACTAATACCATAACTTCTCACCCATTGAATTGGAATTATTTGTAAAATTCCATGTTAACAATAGTAAACATGCTCAGCAATGCCACAGAATTACTGTTAGCAACAGAACAAAAACTAAATAATTCAAATTGGTGACAGCTATCTACCTCCAAAGAAACATCACACCAAAGGATGATGATTTACAGCCTCTGTCAAGTGTTACATCATTTTTTGTACACTTTTTCCACATTTGAAAAGGGCTGAGCATTCAAAATTAAAGGCTGATTTACTCAGACTGACACTTGAGATTATTTCTCCAATCTTTATCTATTTTCCATTTGGTCAGTCAGCAGTTAACAGGTAAAAACCTTAAAACACACATAATAATGGCAATAAATATTTACAAATTCAAATTCTATTACAAATTAGCAATAAACAACTTTATTCTATAATAATTTATATAATTCTAAGTTCTTCAATTAACAATCAACTTCCCTATTTTACCGTGAATTCATGTACTTTATTTTAATTAGATTTTTTTTTTCCTTCATCCATCAAATCAGCATTTTTCTATTTAAGAATGACTTTAAGTTAACATTAGCAAAAAGTTATTACGTTCATTTGAAAACCTTACACCATAAATTTACCAAAGTTACACCGTACACCTGCAGGGTAAACATAGAGTGCATGAAAGCGAAAATTCCGACCGGTACCTAAAGTACACACAACTGCGAAGCACGCGCCTAGTTCCCACAGCGCGCCAATCAAACAGGAAATAAACGATGGCGGTCATTCTAGCGCTCAGACAAACTCACTTCTTACCAGCTGACTCTTCTACAGGTGGATGATAATTGAGAACAGGTAGACATGATTTATACACGCAATACCGAGCCAGAATCCTGCCGGTGTTATTTCCTGAATGTGGTGCGTGCGTCTGCAAAATATGTCCGACGCAGCGCGACTAGCTGCGCAATAGTTCCGCCCCGCGACTCAGACGCAACAGGCTCTTCAAATGAAAATATAATATCGATACTTGGTGAGAACCCATCCAGAATCCACCGTAGGACTAAATATAGCGATATATCGCAATATCGATATTTTGGCACACCCCTAATCTAAATATATAAATCTTAACAATATATTTAACTCAAATCTAAATATTTAAAACCTAACTATATATTTAGCTGCAAAACTTATATATTTAGTTTGAAAAAATAAATATTTAGGTTATTTTTAAATATTTAATGCGCAAACTAAATATTTAATTGCAAAACTTAAATATTTAGTTTGCAGGCTAAATATTTAGCTTAAAATTGAGTATTTAGTTGGTCAACTATCTGAAAACATTGATGTAAAAATTTTACATCTCTGATTTACAAATGGCACCCCATATGTTATGTATATCAAAGCGCTGGAAGTTCTGCGCTAAAGCTAACGGACCGGACCATTGAAAGAAAGTCACGTCCGAAATGTTAGACACTGTTTGTCATCAGCCTCCGTTTGGAGCAAGCACGAAGGGATGAAGGAAGGGGGAGGGAGAAGGGGAGAATTCGGATCGGGCCAAACACTGAAGAGATCAGTTGTTATGGAAGGAGCTGAGGTCTTGTGGCAAATATGAAAATGCAGTTGTCTGTGAGCCTTGAATTTTGTCTGCACACTGTATTCCAACATACCAGCTCAAACCAGTCTTTGCTGGTTTTCAATCTGTCCTTGGACTGCTAGAAGTAGAAAACAACTCCTTTTATGGTATGACTCTTCTCACTTTCTTATCTTCTGTATGACTATAACTTTGGGCTGATATTACATCAACCTGACCATATTTAGAAGTTCCTGTTTAATTAATTAAAGTGATTGTGTGGGGCGAGGAGGCCAGAGACTCGGACGGAGACCCGGACGGACACACTCTGGACGAGTATTCTAGTCGACTCTCTCCTTTGCAAAGAAATGATTTCAACTTTAAACTTCTGACTGGTTCTTGGATTCTACAATACACTTATATAGACCTTTTTTTATCATTCTTAACAGGTCTAAAACTTGAACCTGCCAAGACTGAAAACACAGTGATAATAGCTGTAAATGGTTTAACAGTTTGGCAGGTGAATTTGATGTTCTGATCCATTTTCTTAAGTTTAAAACATGTTTTTTGCATCATCTGCAGATGCTAGCTGGAGCCTTATTCCTAAAGTACTCTGAAATCATCTATTTGAAGGTCAATTTGTATGTAATTGAGATTTATTTACCATGTGTGTAATCCAAACATAGTAAAAGTTGTAGTTTCATTTGAAAATGTGGTAAAATCTTCCTCCTTTTTGGACTTGGGTGACAAGCATTTACAGATTCAGTTATATAGATTTTAGCACAGAGGCTAAATAAAAAATCACAGATATTTACAAGCTGCTACTTTGATTAATCTTTATAGATAACAAATGTGTAAATATACCACAAGATCAATCAAGCTTTAATTTTAGCCCTATTTAATAAAAATCAATGAAGAAATGAAGGAGCTGGCCTGATGTTTGACGTCTGCCTGTCCTCCATTGAAACAGCAGCTTCTGCTGTCATGACTCTATGAATAACAATGGAGCCTGGACGCACTCGTCTGTCTATAGCAGCAAATAGGTAAGGGTCAGTCCAGTAACATATATCAATGGTCCTGAGTAGGCACAAAGAAAACTAAAAAATGTAAAGAATCATCTGCCATCATTTGAAAGTGGAATCTTCTTAGAATTGCCATTTTGTAGCCTGACTCATCACTACGTAGGCTTTCAGAATGATCAGGAAATCATCTCTAGATTATTTTAGCCGATAGACAGCAGGTGAGCCTGAGATTCAGTGGGAGGCAGTATCTCCACAAATGGATGAATTCAAGTTTTAATAAAATTATCCATCAAGTTATTTCATAAAAAAGAAAACAACCAAAAGAAAAAAACCTTTCCATTGAGAGTAATATTGGATCCAAAACACAGAGACATCAAAGAAAAAAAGCTCAAATATTGATATCAGGGGATGTATTTGTGCTGTGATCTTGATATTTTTATTGCAGATGATGCCACGTTTAAACAATGTTTGGAACTCACTCACAATAAACACTCTTCTGTGTGCTTGTTACGGATAGCAGGTTAAACTTAGCAGTAACTAGTATAGAAAATAATTAGGTAATAAAGAATAATGACACACTGCTTTGGAATTGACCACATTTTCATGAGTGTTTTTCTTACTGTATTCAGATTCACAGTAGCTGGAAAATTACACAATCCATTGCATTTTACAGTAAATTCCCACAATTCTTTAGTGTTTAGAGAAAAACCGTAAAGTCATACTTGTTACTGACATTACAGTAAAATACGGACCAGTTTACATATGGTGGGGGATTCAAACCCTCTTTTTGTTTCAGGTTAACCACTGTTAACACTCTCACACCACAGAGCAGCACATCCAAATCCACGACACTGAAGACAAACACAACTTTCACAATTGAAACAAATCAACAGGAAAATGACAAAGAGATAAATCGATGAGGAGAAAAAAAAAGCAGAAAACTAAATAAATAACTTGGAGAATTTACTATTTTTAACTAATGAAAAATGTCCAAAAAAGACCCACAAGTTTTTTCCTGACTTGTTCAGCATCTGTATTCAAGCATTCACTTACATAAACTGCTTTCCCTCTTTTTGTGCAGAGATGTAGTCAAGCTTGTCTGTCTGGTGAGGGAATGTTATACTGAGAAGTTTCAGTAAAGTTTCCTGAAACTCCATGAACTCTGATGACCTTTGATCAAAATTCCTTGTTTTCGGGTCATTCTCTGGTAGAAGAGTTCAATAAAGCGCGGGGGCCCTCTCCGTGGCCCTTCAGGCTCGGGGGAACCTGGAGTTTTATGCTGCGGTTTCTTAGGTTTCGTCTGAGTGACAACTGAACCACTGACGGCGTGCGAGCGCGCACGAGGTGGGAATGGTGTCTGCAGGTGATGTTCCCACACTGAAGTCACTCATACAGCAGCCCGACGGGGAAACGAGCACATCCACCCCAGCAGCATTCCACACAAAAAGGCAGCATTTGGAACAGGAAGTATTTTAATAAAAAACTAACCTTAGCAATTAATGCTGTAGCTCCACTCAAAACTAAAACAGTGAAAGCTAGAGCTACAGCGCCATGGATAAATACAGACATCAGAGCCATGAAACGCGAATGCAGGAGAGCAGAGAGGAAGTGGAGGAAATCTAAACTAACTGTACACCTGGAAATGTTTAAAGAAAAACAAACGATGTACAGCCATGCAATAAAAAAAGCTAGAACCCTCCACTTCTCGAACTTAATTATACAAAACAAAAATGACCCAAAATTTCTCTTTAAAACAATAGACACTTTGACCAAAGGAGATTTTCAGGGGTCCTCCATGACAGCATCAGATGCTACATGTGAGAGTTTTGCAGACCACTTCAGGAGTAAAATCAATGCTATTAGATCTAGTCTTTTAACTCAAACAGACCTTGGTTTTAATGAATCAATAGCATTGTATTTATCAGAGGAAACACTGGAAAGTTTTGTCCTGGTTGATGCTCTGGCACTTGGTCGAGTTTTCTCCCAGTTGAAGCCAACCACCTGCCTTTTAGACCCAATCCCCACATCACTTTTAAAAACATATTATGATGCCTTTGAACCTGAGCTCCTAAACATAGTAAATTGCTCTCTTCAGACAGGTGTCTTCCCCTCTGCCTTTAAAACGGCATTGGTGAGGCCTCTGCTGAAGAAGAGTCATTTAGACCCCAACAATTTAAATAATTATCGACCAGTATCCAACTTACCGTTTTTAAGTAAAATGATTGAAAAAACAGTTTTAATACAATTGAATGAGTTTTTAAATAGAAATAGTATATTTGAAAAATATCAATCTGGTTTTAGACAAACACCAGCACAGAGACAGCCCTGGTTAAAATAGTTAATGATATCAGATGTAACCTGGACTGTCAGAAACTCTCAGTCCTGGTGCTGCTGGATCTGACCGCAGCATTTGATACAGTAGATCACAAGATTTTACTTAATAGGCTGAGAGGTTTGGGCATCTCTGGCACTGTTTTAAAGTGGTTTTATTCCTATCTCACAGATCGTAGATTTTATGTAAGTATGGATACTTACTCTTCAAAGGTCTTTGAAATCAACTGTGGGGTCCCCCAAGGTTCGATTTTAGGCCCACTACTTTTTAATTTATATATGTTACCACTTGGGGATGTCATCAGGAGACATGGCGTTTGTTTTCACAGCTACGCTGATGATACACAACTTTACATTGCTGTGTCTCCTGATGACGAAGAGTCAGTCAACGTTCTTTTAAATTGTATTTTAGACATTAAGTCATGGATGGCAGAGAACTTCTTACAGCTGAACCAGGACAAAACAGAGGTTTTAGTGATCGGTCCTGAAGACAAGAGAGAGTTTGTTTTATCTAAACTAAAAAACTATAAAACTTCTCACTGTGTGAGAAATGTGGGTGTGATTTTTGACTCTGAGTTGAATTTTATTCCACAAATTAAAAACATAACAAAAACAGGATTTTATCATCTTAAAAACATCACCAGAGTCCTGCCCATTTCTCTCTCTTGCCAGCACAGAGGTACTAATGCATGCTTTTATTTCCAGTAGATTAGATTACTGTAATGCCCTGCTCTCTGGTCTTCCCAGGAAAAGGATTTCAAACCTTCAGCTGCTACAGAATTCAGCCGCACGCGTGCTGACGAGGACCAGGGGGCGGGAACACATTACACCCATTTTAAAATCGCTGCATTGGCTCCCTGTGCAGTTCAGAATTGATTTTAAAATTCTTTTATTGGTTTATAAATGTTTTTATGGCATCGGGCCTTCTTATTTAACAGAAATTATTTTAAGGTATGAGCCCTCGCGGACCCTAAGGTCCTCTGGAACAGGCCTGTTAAAGTTAGAACTAAAACATACGGCGAGGCCTCATTCAGTTATTATGGACCTCGCCTGTGGAACAGCCTTCCAGAGAGCCTCAGGGCCGCAGAGACTGTTCATGTTTTTAAAGGAAGGCTCAAGACCTACCTTTTTAATCTGGCTTTTAGTTAAACTTTTGAGAGTTGTCTAATATTTTGTTTTATCCTCTCTTTTTACTTAATTTATATTTATTTATTTTTACTGAATTATGTGTATTTTTATATGCATGTGTATATGTATGTGTATGTATACAGTATATATTCTTTTTTTTTTTTTTTTTTTTTTGTCCTGAGATTTAAATCTGTTTTTATTCATTTATTTATTATTATTATTATTTATTTATTTTTTTTAAATCTTTTTTACTCCTTTTACATTTTTAACTCCAGTGTTTTCCTCTGAGGGATCCTCCACATCAGTGATTGCCCTTTCTCAGTAAACTGGGTCGCCACAGTGGGACCTCCCGGGTCTGGCTCTTTGCTAGGATCTGGGGGGTCCTATAGTGGCGTACTCTGTGAACTTGATTGGGGGCTCACTGCAGTGGCGCCTCCAGAAATTTTTCCTGGGGGTGGCCGCTGGGGGGCCACTTTAAATCTTGGGGTGGCACACTAAACACATGACCTTTTTTTTCCAAAGTCATTCTACTTTACGTAGTTAAACAACCTGTAGAAAACTATCAGTACTTTAAGTATCTGCTGATATACTTTGATGAATTGTCTTTATTTCATGCTTCTAATGTGCATAGACGAACAAAAATACAGTTAAGATTTTGAGTTGGACAAAAATGTTGGTTTATTTTCCATTTAGACAGGATCACCATGGACTATGATGTTTGCAGATGATATTGTAATTTGTAATGAGAGCAGAGAACAGGTGGAGGAGGAGCTAGAGAGGTGGAGGTTTGCCCTGGAAAGGAGAGGAATGAAGGTTAGCCGCAGTAAGACAGAGTACATGTGTGTGAATGAGAGGAACCCAAGTGGAAGAGTGAGGTTACAGGGAGAAGAGATAAAGAAGGGGGAGGAGTTTAAGTATTTAGGGTCAACAGTACAGAGTCATGGAGAGTGTGGAAAAGAAGTGAAGAGGAGAGTGCAAGCAGGTTGGAATGGGTGGAGAAAAGTGTCAGGTGTGATGTTGTGATAGAAGAGTTTCAGCAGCACAAATGAAAGGAAAGATGTAGAAGACTGTGGTGAGAGCAGCCATGTTGTTGGACTAGAAACAGTGAAGAAAAGACAGGAAGCAGAGCTGGAGGTAGCAGAGATGAAGATGCTGAGGTTCTCTTTGGAGTGACCAGGATGGATGGATCAGGAATTGAATCCATCAGAGGGACAGCACATGTTAGAGGTTTTGGAGATAAAGACTGAGATGGTTTGGACATGTTCAGAGGAGAGACAGTGAAGATATTGGTAGAAGGATGCTGAGTCAGGAGGCTAAGAGGAAGCCAAAGAGGAGGTTTCTGGATGCAGAGAATGAAGACATGAAGGTGGATGGTGTTAGAGGAGAGGATGATGAAGACAGATGGAGAAGATGATTCACTGTGAAGACCCAGAAGGAAACTCAAAAGGAAAATAAGATTTACGATTTATTCACTCAAGAGAAAAATTATGATGTAGGGAAAAGTTATAAACTATAAAGAAAAAAAAAAACATTATATCCACATGTCTTCTACAGAATCTCTCTTTCATCCATTTCAAAACCATTACAACTATTATTGTTTTACATGGCGCTTTCGTTTGTCTTTGTCTCATGTTTTTGCAGCTGCGCACTCAGAACCCCCCCACCCCCACCCCCCCGCATTCGAGCTCAGCGCAGCTCCAGCGCGCCTGCTCGCGCGCGCCCATTGCAAATAGGTATTGATAACTCCGGCACGGCTTGAGAGCAATGAAGAGAGATGGTTAGAGAAAGATATAATTAAAATAATGAAAGAACATGCTCCAATGAGAAGAGCCACAACGAAATTTTGTGGGGTTAGGAACCGGGGACTTTAGCAATCTGGAGAAACCGCTCCTCCTGATCCATACTGATCCAAAACACTTCTGATCATGTCTTTGTAAACATTATTAAGTTATTTTGGAGTATTGCTCAATATAAATAGTTTTTTTTTTAATATTCAGAAAATAAACTGTGTTCTTATTCATGAGGACTGTCAGTCTGTCTCTCTGCGCCTTCAAACCATGAGCGCTTTCCCTCAGAATCAGTTCTTGAGCAAGACGACATCTAGATATTTACTGGTTTCAATAAAAACTGCTCTAGATGATAATTATCCTACTTTAATACTAGGATATTTTTGAGTTGCCTCTGAGACCGTGATGAGTTCTCCATAGAGGCTCGCTGTGTCCCGCACGCGCGCGCCTGCGTGTGTGTGCGGGCACACACACGCAGGCGCGCTCCTCATCTCTTCTCCCTCCTGGGGAATTCTCCAGCACCTTCTGATGGTTTAAGGATGAAATGCCAAAACAATGCAAGCAGTTTATAGTGACAGGTGGGATGCGCCGGGGTGGCCACTGGGGTGGCCAGGTGTCAGCCAGGGGTGGCCGTGGCCCCCTGGCCACCCCTTGCAGGCGCCCTGGCTCACTGCAGGTCCCAAAATTAATTTCCTCATGCCGTACAAGCCAGATTTCTAGATTTTCTATTTTTCCAGCTTTTTAGTAATAAGTTTTTTTTATGTTTTTAAACTTTCAAGGTGTGGAAATATGTCGGTGGTGTGTTTGTGCGAGTGTGTGGAGGGGTGGGGGGTGGGGTTTGAGGGCAATTGTCCTTATCTTTTTAACATTTTAATATTTTTTATTAATTTATTTTATGTTAAGCACTTTGATAAAAAATGAGCTTTTTGGAAAAGTGCCATATAAATAAAGTTGATTTGATTTGATTTGATTTGAAAGATCTCATCAGATCAGGAAGTGACGTCATCTTCAGGCCGGCGTGAGTATGGCAAAAGACACTGCGCTGATGTAGTCACACAAGCGGCCTGCTGTGGAAGCCCGCGAATATTCTCTTGCAGAAGCGCGCACATACAGGAGCACGTATGCAGCGCGCACGTAAAGAGGCGCGCGCACATAGAACGCACAGATACAAATGTGAGCATAGAACCGCACAATGACATTAGCGCACCCCCCATCATCGATAATGTGCTGCACATCAAGCGTTTCTTCTAGAGGAGTAATTGTCTTGTTTTTGAGTTTTATTGAAAACCTCTTGATCGGCCTCGTCTGTTTTTCAAATTTTCATCCGGCAACAAATGGAAAGAAACTTGGAATCAGAAACAAACACAAATCCCAGATTTGGTGAACACCAGAACTCCTCCTCGTCATCATCTTTACATCTGATGGTTGATTGTTTTTTTTTTTTTTTTTTTTTTTTTATAAGCTGTTTTTTTTTGTCATTATTTCATGTTGACTGATAAAATTCCGTTTTTACCTTGAAAAGCAGTTGATTTAATGTATATGAACTCGTCTTTGTTGTGATGAAGCGTCAGCTGCGCACGCGCTCTCTCTGTGTGGATTCATAACTTCCATCTCTCTCATGATGTGATGCTTGTTCAGTAAAGTCCTGAGGCTGTGGGGGGATTAAAGTATCCAACACCAGCACGTGCGGCCTTATAAATACGTGCATAGCGGATAGCGCTTTCTACCCTCCTTCAAGGGCCCAAAGAGCTTCACAGTCACAGACCCATTCACACGAACACTGGCGCCAACCTCCCACCAGAAGCAATTTAGGGTTCAGTGTCTTGCCCAAGGACACTTCGACACATGGGCGGGCAAGGAATCGAAGCCACTATTTTCCGAGCGTGAGACGACTGCCCTACCACTGCACCACGGCCGCCCGTAACATGTCTCCACCCTCATGGAGCCTCAACCGGGACGCGAAGGGGTTTCAGTGAGTTTCTGCTTCTAAAAGTAAGGAGACTTGTCATTTTTCCAGGCGCATTATTTATGTCACAGAAAATGATTTTATCTCAAAGAAAAAAGCGCAGCGTGGCCTCACTCTGCTTTCTAAAAGATGGAAGGACAACGTTGATATATTATCATTAATAATAATAAATATTATTTATTATCATTATTAATAACAATAAATATTATTATTATTATGTTAAAAATCTATACATCTTGATTAAAAAAAACGTTGAGTAGACATTTTTCCTAAAGGGGGTTAATCCTTTTTGTTGAATGGGGGATGTGGTGCGACCGAAGCTGAGGTTCACCTGAAGAGGTCACCTGTCCGTCACGAGTGCACAGAATCTCATATTCGGTTAAGGAAAATTTAGAAACTCACCATCTACACGCGGAGAAAACCTTTGCGCACGCGGAGAACTCCGCTCATGGTCCCGCCAGGGCCTTTTCACTAGAACGCCATTAAGACCGTATATAGTCAGAGCCTGAGGAGAAAATTAGTTACATCTTAATGACTTTTTGTGAAAATTAAGATGAAAGAATTTCTATAAATTTGTAAGAATATTTTAATTGAAAAATTCTTATTGACAATTTTGTCAATAAGAATTTTAAATTAAAATATGCATTATCGTTTTAAAATCCTAAACACATTATTTCTACTTCAAGCTGGAAACATTTAATTAATGAAGGTTCCTTCATGATTTGGGGATGGATTTGATGAAAAAGGAAATCTCCAGTCCTGGTCAGGAGCCGCTGTCCGCGGTGCTGAAGCCGCTCTTCTCATTTTTACCAAAGCGGAAAAAAGGAGCAGACATCAGGGTCAGGATTCTAGGCCTGGCGGCAGGCCGACCGTGCGCATGCACGCACGTGGATGCTGGAAAAGTGTGGGTATATAAAAAAAAAACAAAACAAAAAAAAAAAAATCTCCTCCAACAGAATTCGTCTCGATTTAAGTGAAGTCTTAGTAATTAAAGCTGATATTTGAACAGTTGCATGGTGGCGTTTTGAAGGCCGAAGCAGAGGAGGTTCGTGTTTCTGTGGAGCTTTTACGCAGCGCCTCCAGAACTCCTCAGGACTTTTTTCTCCATCAGATCGGTGGTTGATGACGCTCCAGCGCGGGTTCGGCTCCTCCTGCTGGATCCACCTGAAAACGCACCCGGATTCGGTTCGTGGTTTCTGTCTGAAGGTGCACAAATGTTTGGGGATGTCTTCTTAACCCTTTAACACCGGATATCCTATGTCTATGTTCTTTGATTTGCTGTTTTTTTTTTTATTGTTAACGCGATCAACGTAATTCCAGCAGATCTTGAAGGAGAAGCGCGGCGTGAGGATGGGCCTGTGTTGAAGGTTTTATGTTTAAACGTCACCGGCGACGCATCAGGTGTGAAAGGATAAAAAAGGAACCAAACTTTGCACAGAAATCACATCTCCTGGAAGCCATTTAATCTTTCACAAAGTAATTTATAAAACAAAAACGAAGGAGCACAGCGGTGACCAGGAAGAGTAATTAATCAACCAAGTCAAAGCTTTGTGTTCAATTTAATGGAGCGTGTCTGCTGTCATGCTCTCTAGACGCACATGAAGCAGTCTGAATGCAAGCCAAAGGTAGCACAATAATAATAGTAATCTGAAACGTCATCATGCTGAAAAACCCCGCGCGCCGCAGATCCCCGCCATGGGGGGTGGGGGTGTGGACGAGGGGTTGCACCCATCGCAGCAGCGCGTAGACACTGGCGGGTGGAGGTGCTGCCCCGCTTGGGGGTAAATGGCTTCCGTCGGCTTTAAAGCAGGCTGCAGACACGCACCGTGACGCGCCTGCCGTGGATGCGCAGCGCTGCAGATTCGTTTGGATGCGGAACATGTGAAATGAAATGATGCCTTCTCTCAGGTGAAACTGCGGAGAGAGAGCTCACGACTGGGTTTGTTCATATCAGGAAACATTCAGGTATTTTAGCACAACTTTCTGCACCGCTTCCTTGTAAAATTGCCGCAGAAATGCATACATGCTGATCATCGCACGAGTTTGCGCTCCTGAAGTGTTGGTCCTGCTCCTGCAGGGTCATGGATGTGGCACGGGACAGTTCTGGCGCAGGAGCTCTCAGGAACCTCCTGGTGACCTCCGTGGCTCTGCTGCTCGCCCTCCACCTGTGGCTGTGGCTCCGCCGGCGCTCCACTCTCCGCCTCCCCGGTCCGTTTGCGTGGCCGCTCATCGGGAACGCTGCGCAGCTCGGTAGCGCGCCTCACCTGTACTTTACGCGCCTGGTGAGAAAATACGGCAACGTCTTCCAGATCCAGCTGGGCTCGCGGGCCGTAGTGGTGCTGAACGGGGACGCCATCCGCCAGGCGCTGGTGAAGCGGGGGCCAGACTTCGCCGGCAGACCCGACTTCACCTCCTTCCGCTTCATCGCTAACGGGGACAGCCTGGCCTTCAGCACAGTCTCGGACTGGTGGAAGACTCACCGCAGGGTCGCGCACTCCACCGTGCGCATGTTCTCCACGGGGAACCCGCAAACCAAGAAGACTTTTGAGCAGCACGTGCTCTCTGAATTCAGAGAGCTGCTGGGGCTGTTCGTGGCTAAAACCCGCGAGATGCAGTTCTTCCAGCCCATGGCTTACCTGGTGGTGTCCACGGCCAACGTGATGAGCGCGGTCTGCTTCGGGAAGAGGTACTCCTACGACGATGAGGAGTTCCGGCAGGTGGTCGGCAGGAACGAGCAGTTCACCCAGACCGTGGGCGCGGGGAGCATCGTGGACGTGATGCCCTGGCTCCAGTATTTCCCAAACCCCATCAAGACGATCTTTGACAACTTCAAGAAGCTCAACAGGGAGTTCACCGACTTTATCCACGATAAGGTGGTGGAACACAGGAAAAGCATGGAGTCCAAGAGCATCAGAGACATGACTGACGCTTTCATTGTGGCTCTGGACCATCTCCGAGACAAAACCGGGGCTTTGGTGGAGAAAGACTATGTGGTATCCACGGTTGGAGACATATTTGGTGCAAGTCAAGACACCCTGTCAACTGCCATGCAATGGATCATCCTTGTTCTTGTCAAGTAAGTTATTGATCATTCATGTTAAGCATGCATGTAGTAACTGGATAATTGGAGAGCTGGAACCCATTTTCATTATGATATGACTGATACTGATCAATACATGCACTAACATAAAATAACTAAGAAAGACATTATCAGTGGCGCCTTCAGAAATATTTTATGGAGGTGGGGGGGGGGACTTTAAATCTTGGGGTGGCACTGCGACAACTATATTTTCTAAAATCCTTCTGCTAAACCAGGGGTGGGCAAACTACGGCCCGGGGGCCACATATGGCCCCTTAAGTTACTTAATCTGGCCCCCCAAATTAAAATACATTGAATCAAAAATCCTAATTATTGTTTTATATTAATTGTATTTCTGGTTTCTTCTCATGAATGATGTTGTTTCTCTGGCGTTCGTGTGTTTTTTTTCTGAGTCAGAAGGTTATCTTCCTCTGAAGAACATCAACCCATTGGATCACCAAAAAGAGAACAAAAATCAAAATTTAGAACTAAAATTCCCAAATTTTCTGTTTTTAAATGAATATATGTGAATTTTAATCCAAATTAAAGCATGTTTTTATCTCAATTCCATATTATCTTTTTAGTTTTGAGGTTCATTACTAAATCACTCCTTCCATCTGCTCTTTGTCCAGCCCTTATGCCAAATTTTAGAACCCTTTCTGGCCCACAAATCAAAAAGTTTGCCCACCCCTGTTCTAAACTATAGTTGAACAATGTAGGAACTCAGATAGTGAAGTCTCTACTGGATCTATTGTGTCTATCATCTATTTCTACTCATGTGCATCAATTAATGAAAGTACGGTTAATATTTTGAGCTGTACAAAGATTATTTACACATACTTAAGAGAAAAATGACATTTTTAGGGAAACGTTATAGACAAACAATCAAATAAAAACAGCTTTAGCAGATCAAGCCTCGATACTTCTTCCAGAATCTTCCTCTTTGCTCCAAACCATTATTGTTTCACTTGGCGCTCTCTGTCTTTTCTTCATACTGGCTTCATGTTTTGCTGCTGCGCATTCAGCGCAACCCGGCCTTGCTGGCGCTCAGTTCAAAGCCGCCCCGCCCCTTCAGGCGCGGCGGGAAGAAAAAATTGGTGACCCACTCAGATAACCTTCGATCAATTTTTAAAGCATTTATTTTATTGATGATTCCAGCTCCACTCAGGAAAACAAAGATGTTCATGGATCTGTTTGTCTGCACGTGGATGATCAGAATGGAGCTGGAAGCTTGACACACACAGCAGAATCTTTTTTGAATAACAATAATTGGAATAAAGAAACACACTAGTCGCGTTTCCATTAACTCTGAAATTTCGAAAAACGGAATTTCGATATTAAATTCTCCTAATGGAAACACCACAATTTCGAAAAAACTCGCCTTTTTCTAAATAAAGTTTTTGCGCTTAGAGGAGGTGGTATTTGGGCCGTATCGAAACAGTAGTTTTTCGAAAAACTGTAATGGAAACACTTTTTTTCGAAACAAACGAGTCACGTGACCATTAACCGGATATGACGATGTAGATGGCTGCCTTGGGCACCGCACAGCGGGCGCCACGAGAGGTCCCACAGCATCGCACAGCTCATCAAAAGTTGAAAATGCTGAATCCACAGCTCTTCGGTGAATTCTTCAACAAAAATGTTTGACTCTACGTCGCTCCCACATATAAGGAGCCTGCCGCTCCGAGGCTCGGATCAGATGTAGACGTCTTCTCTGAATGGAAGGATGAGAGCGAGCGCCGTGGCAGAAATGTGAATGAATCTACTGCACATCAAAATAGTGTTTATATCCCTCGCCATGTTTTTTTTAATGACTTATCGCGGGAATTACTTCAAGTTTTTCGCATAATCATGGTTTAATGGAAACACTGTTTTTTCGAAACAGTGTTTTATCGAAATTCTAGAAATTTCGATAAAGTTTTGCGCAAAAGTGTAATGGAAACGCAGCTAGTGAGAAAAGGGAAACATTCAATCATTGAACAACATTCTGTAATTTGTTACATTTAAAATGATTTGTTTTCATCAAATTAAGATTCTGAGTTGATTGTTTACTCAACTTAAACATTTAATTTGATTTGATTTTTTTTAATGTAACAAATGACAGAATATTTGTTAATTGATCCAACGGATCACCAGCAGTTTAAATATACATTTTCCTTCATCTTTAGAAAAAAGCTACAAGAACATGTTCAAAACACCATCAGAGGGGTCTTCCATAAAAATGTCTGTTCTCACCTGTGAACACAGGTATCCTGAGATGCAGCGGCGTCTGCAGAAGGAGGTGGACAGAGTGGTGGGTCACGAGCGCCTTCCCTCTATTGAGGACCAGCCCCAGCTGCCGTACCTCATGGCCTTCCTCTACGAAGTCATGCGCTTCACCAGCTTCGTTCCCCTCACCATCCCCCACTGCACTGTAACCGACACCTCCGTCATGAGCTACACCATCCCCAAGAACACCGTCATCTTCGTCAACCAGTGGTCCATCAACCACGACCCCAGCATGTGGTCCCACCCCGACACCTTTGACCCTGAGCGCTTCCTGGACGCAGAGGGGAAGCTGAACAAGGACTTAATCAGCAACGTGCTCATCTTCTCTCTGGGGAAGCGGCGCTGCATTGGGGAGGAGCTGTCCAAACTGCAGCTGTTTCTCTTCGTGGCTTTGATCGCACACCAGTGCGACATCACCGCACACCCAGAGAGCCCGCCCACCCTGGAGTCCCACTACGGTCTGACACTGAAACCTCACGCTTATGTCATAGCAGTGTCGCTACGCCACGCCGCCACAGCAGCCCTGTGAGGGGTTGAAGGTCAGCTCACCAAACACCAGCGGAAATAAACTCAGAAAGACTTAAACATGAAGGCTGAAAGGATCAGTGTGTTTCTCTTTTAAAAATCTATTTATAAACAGAAACCTCAAGCTAACGTCTGTATTGATTATATTTGAAACGATTATATTTTGATTGATCCTTACTGTTACTGGAAGTTTTTTTTTCTTGTTTCATCCAAGCTCAAATGGAGTCATTTTTGAGTCATGGAAGTGTAACTTTTATAACAAACACTATCTATTAATAAAACAAAAAACGTGTCAGTGGAAAACTATGATGACCTAATTGCATACTTTTTCTTTTACATACCACCAAACGCTTTTTAACACGTATGTCAAACCTACATACATTTTAGGTTCTAACACCTTTTCATCTATAATTTCAGACAAAAAAAATATTTCGGAAAACACAAAAAAACGGCCAATGACAGGTGTTGGGGATAAGCCCAAGAACATTTGAAATCATTATGGATGGCCAGACGACCCACGCCTTGGCGGCAATGTGGCGCTGAAAACTGAAAAATGGCGTTTTTCACGGTTTTCATCAATATGGGAAAACGACACTTTTGTTTGTCCGATTTTCACGAAACTTCACAAGCATGTCCATAGCCGGAGACTACAAACACCAAGAAGTTTGATTGACCTTTGACCTTGGGAAGTTGCCGCCATCTTGAAATTAACAAAAAGCACGTTTGCTATGAGCTACAAAAAGAAATACTCCTAGGGGGTTTTATCAACTGTTATGTGACTTAGTTGGGCATTAATGGGAACCTTCTGGGGGAAAAATGTTGCAATTAGAAGTTGTAGAATATGAAATGGCGTGCATGTTGCGAGGTCGCGACGGACACGGTTTTAGCTAGGTCGAACATATTTTAACCGATTTGCGTAAAAGTGGTATTCGCGCGTCCGGAGGCCAAGCTGAACGAAATGACATAAACTTACGAAACGAAATGCGTACAGTGCGCCTCTGGTACGCAAAAAACCGTCGCGAAAAAAAGTGCTGACTCAGCAATTTCAATTTTTTACTTCGCATTTTGCAAACAAAACTAACATAACTTTGTTGGATATAACCATGGCTATTTTTTACATTATTGTGGGATGGCTACGACCTACCGTTTGGCGGCCATTTTGTTTCGAAATCTGAAAATTTGGGATTTCGCAAAGGTGAAACGAACCTTTAGTTTGTTCGATTGTCACGAAATTTGACCCACATGCCTCTAGCATGAGCCTTCAACAACCCTAAAGTTTCGTTGACCTTTGACCTGGGAAGTTGCTAACATCGTGAATTTACAAAAAAACTAGCATTAGCACTAGCTTCAATCACATATCACTTGCAGGGACTTTTTTTCAATCGTTTTTAACGCTTTTGGCATCAATGGGAAGTCATTGGCAAGGAAAAATGGTACCACAAGCTATAGATTTTGAACGGCGTGGGCGTGGCGAGCTCGCAAAGTGGCGTAGTCTTAGTACACGCTCATATTTCAATGCATTCCTATGGACTTTAATATGTTGATCCCAGACTTAAGCCGTAACAGGCATAATACCATAGAATATGACCATATAAGGAATGTGGGCGTGGTTATCGAATAACCCCCGTTGCTAAGGTAATCCAAAGTGTACTTTTTCCGATCCTTATGATCTTGACGTCAACTGCTCGGTGACCTCAGACGAACAAAACTTAAAATGGTTGCTATGGAGATAAAACCAAGAGAAAAGCCGCATTTTGAAAAAAGTGCTTTTTTTCATCAATTTCTCACATTCATCTCAGAACAGCTATACAGAAAGCATAGGGAGGGACTTAGGGTTCCACAGTGAGTGCTAAGCAAGTGAGTTCGGGGTCAAAGGTCACCACCAAGGGCGGCTGCGGCCTGTGCGGAGGCGCGTGCATGCGTGCGGCGGCGCGTGCGTGCGGCGGCAGCGGCGTGCGTGCGGCGGCGCGTGCGTGCGGGCGCGGCAGCGGCGTGCGTGCGGCGGCGTTGGTCAGGCGGCGGTGGGTGCAGCGAGGGAGAGGGCGGGCAGCGAGGGAGAAGGGGGGCCGGGTAGCGACTGCGGGCCATCCAACGCCGCTTGCGGCTTTAATATTTTGATTGATCCTTGACTTGTTACTGGAAGTCTTTTCATTCTTGCTCATCCAAAGCTCAAACTGGAGTCATTTTTGAGTCATGGAAGTTGTAACTTTTATAACAAACACTATCTATTAATAAAACAACAAACGTGTCAGTGCAAACTATGAGACCTAATTCATACTTTTTCTTTCATACATACCACCAAACGCTTTAACACGTACTGTCAAACCTACATACATTTTAGGTTCTAACACCTTTTCATCTATAATTTCAGACAGGGTTCTAAATGATCCCCCTAAGAGTAAAACTTACAGTGCCGTTTTAAATCTCCCATTCAGGCGCAGTAGGGGGTGCATTCAAGGGTTGCATGTAAGTTCTGCATTTATGTTCTTTCATTAAGAGCTCAAAACCATTGCTGCATTCCTTGACCACACCCACAACAGGAGCGCTCAACAAGTCACCCACAGCCTTCACTGTTGTGTGCCCAATATTGCTGTCAAGAATGATTTACAGGCAGACAAATAATCATCGACTGAAACTTTAGAAATAAAGGAATAAATGGAACAACTGTTTTTATTTCAAATACACAAATTATTTTTCCAGAGAAGTGTCTGGCTATTAGAAATTTCCTTTGGCTGCTCAGCTTGAGATGTTACTGGCCACCCTGGCTAGTAATCAAAAAATGTATTCACAGTCCTGATTTCAGAATATCCATTTTTTAGTTTTCCATACAGAGACAAGCTATTTTGTACGACAGAGTATTAGGGCCACCAAAAAAGTAACATTACTACTTTTTTCTCGTAAAATTACGACTATGAATCTTGTAAATTGATGAGTTTTTTCTCGTAAATTAATGTAAATGAAAGGGAAAGTTCCAGGCCGAGTCATACCAAAGACTGCAAAAATGGGTACTAGTGCCTCCCTGCTGGACACTCAGTACTAAGGAGTTGGACTGGGGGGTTAAACCACCAAATGGTTCCAGAGCTGTGTCTGCAGCTCACTGCTCCCCCACATCCAGGTGACAAATAGTGGGACTTTAGCTACAGTCCAGCAGATGAACGGTGTGAGCTGAAGCAGACCGACTGAACTGTGAAAAGCGTCTTGGATTTTAACAGGTAACCGAATGTTTACAATGTTACAGATGTTTGGAAGTTTCTTTGTTTGATTTACTGTTTTTTAATGTTTTATTCTTTGATGGTGCGTGCAGGATCTCTGCAGATCCTGTTGATGAAGCCGTCGATATCTGCACAGCTGTCCACTTCCAGTCATTCCTTCCTTCCTTCCTCCAAGATCTCCTCCAAATCTGCATGGTGCTTCTGTCTGAAGAGGCCCAGTTTTAGGAATTTTCAATGTTCTTGTGCTAACATAACAGACTATTGTCAATTATTGTTGATGTTTTGTGTTGAAACTGGACGTTTCATTTGGAGAAGGGGGAGTCCGGAGCATGGTCCGCAGAACAGTTTGTGTTCTCCTTTGGTTTCTGCGCATGACAGAGACATGACGTAAGGTGGTGAAAGGGCTTCTGGGTATGTGGATAAAGGGCAAAATAAAGTGACTCTGAGCTTCATATTTTACATATGAAACTCCGCATCACCGACACTGAATCCGGAAAGTCAGCTTCATTGATAGTTTGATTTTTTATATTTTTTAAACTTTATTTATGACAACAGCACATCAATTTATACAGTTACATGTCAGTATATGAATTACTGTTCCATTTTCTAGCACCTCCCCCACCCCACCCCAAATAAACAAACACAAACAGCAACGGAAAATGCAAAGGAGGACAAAACAATAATAATAGTTGTAATGACAACAATAGAAATAAAAAATATGAGTCATAAGGAAAAAAAAAAAGATGACTTATCATGGCCTAATGCAAATAACTAGAGGGAAAACAGAAGCGTTTTGCAGAAACCACAGAAATTAGGGTCTACTTGTGGCATCAACACTTCCTGGTTAGGTGTTCAATTTGATTGATTTCACGTATGTCAAGAACAGCTGCCAGGACTTGTAAAATGTTTCTGTTGAGCCTGTTACTGTACATCGTATTTTTTCTAAGTGGACAAATTTCATGACCTCAGCAATCCACTGGTGTCAGCGTGGGAGAGGCCTCATCCTTCACCTTAAGAGTATAAGGCGACGTGCAATCAAGGAGGAAACCATATTGCATCTGAAAGTGTTTAGGGATAGAGACGTTGAGAGGGATGACCCCAAAGAGTGCGGTCAGGGCAGAAGGGCTAATTTAACGTTGTTATATTCCTGTGGGTCGTCTGTCCTCCTGCTCTGGTCGTGGTCTGCAGTTCTGGCCTCATCTGGACTATGGACTTAATCATACTCGTCCCCAGCTCTATATGAATGAACTCTACTCATAATATGCAGTTTTTAGCAGCTAACTTTTCTTTAACCGTTCTGGTATCGCTGTCCGTCCTGGGATGGGATCTCTCCCTCATGTGGGAATCCCTAAGGTTTCTTTTTTTTTTCCTGCTCAGGTTTTTTTTAGAGTTTTTCCTTACCGCGAGGGAGGGTCTAAGGACAGGGATGACCTGTTCTTTATAGTCTGTTTAGTTTTACCTATTGTGCATATTTTATGACTCCATCTGGTGCATCTGTAAAAACTGCAGGCATGAAGCCCAATGAGGCAAATTGAATTTGTGATATTGGGCTATATAAATAAAATTGAATTGAATTGAATTGAATATACTTTGGAAAATGTTTCAAATACAGAAGTCCAGTATGTTTGGAGATTGGGACATGTCCAGAAAGTATGATATAATGACCCAATTTCTACTTTACAACGGTTACACAATGGGTTGGAGTCTGAGTGAAACTTGGCTAATTTTTCTTTGGCAATAGGCGGTGAACAGCTTTGAATTGGAGTAGCCCATGTCTGTCGCATATAGACGAGGAGTGTGTCCAGCGTAGATAGATTCCCAGAGATCATCTGTTATGTTGAATGCTAAATCCTTTTCCCAGTGTGATCTGATAATTGAGAGGGAAGGAGATTGTAGGCTAAGTAGTAGACTATAAATTTCTTTAATCAGCCCTTTTTTATTAATTTTTATATCTAAAATTGTGTCAAAGGTTGTTTCTTCAGGCAGGTTAGGGAATTGTGGGTACCTGCTTTTAGTAAAATGTCAAATTTATAAGTACTGGAAAAAGTGAGTCCTTGGATGTGAAACTGTTCAGTAAGTTGTGTAAATGAGGCAAAAATGCCATGAATAAAAGATCTTTGAGATTATGTGGTCCGTTATCTCTCCAGATCTTAAAAGCAGAGTCAAGAATTAAGGGTGGAAATAAATGGTTTGAAAACAAAGGGGCTTTTAATGACATCAAATGTAAACCAAGTTTCTTTCTACATTGCCTCCAGATTTTGAGAGTCATATAACAACGGGTTGGACTTGTATGAACACAGCTCTATAGGAAGTGCTGCACTCAGTGATGCTAGTAGGGAAGTTTTATTACAGCTAGTAAGTTCAATATTAAGCCCGGCTGGAATTTGTTGAGGTGGGACATTGACCCGATAGAGCATATTTCGAATGTTGGCAGCCCAATAATAAAATGTAAAATTTGGAAAGCAAGTCTACCGAGGGTTCCAGGTCTTTGTAGGAAATCTTTACGTATTCGAGCTGGTTTACCATTCCAAATGAATGTAGAAATACATTTATCCAAGGAATCCTCAATGTTTTTGTGATATAAACTGGAATACATTGAAATAGGTAAAAGTATTTGGGCAGCACATTCATTTTTACAGAGTTAATACGGCCAATTAGTGTTAGTGTTAGGTTGTTCCACCGAAGAAAGTCTGTTTTGGTTGTTTCGAGAAGAGGGACAACGTTTTTTTCATAAAGTTTTCCAAACGAGTCAGTAACTTTAACGCCCAGATAAGTAAAGTAGTCCAATTTTATTTTGAATTGAATGGTCTTGGGCCTTCTTATAGGTGATCTGCTTTTAAAGTATGAACCCTCGCGGACCCTGAGGTCCTCCAGTGCTGGACTGTTAGTTGTTCCTAAAGTGAGGACCAAAACTTATGGTGAGGCTTCATTTCATCATTACGGTCCTCGCCTCTGGAACAGCCTGATGGAGAACCTCAGGGCCGCAGAGACCGTAGAGGTTTTTAAGAAGAGGCTCAAGACCCACCTTTTTAATTCTGCTTTTAGTTGATATATCTGCCTATTTATTCAATTAGTTTTCATTCATTTATTTATTTTTCTTCTTGATTGATTTGATTTAATATTTTATGTATTTAATCTCAATTTCAATGTTATTTATTTGTTTAAAATACATTTTATGTGTTTCATTTTAGTATCTTACTATCATTTTAACCCCAGTGTTTCCTGCGGGGATCTATCATATCAGGGCTTGCTGGCTCGGTCTGGGGTCGTTGCCGTTGTTCTCGCCCTTGTTGGGGCGGCTGGAGTCCTGCCCTGCAGCCTCACAGCTGTGGAGTGGACTCTGTTGCTGTCCCGGTCTGGGTGGGCGCCGTGGCGATGTTCCTTTGACTGAGCTGGCTCCTGGTATGATAAAATCCTCCATGCCATCTCCTCACAGCAAAGCCAAGCCTTAAGTTCTAAATCCTCCTGTTAACCTATAAGGCTCTGAATGGTGTGGCCCCATCCTATATTAAAGACCAACCAATCAGAACACTTGGTTCACAAAATGCAGGACTGCTTGTAGTTCCTAGAATCTCTAAAAGTCCAGTTGGAGGTAGAACCTTCAGCCATCAAGCCCCTGTTCTCTGGAATAAGCTCCCAGCTCATGTCAGAGATCCAGCACAGTTTCTACCTTCAAAGCCTTAAAACATTCCTCTTTGGACAGGTTAGCGTTCTGCTAGATTTTCTATCATAGTTGTTCTCCACATCAGCTCTGGGGTTCTGTTCTCTGTTCTTATTTCTTCCTCTCTCTCTTACTCTTTATTATTCATTGTATTAAGTTCTCCATGTTTTTGTTGGTGCAGTTCGATTCACATGTTGTTCTTCTCTCTCACTCCCCTCTGGGGAGCGGGAGTGATTTCAGATCCCAGGTGGATCCCCCACACTCCTGCTCCTGGTCGTGGACTGCACTTCTGCTTCGTCTAACTGAGGACTTCATCACCACTCGTCCCTCAGCTCTATCTGCAGCTTTATCTGAATGATCTCTATTCAAATACCTAGTTGTAGAAGCTAATTTTCCCTTACCAGTTCTGGTATCGCCTGTTCGTCCTGGGATGGGATCTCTCCCTCATGTGGGAATCCATAAGGTTTCTTCGTTTTTCCTGATTCAGGTTTTTTGGGAGTTTTTCCTTACCGAGAGGGAGGGTCTAAGAGCAGGATATCCAGTTTATTTAGTCTGTTTAGTCTTTAGTGATCTTTCTTTCTTGTTCATGACTATTTTTTGCAACTGTAAAATTACCTGCATGAAGCCCAATGAGGCAAAATTCTTTGTGATTTTGGGCTATATAAATAAAATTGAATTGAATTGAATTGAAGTTTATTTTACAATTTTTTAAATTTTATTTTTTTAAGTATTCTTGTGTGTGGGATCATGGGTGTATGTGTTATGGGGAGGGGGTGTGTGTGAAGGGTGGGATGGTCTTTTACCGTGTATATTTTCTTTTTAAATGTAAAGCGTTTTGAGTTGCTCACAGTATGAAAAGCGCTTTTATAACTAAAGTTTGATTTGTTGCCCTAATCAGCAGGATGAGCAGCTGCTGAGCAGAAGGATGGAGCAGATGAAAAACTCTGCTCATCCAGGGAGGCAGAGGAGAGATCTCAACAAATACTAATGTCAAACAAATGCAGAAATGAATTTGGATAGTGGTGTAACCATCAATCGATTTCTATTTCTACGATCCAACCAGACTGATCAACGGCAAGTTGTTAATCTAATCAACCTATACTAGTGAAAAATGAAATAAATCAAACTGATCCAATTGGATTGTTTAAAGTGAACTAAAATCAACTGAATTGGATCAACAAGTGATATGAATAGAATCATATTTAAAATGAATTGATATGCTAACTGTGGAGCATTTTGACAGGTGTTTATGGGTTTACATGTTCTCTGGGGATATTTTTATCAAATACCATCAGTTTTGTAAAAAAATATATCAGTGGGGAAAGTAGGATTAAAAATTTCTCTTTATTTCTTAAACTGTAAAAATGTTTAAATTCCCTCTCTGATCATCTATCTGTTGTCAAAGCGCTCCTGGTGGCCTTTTATTATGATTATGCTGATTTTAGCCAAAATCAAGATTGGTTTAAGATGGTTGAGACAAACACAAATAAAATTATATGTTTTTAATAAATCCAGTAAAGTATTTTGAAATAGTAAATAATGTAAACCCAAATAAGCCTGTTACTATTCTGCAGGTAAAAGGTTTTACCTTTTATAGTACAGGACAACAGTTAAAGTACAATTTTGTGTTTTTGTTAAAATAGAATAGAATCGGCTTCATTGGCAGAAGAGAAAAGGGCCTGCATGTTTTGATGCCAGCAGTAAAATAAAGTCTAAGAGAAGCTTAAAGACTAAAGTGTTGATCTGGGAAGAAAAAAAATAGAATAAAATCAAAACATAACTCAACACAACAAAAATGGTGAATTCTGGCCTTCATCTGATTCAGTCAGATTCTGTCTGCCACTCTGCAGAAGTAACGTGGATGGATTCATTTAACCCTCGTGCTCTCTTATGGGGTCCAGATGACCCCTCTTTTATGCCTGGGAGAGAGGGAGGGTTACACACTTTGGCTGCAGGAACTGTCTCGTTTCTCTGTTGATTTTAAATAAAATCCATTAAGTTAATCAAAACTAACAAGTCAGCCAACATGAGCGAAAAAAAAAAGTCAAATCAGAGTCTCATTTATTAGACACAAACCAACACATATGCTGTACAGCAGATCAGTTTTACAATTGCATTGAACAGTAATTAAGTTAAAAAAATATTGATGATAGACATTTTGATGATTCTTCGACAGATTTAATACACACAGGAAAATGTTGATTAAAAAAGCACAAGATTAGAATTAGACAGAAACAACAAAAATGCATTCATGTCAGCTCCGAAATGTACCACAGCCTCTAATTCACAAATTGCTAAATTAAATCCTTAATGTTGTTTAATCTGATGTTGTGGTGCCCTCCAACTAGGTTTCACATGAAGAACAACTTGAACTAAGTCATCATCCATTCATACATCAAAGAGTTAAAGCTCTTCAGATATGATGAAGAAAACATTGTGGGAAAAAAAAGGTCCATGTTAGAATTCCAGCAAAAAATGTGTGGGAAAAAACAATGTATCTTTAGGTCAAACACTTCAAATGGTTTGAACAGAACAGAACAAATTAAAAAAGGACTGGGAGTAAAAACCTGAGATAAAACCTAGATGTCTTGTCTATAACATTTAATCAAAAGAAAAATGAATGACTTCAAGTCAGAATGTTATAAAGCACATGGTTTTGTACTGTTTTGTATGTATTGCTAGGTTGTAAAGTGAATTAAAAAGTCACAAAGCTCACGGTCATGGCAAAAGCTGCCTGGGAATCTCACGACCGCTGTCAAGAAAGCCTGCAGGAGAGCAGAGCGCTCTTCAGTGTTTGGGTGAGCTGCTGCACCATTCAGGGATGCAGAGGAACATCAGCAGACAGTCTCTCCAAAAGCATGTCTCCATTTGGAAAAAAAACACTCCTTGTTACAGACACGGCAACTTATAATTAATTTCAATAAACATTAAGCAGCTGTTTTGTTAAAAATACATCTACAATTTGAAAGAAAATGAGTCCGTTTTTTCTAAAGTACTGCTTTCACTTTGATCCTTTGACAAATTTCAACCCTTACAATTGATGTACTTTAAAATAACAATTTTAATCTCATCATTTGACAGTCCTGCTGCACATTAAGAGCTAAAGTCAGGAACATTCCGACTTGTAGGTCTCTCTAAGACAGAGTTTCTCAGTTATTTTCTCTAACGCCCCCTCCTATGAAGAACTTGTTCTTTCGCGCCCCCTACAACTTTCTGCTGCAATCTAATATCTCTTCAAAATATTGTACATTTATTATCATTAAAGAATAATTTTAAAAATCTTCTAAAAACTTCTAAATCATTAGTTTTATCATTTATTTTTTAATACTTCCAAACTTTCAGACAAAGTAAAAACAACAATCTTTCCTTGTTTCTCTCCACAGTAGTGATGAATTCTGTCTTTTCTCAGAGATTTGGTTCTTTTGCATTAGTTCAATGAAAACATCTGCTACCAGATGACTTTTTAGGTTGTTTTTTGTTTTATTTACAGTTTTTCTCAGTGGCTTTGGTGCGTTTCTCAGATCAGAATTGAAATTCTCATAACTATTAGTTCAACCTCCACAACACTTGTTCATTTGTGTTCATCATAGTAGCAATTTCTTCTCTCTCTGAACAAACTGCAAATGATTTTGGACATGAATCAGTTGCTTTCATACATTCTCTGCTGTTTTTTGACATTTTCATTTGCTTTTGTCATGTCAGTCAAAATTAATTATACTTATGGATGCTGAATAATCTTTCTCAATAAAACTAATAGTCTTACTTTCATTGCTTGAGTCATTACACTCAAAATTGTTGAACTAGTTATCAAATGTCAAATATTAGCCATCTGTCAAGCAAATTCTGGACCTTTCTTTATCATTTTTTCCTGAAAATGTCTCCTAAATTGAACATTTGATCTCAGGTGAATTTCAGCTGTCACTCATGAGGAGGTGTGTGCAATTTTAGTTGTAAGCAACGACAAACAACTTGTTCACTGTCAATTATGGATGAATCCTATGAATCCTCAATTGGTAAGCATATATAAACTGCGCAGGAGCTAGTGTGTACCATTTCTATGCTTCTGTGACACAAAATTGAAGGTCAGCATCGTGGAAGAGGGGTGAGGATGCAGGGAGGAAGAGGAAGAGGGAGAAGAGGCAGATATAGGCGGATTCCTAATGAAATAAGGGCTACAATTGTGGACCATGTTGTCAATCACGGCCTCACCATGGATGAGGCTGGTCGAAGGGTGCAACCCAATATTAGAAGAACTACTGTCAGTTCAATAATTCAAACATTCTGTAGGGAAAACAGGTCTGCAAACAGTAATTTACTGTACTGTTACATGTGCTGTCTATTGTTCACAGCTCTACCAAAAGGGTGATTTTATGTGTAACATCTACAGTGACTTTACTGCACATTTCAGATGGCTGTATAAGTAGGCCATAGTGCTGTCTTGAATATTTTCAGGTGTCACCAAATATTTTTGCAATGGAAAACACTGAAATTATAAATTGTCATAGTGAAAACATGACAGTCATTTGACTATCTTGTTCATAAAGATGGTGTCAAGACTTTTCATTTTGATGGCACTGACAGTTTCATTGACATGAATACTTGCTTTGGAGGAATGGATCATCACTTTTGAGCATGCGATGTGCTTTTGCAGGATATCCACTAGGTTTTGCAGTTTGCACTAATTGTTTAGAGAAATGCACTAACTGTTGTGCAAATGTTAATAGTGTTCTGAGAAACGCACCAAAGCCACTGAGAAAAACTGTAATTTACTATAAACTGCTATGTAGGATTATGCACAAAATCCATGCAAAACTCTGCTGCCACAATCCAAAATACATATGAAAGTGTACAAAACCAATACATAAAGACATTTATTCACAATAACATTAAGAAAGACAAAAGAGTCTGAACTTTGAGGCTGAAATCTGGTTTCTTCTGTCAGTAATGATCTGAAGATTCTGCACAGGTTGGTAGTGGAGTTCTAGAGAATGATTTCCTGCAGATTCTCTTCATTCAGACAATCAAGAAAAGTCAAAAAGTTTTACTAATGATCTCATCTTCTTTACGTTTTCTGTTTCTGTTGTCTCTCTGTCTCTGTCTTTTCTTTGCTCTTGCGCTGCTGTACGTGTAAACCCTGTTGTACTTAGGAGGCCAACGCTGAGCTTAGATAAAGCTATGACCACGGATTCAGGCACAAGCGGTGGAACTAAATTCCCTTTTCTTAAATCAGTTTATATCTTTCTGGATCTGTGAAGAAGGACTGAGGAGATTATATACATAGTATTCAAAAATTATATCCCACTTTTTTGCTAAGTTGTTTACTTATTCAGGTCAAATATTAACACTTCTAAAGCTTGAAATTTTAGAAAAAATAAAATGCAACCACAATGTTTATCCTTCAACTTTGATCTGTTATTCTGGATTTTAGAAGTCACCAACGCTACAAAAGAAGAACTCATTGTCCCAATAAATGTGCTTGAAAATGGATTGACATTTCTTAAACAAATAAGGTATTTGAAAGGTAGACTTCCTGATGTGTCAGAAACTCAAAGAATTGGGATGAAGTTTGCAGTCAGGTACCATTGTAAACTATGGTAAAATTGTTTTTGAACAGTCTGATATATTTTTTTTGTTTTGTTTTACAATCAAGAGATTGATCTCTCTGCAGCAGAGAATTTTGAATTTGAGTAGAACTTGTTTAGATCTGATTCTCTTTTTTTAGGTGTAAAACTGTCCGTGGAACCTTTGGTTTTTAAAAGCCCTAAATGCAGCAGCAACAAAACCTTAGTTTTCAGGTGATCCCAGCTGTTTTTGAACCAAACTATCACTGGCTCAACTAGGGCCAAAGATATCCACATAATAACACAAATAAAATGATTAAAAAAAGAAAGTAAATGATTTTAGATGTGGTGACTTAGCGTTATAGTCTCAAGACAGTTGTATCCACAAAAACAAAATTGTAGTTCATGGATGAGTGACTTCCTGTGTGTTAGACTCCAAGGGCATAGCAAAGTGAATTCAGCTCCTTTTGTGCTTCTTCATCCTTGATAAAAAAAATGTGAAAATGTTTAAAAAGTTGTTCATCATTGAATGTGCATTCCAAAACTACACAAAAGGCAAGAAAAGAAAGTAGTATGGACATTGCACTGAAAGTATCTACCTCCTTAGAAATGGTCTCCATTGAGCAAGCGGCCTCACACATGGTCCTGGCTTTATTGATCTGCCCCAAGTCTTTATAACACTTCCAGAAGAAATTCAAATGGTAAGAACTTTTTATAATTTCTAATAAAAAAGGGTTGTGTTTGCTACGTACCTTTGCCAGAAACACATAATTAAATTTGGAATAAGCTGGACGGATCTCTTCAACCTGGAAACAAAACAATTTATATTCATGAAAACTTGCTTTCAAAAAAGTATTTGTTAAACTTCCATTATCCAAGACCATTAAAATACAAACTGACTTTCTCACACGATAAAAGACACTCGACTTGTTAGACCAACACATTAGCACTCCCAACTTGTCACATATTGACTTTTGGTTAAGGACCCCTTCATGTCACTTTTTGGCATTTTGGGCATCCCCAACTCGCTGTTTCTTGATGTGCTGGCTGTTTGTAAAATCAAGAGTCCGCAACCCTCGGAACGCGGTACCGGATGCACTACCAGACACAGACTGGTCCTCGGTACCCAAACCCAGTACCAGTACTCGGCAACAGATGCGGTATCAGATCCAGTACCAGACCTGGCATCAAGCCTGAACCGAGCGTGAGCCGGGCCTGGACACAAACCAGTACTGGGTTAGAGTCCTGGTACTGGGTGAGAGTACAGATGCGCTTCATGTCCCAGTACTGGAGCAGTACCGGGAGATGTACCGGGACATGAAGCGCATGTCCCGGTACATGTCCCGGTACTGGAGCAGAGATTGAGGACACGTGATTAAATGGGAACAGTCAGCACGACCATTTTAGATCAGTGAATCAATTGATTCAAAATGAACTAATGTTGATTATGAATTGGATCTGGAACCATAAATAATGATGTGAATCGAATCATTGTTAAAGTGAGTTGTTAAAATATTACCAGAAAAGGTGTTTATTATTCAACTAAAGATTATGAGGAACAGGCTTTAACAGAGACGCTGTATGAAACTGATGGAAGGCAATACAAGAGAGAAAAAAAGCATGCACCTCCATTAAAGTCCATTCAAAAGATTAGAAAAAGTTTTATGCATCTCTCAAAACACAACTTGTGCTTCAAAACACTCTACAACAAATGCTTAATGCTTTAATTCTTAATTCAATAAGTAAGGGTGACCATGGGAGAAGAGCAAATATCAGTGTGAAGACAATAAGAAAATAGATTTTACCTTAGATTTTAGAAGATATTTGTAATTTGTTGTATGAGATCTTGTAACTCAATGACTTTTATAGCAATTTATTGTTATTATTGATCACTTTTCTCAAACAATTCCTCTACTGAACAAAGCTTGATTTCTTTTTGACAGTGATGGCATATTGTGAGGACAAGCTACTTTATAAGAACTCAATTGACTCAATCAAAAAGTGATAAACTTCTGCAGATGAACCTTAAGAAAGTTCTTCAGCGCGTCTTCCACTGTGGCACTTGGGGGTTCTCCAAACAGAGCTGCAGCAGCTTTCCTCTCAATCCATGACAACTGAGCAACCTGCAAGAAAACCACCAGTTAGTGTGTTGGAAGCACAGAACCAACTGACCTTCTTAATTATCCAGAACAAAAGTATTTGGGTCTGCTGATCCCACACACAAGATAGAAAGACAAAAAAACATAACCTATAAAAGCTAAAACAATAAACAACGACCAAAGGATTAAAATTGGTCTAAAAGTATACAAAAAATCAAGTTAAATTAACTCCTCCTTTTGTGTCCTGTTCTCCCAGAAGTACAGTTGTGGAGCCTGATTGCTCTCGGCACAAAAGAGGACCTCAGTCTTTCTGTGGGACATTTCAGAGACAGCAGTCTTTCACAGAAGGAGCTCCTCTGATTGGCCAGGACAGGATTCGGAGGATGGCTGTTATTGTTCATCACTGCTCTGAATGTGGATGAAGTCCTTTATTCCATTGCTTCCACTGTGATAGGCTGGAATGATGGAGCTCTTCGTTGAAAGTCCAGGACCATTTATTTTGTTTTGGAGACGTTGAGGTGAAGCATGTTCTTTTGGCTCCACCCCAAGAAAAGTCTTCACCAGATTCCTGTACTCCCCTTCCTTCCCCTCTTTAATGTATGCTACCACTGCTGTGTCATCTGAGAATCTCTGTAGGTGACAGTGTTATAGCAGTTATAGCAAAAAACAGAAGAGTAGAGAGTGAAAAGGAGAGGTGAGAGAACAGTTACCTGTGGAGCACCAATGCCTCTGGTGACCACTGAGGACACAGTTCTTCCCAACCTGTCATGGTTTCTCGCCCCTCCCTTTCCCTCCTTGGTGTCTGCACTCTGCTCTCCTGTTAATTACCTGACCATTTCCACCTGTGCCTCCTCTTTCTTAAGCTGCTCTGTCTGTCACTGGTGCCAGAGTGGAAAGAGCCTTTTGCCTTCTCTCCAGCCATTTAGAAAGATCCTGTCAAAGTTTTTTTTTCCTTTTCCAAGCAGAACTTGGATCTCGCTTGTATTCCTCCCACAGTTCTCTGTTAAAAGCTTCAACTACAACTTTCTGTCTCCACTGCCTCCCCTGGAGGATCCAGGGGTTTACTCAGCTCTCCACTGCTGGGCCAATTCGTCCATCCTCATCTCCTGCTGGAGCTGTTTTTTTCTTCATGAAGAAGGATGGGAGCGTACGACCGTGCATTGATTAGAGGTCTGAACCAGATTGCATTCAGAAAACTGTTATCCTTTGCCGTTAATCTCCCCTGCTTTTGAATTGTTGCAAGGTATATCAATCTTTACCAAGCTGGATCTTCAGAACGCCCACCACCTCATAAGGATCAAGAAGGGGGATGAATGGAAGATTGCGTTCAACACCCCTATGGGACACCGAGTATCTCGTCATGTCATTTGGTCTAACCAATGTGCCAGCAGTTTTTCAGAACATGATTAATGACATATTGGGAGACATGGTTAATAAATTTGTCTTTGTTGCAGCTCTCTCTTTACTTGGTCTGCACTAAAGGTAGAGGCTGGGAGGGGGGAAACGGAGCTGTGGATAGGGGGCTCAGGTGTCGGGACAGGGGAGGAAAAAGCTGAGGGGTATCAGGCTGATGGTCATAAGAGTTGGGTGATGGCTGTTGAGACCTGGAGGTGGCAGGGGAGTGACTGAAATGATTGAAAAAGGTGTTCAATTCATCAGCTCTCTGCGTGACCCCCTCCCCTCTGGTGTCAGCTTTATGGCAACCAATGATTGCTTTCATTCCATTCCAAACCACCTGTACATTGTATATTGTTCTTCCTCAGTTTTTCTTCCAAATTCTTGCTGTATGCTCTCTTGGACTCCCCAAACACAATCTTGACCTCTTTCTGTGCTTCTTTCGTCACATTTTTGTCTTTGCTTCTGAATGCTTGTTTTTTCCTGTTAGGGACAGCCTTTACCTCCCTGGTAATCCAAAGTTTGTTTTTGGCAGAGAACTTGACTGACCTGACCGGGACCACCATGTCCACACAGAAATTTAGGTAGTCTGTCACACACTCCACAGCCCCCTCAATGTCATCCCCATGTGATTCCCACCAGCAGATTCCAATCTGTGGTCTTTCAGGGCTTCCTCTGCTACTGTAGACCATTCTCTGAGTTGGCGAACTGTTACAGTCTGCCTTTTCACAATTGCTGTGTATGTGGGTCGCAAAAGAATCAAATTGTGATCAGATTTGCCGGGAGTTAATGGGGTGGCTGTGTAAGCCTCTTTCACTTTGGCATAGAGCAGGTTATTTCTTTTGGGAACAAAGTTCATGTTGGTAAAAAGCTGCAAGTGTGGAGTCGAAAGTAACATGGTTGAAGTCACCAGAAATGAGGACGAGTGCTTCTGGGTTTGTAGGGATGCTGTGATGTTATAGATGGAGTTACATGCTGCCTCTGCTTCAGCTCTCGGCGGGATTTAAACACCCACAACAATGACGTGTGAGAACTTGAGCGCAATGCGATAGGGGCGGATGCTAACTGCTATGGGTCAAGGTTGGTTGGGCATGTCATACTTTTTGTTGTCAAATGTCCCGGGTTGTACCACCTCTAGTTGATATAGATCAGGGCTGCTCATTCCTGCTCCTCCAGATCTACCACCCTGCCTGTTTTCCAGATCTCCATGTACTGCTTGCTGCTGATTACCTGCACCAGGTGTGTTCTTTCAATCAGATTGTGGAGACATGTGACTGAGCCAATTAGCAGCTGGCAGGGCTTGGAGATCTGGAAAAGTCAGGGTGGTAGATCTGGAGGACCAGGAATGAGCAGCTCTGATATAGTTGATGATGCCCCCGCCGTTTTTCCGCTGGCGACTGAGTCTCCATTAACTCTCACACAGGTAAAACCAGGCAGCTTCCACAGTTCATCTGGTACATGACTGTTTAGCCATGTTTCGGTAAAGATCAGGAGACTGCTTTACCTGTAAAGGAGGTCAAGGAGGAGTGCTGTCAACTCATTGGTCTTGTTGGAAATTAAATTGACGTTTCTCATTACTATCGAATGGTTTCGAATGGTTTGAAACTCCTTCAGATACCATCTTTAGCTTGCTGTTTAGCCTTGGCTCTCCTACCAGCTTGACACCCGCAGGATCTTTGTAAAAGCTCTGGAGGAATCAGATCCAGAATCTAGCTCCTGTGTTCCTCTTCATCAGGCTTTTGCTTATTAGAGTAGACGGTTGAATTAATGCTGTTTTGCATGTTTTACCTGACTAACTAACATAAAAGACAGAGAACGGCAGACATGCAGCCGCTCGCACAGGTGCATGAACTCAAATCGAGGAGGATCAAGTGGTTGTGTGGATGTGGTCACATGACCTGTTAAAACATTTCAGAGTTTGATATAAAAGAGGAATGGGTTTAAATATATTTCACTGAACTTATTGAAACTTGTTATAATTGCTGAACAGTATTATCTTAGCAGAAGGTGAAATATCTCTGTGAAAAATAAACAATTATTTACTTAAGGCATTGGGTGAAAATATTGAAGAGATTTGCTTAACCCATGTGCTCTCTTATGGGGTCCAGATGACCCCACATTTAATGTAAACATGCGTAGGACAGCACAAGGGTTACAGCTGAAACAATAACTGAAAGAGTCCCACACAAGAGCTTAATAAAGAAGACGGTTTGCTGAAGTTGTCATAGCTGCAAGGTAAACATTCCAAAAGAGCCTGCCCTCTAATGTTCTGGTCTTTATTGAACGAAAAGAACACATCGTACCTTAACTCGACCCAATAGGGGGCTACTTTATATTAAGTTATGTCTCAGTCACATGCACCAGTAGGGGGACTGATCCCTGTGGGTGCTGTGGGTTTATGGGTTCTCTGGGTCATAGAGAGGAGAGGCTGCATCTAAAGGGGAGCCCAGGTGTCTCTTGAGGCTTGTGTGGCCACCTCAATAGATGTCAGGCAAATGGAATGTACTGTTGTCGAGTGTGGTAAGTGTTTTGTGAAGTATTTGAAAGGATAATATAAGATACACACACTTCTCTCATATGGATGATGCTGTTGTGCAGTGTCCCCTCCAACTATTTGTGAAGCGCACATATTGGCTCCCTATTGCCCAAATACTGCATGCAGAGGGTGTGCACGTGATATATAAGTGTCTGTAAGACAGTTCTAGGGCGTCCACACAAATTACAGACATAGTGTCTAATTTCCTAATTTCTAACAGTCAGACTGCACCCAGACCTCTCCAGGATTTCTAAGTAGGAGAATTAGCAAAATCACAGGCTGTCCAAATACTTATTTGTCTCCCTGGATGTTCCCCACATATTTCAGTGGACATATTTGAAGAAACTTAGTTGAAATGTAGAAAAACTTTGTATAAAAAATGTTAAGAGAGAGCAATAATGTCTATATGTATTAGAACATTTTGAAATTTGAATCAGATGAAGAATCAAAAAGATTCAAAGGGACAACATGGGTCCAAAAGAAAAGAAAGAAAAATATTAAAAGAGAGGGGCAATAGTTTGCTTTTGGCTGCTTGGAATATCCAACTAATTGTGAAAATTGTAGCCACATATGAGTCACCCAGAGAGTACTTACCGGTAGTCTTCAATATGAGAAGAAAAAAAAAGTTTTTAAATTTTTTATGTTTTTTTTCTCAGTTTTGACATCTTGCAATGTTTTAAATTTCAAAGATATATAGACCATATATAGACCCAGATTTTGACCGTTCAAATTACTATCACTTATGCCTGATGATTTTTTTTTTACAAGTGTGGGTGCTCAGGTGGCTTTTTCAAGTCTGGCTTATGTAAGAAGTTTTTCAGGTGAAGTGAACCCTCACTCCAAACTGAAGATCCCGCTTAGCCCCAAAACAGCATCACAACACTAAAATAATGGGTGTTTCTGAAAGGAAAAAAGGAAAAAGCAACCCATTTCTACTTCTATCTGCACTTTCTTCCTGCCAAGCAGTTGACTCCCATTATACAAAACATCAGCAGCATATATTTCAGCATTTCAAAATAGATTGTGAACTTGAAGAACATGATCCAAATAGAAATCTGATTTCTTGTTAGTTTTTATTGAACGCTAACGACGGCTGGTTTCAGTCTCCTATAGTATATTCTGGATTGCAGGAGGGAAGAAAATCTTTGAGGAAACCTAACCAGAGGTAAAGACTGACTCGAAGCCTAGAGCTCATGTCAGGCAGTTTTTTTTTTTAGGACAAATGAGAAAGATGTTAGGGGTTACATACACTGTAGCACCAGCGGCCCAGCAGATAGTAAGACAGAGGGTCTTGTGGCTTCAGCTCGATGGCTTTATCCAGATGATCCTGGAAGTGGAGAGAGAGAGACAGACAGACGGGAAGAAGATTTTCACTGTTGATTCAAAATACAGCTGTTCTGTGCACTGCCTTCTGTTCTGACCTGATCTGTCCAGGTTCACCAACCCACATGTATCTTCCCCCTTTTCTTTCCAATCATCCTTCTTTGATGAGATTACTTTTCATACTGTTTTCAATACTGTTCTAAATGACAGTTTTATGCTTCATTTTATGCAACTAGAGGAAGCATAACCTCACTGCTTCTACTGTTAAAGAGCCAATAGAACACCTCAGCTACTAATAACACATTTTACTTTTTATTTAGTCGACTCAGAGAGAGTCTGAGTATCAATTTTGGTGATTCAAGGAAAATGTTTAGTTAGACATTTTTAGATTTAGATACTAAATTATGTCACAATTCGCTGCCTAATAGTGTGCAGAATGTACCATATTTTCCAAACTATAAGGCACAAAATGTAAATAAAAAAAAGACAACTCAATTTATCATCTGGAACGCCTTATATATGGATTCATTCTGGTTGACAGGAACATGACTGTTAAAATGCCTGGTTAGATGTTATGAACACACTAACATGGCTAGCGTGTTGGACTTTGTTTTTATTTACGCGTTTTTAACAAGGTTGGTAGTTGGTGTAGTCGCAGTTTATTTGTTGCAAATAAAGTTGGGTCTTAACAGGTATTATGCATACTCTAATGGGGCTTATGAATAATAATAATAATACATTTTATTTGTCAAGCGCCTTTCATGGAACTCAAGGTCACTTAACAGGGATAAAAGCACAAATATAAAAATATAAAAACACTGAGTTAAGCTTAAAAGTTTCAAAAAGGGCAAATATATTGCATTAATGAAGAGTAGGCCAGTCTGAAAAGATGGTTTTGAGGCTGGAAATGAAGAGAGGGAGTGAGCCCATAGTCCAGAGGTCAGGGATTTCCAGAGTTGTGGGGCAGAGCGACTGAATACCATGCTCCCCATGGTGACAAGACGGGCGGTGGGGGTGACAAGTTGGAGGGAGGACGAGGACCTGAGGGAGCAGGCGGGAGTGGCCACTTGGAGTAGGCCTGAGAGATTTGGTGGGGCAAAGTTATGGATGACTTTGTGGGTTAGGAGGAGGATTTTGTAAGTGATCTAGTAGGTGATGGATAGCCAGTGAAGCTGCTTGAGTATGGGTGTGATGTGGTTGTAGGAAGGGGTCTGAGTGATTTTCCGGAGAGTTTTTTGTGGGAGTCCAAACAGAAGAAAGTTACAATAGTCCAGGCTATGAACCAGTACGGTGATTGAATGAGGGCTGAGGGAAGGGCGAAGACAACTGACGTTGTAGAGGTTCGAGTAGGCGGTCCGAGTGATATTGTTGACGTAAGAAGTGTAGGAAAGAGTGCTGTCCAGGATGACACCCACGCTTTCAACTTCAGGGGAGGGGAGAATGAGGGAGTTGTCGAGAGGGATGACGCACATTTATTTTACTGAGAGTGGACTTGGTGCCAACCAGTAGAAATTTTGTTTTATTGCTGTTTAGTTTGAGGAAATTAGAGGTGAACCAGGATTTTACTGAGAGAAGGCAGCTGGTAAGAGAGGCAGGTGGGAGGGAAGAGTCTGGTTTGCTGGAAATGTAAAGCTGGGTGTCATCTGCGTAGCAGTGAAAATTGATTTGATGTTGACAGAAGATCTTTTCAATTATAAATAAATCAAAATATATATTAGAATACAACTGTAGATATTTATTGTACTGCTCCTTAGTATTACCATATTTCATCTATTGTATAGAAATTTGGAGTAATAATTACAAGAGTTTACTGCATCCTCTCTTTCTGCTTCAGAAACGATCCATCAGAATTATACATAAAGCTGGTTATCTTGATCACACTAACATTTTATTTTATCAATCCAGAATTTTAAAACTGTATGACCTTGTTGATTTATACACTGCGCAATGTCTATACAGAGCTAGTAGGAAAACATTACCATCCAATATCCAACAACAGTTCTCAGAACAAACTGAGAGGATGCAGGAACTTCAAGGTCAGATTGATAAGAACCACAAAGAAAAGTTTCTGTGTTTCTGTGTGTGGAACTAAACTCTGGAACAAGTTAAGTCATGAACTCAAACTATGTTCAAGTATTCATCAATTCAAGAAAATGTATGAAGAAACCCTAATTTCACAATATGAAGATAAGACGAGTTAAAGATCAACTTGTGTTTGAATAATTCCAAATGTTTGAACTTGAATGTGAAGAAATAATCAAAGTTTTTTTTTTTTAAATGCAATCAATAAGTTTTATGTTATGTAATATGCAGTAATGATTACTGATAAGTTTACAATCACTATGGTATTAATTTTCTTTACTTGATCCAAAATATGTAGCAATGATTACAGGATTTATGTAATTATGTGTTTAATGATAATCAATAATTATTACATATTGTGTCAATCATTAATGTTTAATGAAGATAAATAAGAATTCTTTCAGGGAATGATCAATAAGCTCTAATGTTACTTGAAAACTTGATTCAATGTGTAATTATTATTTCTCTGCATCAATATGACATTGTATTTTGATGATAATCAATGGATATTACATATCTGTTACATGATGTATGATTGATGTTACTGTTTACTGAAATATTGTTTTACGAGATTAATCAATAATCAACAAGCACTTTACTCTGATATTGGGAATATAATAAAAATATAAATAAATAAACAACAACAACTGGATGACATAATTATGCAAAACAGTTAAATGAAGTAATCAAGTAGGGGTGGGATTATATAAATTCTTTTCTTCCCACTCCTTTTCAAGCAATCAATCAAACTCTACTGACTTTAGTTAATAATCACAAAGAATGAATGAACCAAATGTTGCATAAGTGTATTTTATTTAGTTTGTTTTCTATTTTCTAATCAATGCATCTTATTGATTCTGTAATGAGTTTGAAAAAACAGAAGAAGAATGGAGTGAGCCAGAATCAGCAGGTAGGAGGAGGTCATTGATGATTTTGAGAAGTTTCAGGCCTGTGGAGTGGGTGGAAGCCAGACCTGAATTCTTCATATAACTTATTGCTGGAAAGGTGTGAATGAAGTTAGTGCAAACTAGGTTTTAAGGATTTTGGAAATGAACAGAAGATTTGAGATGGGATAGAAGTTATTGAGGTCAGTGGTGTCGGAGCCAGGTTGTTTCAGAATAGGGGTGACAGATGCTGCTTTGAGGGCAGGACGACTGTTCCAGTCTGGAGGGAAGCGTGGATGATGCTGGTGATAAGAGGGAACAGTGAAGAGAGAGCAGCCCTGACAAGGTAAGTAGGAAATGGGTCCCGTTGACATGTTGTGGTTTGAGATTTTTGGATGAGTTTGCAGATTTGGCTGATTGATGGTACATCAAATACTGAAATTATACTGTGAGGAGGTGATGAAAATGGTGGGGGCAGGTTAGGACCAGCAGTAGGTATGAGCTGCTGGTGGATCTTTGAAGTCCGCGGTAAACATGTGTCCCGAACCGTGGGCTCTGATCCACCCCTGGCAGGCGCCCTTTTGCTTTTAATTTCCTGAGGTGGGCAGTGAACCAGGGGCAGTGACATTAAAAGAGACAGTTCTTGTTTTAAAAGGGGTGTGGATGTCCAGAGGGTTAAGGAGCAGGTTACTGGAATATGAAATAAGTCCATCAGGTGCATGAAGATTGACAGGACTGGGGAGGTTGTCAATGTCTGAAGATAGACGGTCCATATTGATATAATTTATTTTGCAATAACTTATGTTGCGAGGAGGGGTTGATTTGGATGCTGAAATGTTGGTTGGAAAGTTAAGTACCACGTTATCTGAAAATGGAAGGGAGTCAGAAAAGGCATTCCTTGATGCCGCGGCAGCATGTGGGAGGAGCTAGCAGCTCTATCTGTGGATGTCTCACTTAGAATGAATGGAAGAGACATACCATGTCGAGGAATCAGGTTTATTTATTGTGAAGAGTTCTACAAAAAGATCAGTAATCATGTCTCTATGTTTGGGTTTGTATGATTATAATTCAAAGATTTTCCTGGGCTGTGTCTGCATGACAGCCACTTCCGTGTGTCTCAGCCGCTTGAAGGTTCTCTGCCTCATATTAACCCGAGGAGGAAAATACATTTAGCAGAAATTTTTCCTTTTCCTTAAATGTTTCAATGAGGCCTGAGCCAGCAGCCTCTGCACTTCACCTGTTTTAAGTCTCTTTATTTTGTGGTTAACAATAAAAACAGCAGAGGAACACTCCACAAAAGTTGTTTTTAGTCACTTTTTATCCATTAGTGGATCTGTACTCTTTATACATCTTCATTCAGTCTCATGCACCAGCCCCTCACTTCATTTCCCCTGCAAACAAACATTGACAGATTGACAGAGGGCTGCTGAGCGTTCCTGCATGGTGTGTTCACTGAGCTCCGGACATCAGCAGCACAACAAAGCAGTTTATCAGCACTGATCTATATATAATTGTCGACATTTTTTCTAAAAAAAACTGCTTTGTTTTGCTGGGGAATGTATAAAAAATCTCAGCATCTGCGAGAAAGTGAGACAGACAAAGGAGAGAGGGACAGAAAGGGAGAGGGTGACGCTTCATTCTTCGTTAGTGATTACGTCGTCATAATGAGAAAAAAAAGTAGGAGGTTTTCAGCTACAATCAAAAATGCTCGCTTTGGATTAATATTCTACCTGCTGATCGGGTCCCTGGAAAAGTCCTGTGCCCAAAGCTGAGTTCCTGATTGGCAGATGGGACGCAGCAACCTGTCAAATTTCAGGTAGTTACATTTTGGTTGTGCTACCCAATTCGCGTCTCGCCGCTCAAATCAAGCTTCTGGCAGACCTTTGCGCCGTGCCAGTCGTTCATATCGCGCCGCGGGGCTTCAATTCTTCACAGAGCGCGAATCGCATTTGGTGTGAATGCACCATAAGAGGTGTGTGAGGAAAAAAGAGAAGTCTGTGATAAAATCCTTGTTTGGTTTTGGAGGCTGATATAAAGTGAATGGTTGGTGTAGATCCAGAGAACTGACAGACAGATGATTCAGATGAATTGTAAGTCGCCGCAGACACAGGTGCTATCCTCCAGTTCTCGCGGTAAATCATCGCGAGACCTCCTCCACGGCTGGAAGCACGAGGTTCAGCGATGCAAACAAACCCTGGAGCAGTAGCTTCATTTAGTGAAGTTCTGTGGCTGCTGCCACGTTCCTGTCAGACACATAAAATCCAACTGGTGGTCATTGAGGATATCTTGGATGAGATGTTTCTTTTCTCAAGAGAGAGCGGATGTTGACAGTTGTAGAGGAAAGTTTGTAAGCTGTGTTGTTAGCCGACCGAGCTAGGCAGGCCAAAACACTGTGATCCATGTGGCGGTGGCGAGTGTATCGGGATGGTGGGCGGACAGAGGACCAGAATGACCTGATGGAGTTGTAGTCGTCGTACTGCAGGATCCGACGAGAGCCCCGGTGGATGTATCGCTGGCGGAGCACGTACAAAATGTCTGGGTGCTGGAGTAGAAGTGATGGTGGAGGATCGAATGGAGAGCGGTGGAGCTTAATGAGCTCAGTGGCAGAATATTGGAGCACAGCCGTTGATAGATGCTGAATTGATGACAGAAGAGTCCAGGCGAGTAAAGTGTAAGCAAAGTTAATCCACATTGTTGTCATGGGCAGAACCCGCAGAGGAGTGGAAGCAGGCAAGCTAGTTCACACTGGCAGGTGTGCTAAACTAGGCACAGCAAGCAGAGGTTCAGTCACCAGGCAACGTCGATTGTGGTGTAGAGGAGAAAAAATAAATGAATAATAATCCTCTCGTAGATTGCAACCTTATACTTTTGTGCATATTTTTAAGACATACATTTAAAAAAATAGACCAATCATTGATGTTGCGTCTTATAATCTGGTGTGGATAAAACAGTATTTTAGAGATCAACAAAGCATATTTTAAGACATAATATATAAAAATATGACTTCTGTAACCCACTGAATAATAAGGTATTAATGACAACATAAAAGCCAACAAAATGTTTTTGTTGTCTAATGATATATTTTAGACCTGGTAGAAATATAACAAATGACATGCTTTTTTCCATGTGACTGAGATGTTTATGCATACATGTCCATAAACTTTGTAACTACATGTGTGTGCCCTACCTTAAAGATGTAGCCATTCTTTATTTTGTTTTGCACTGTATCGTACTCTGTCATGACTCCACACATGATGGCAAACCTGTATAGACAAGAAAAACACAAACTACAACAGTTGTTTGGCAGCTTCTGCTTAAGAGTGAACAATATACACAATAGGCCTTCTGAAGTAATATACAAAACTGGAACAGCTTTAAACTCTAACTAACCACAGAGATGCTTATCAGGAATAAAAAGGGAGATAGAATATAAAGGGCAAACAAGGATTTGGCATTCTTCAACACAATGTCAAGGAAGAAGCTGTAGCATGGTAGCACCCTTACTGTCCTAATAAATTTAAATATTGTGGATTTTCTCCAGCCTTCACATCCATCTTAACTCAAAGTGCCAAATGTTGCAACTCCTCAAAACTCTTATCTTTTTCTTTCCCAATGGCCAATTTCAGAACAAAAGTGATGACTTAGTCACATGTACCCGTATAGGTCACTCCCTGTACAGGTGCTGCAGGTTTTTTGGTTGCCCAGGGTAGTTGAGGTTTGTAGAGAGAACTTGCATCTTACAAGGAGAACCAGTGTGCCTTACAGTTCGATTGAGGCTATTGGGGTCACCTCAAGGGATGTCTCTGCTCCAAAAGCCACGCCCCCTCAGAGGAGATTTTGGAAACAGAGGCTTCAGTTCAACATGAAAATTGGCTTTTTAAGACATTTAGGTTGTGGGATTTTGGTGAAAAACGTCATAATCATTAAAATATTACTGGGAAAGGGGGACTTTAAGTGTTGCTTAAGTCTTTTCTGCAAAATGATGTAAATTAAGATTTTCGTCTGGTGGGTCTACGATCTCAAAATTTCATGCAGACCACCTGCGTCATACATTTGCCCATTTTTTCACCTGCAGACAGCCCTTTTTCACCCATAAGGACACTTGAGAGGATGCTTTAGTCAGGGGTGGTAAATTCTATCCATCAGGTTTTAATGTTCATGGTTGGAATCCCATGGGGGATTTCAGTAGTTTGCCCCTTTCCATAAAGACAAAGTTAATCAATCTATTCCAGTAAAAGTAGCGGTGTGAAAAACAACGATCTCCCAGCATGAACAGATTTGACTCTAAATGAGAAGTCGAAAACTCAAACTGGTGATGGAAGGCCTGTGTGTGGCTGACTATGACACCAATTTCACAAAGCTACAGTCTAACAATAGAGAACCATCTGTTCATAACATTTGCAGAGAGACAAATACTTTGGTGCTAAATTTAATTCTGGAAGTGCTTTATGACTTTTAATACCAGCAGGTATAGAGGAAGACAAAAGAGGAGGTTTATGGATGCAGTGAGCAAAGACATGAAGGTAGCTGGGATTAGAGGAGAGGATTCAGAAGACAGGCTTAGATGGAGGAAGCTGATTTGCTGTGGGGACTTCTGAAAGGAATAGCCGAAAGGAAAATAAGTAGTCACTCCCTTCCAGTTAATCGTGACTTTTTTTAAACAGTCATTGACACAACTTGATGGAAAAATGAAGGGATAAAAAAAAAAATGCCAAAAGAAGAAAAAAACTTTTTGTTGTGAGGTTAGGTGCGTCACACAACCGCTGCCTAGTGCTCCATGAGTGGAAAGCTTCACAACAAATGTGTTACTTATCTTCAGTTGTGCTGCCTGGCTTCAAATAAAAAATCACTGCAGGTAGGGCTGGGCGATTGTATCGATTAATTCGAGCTTGCTGTTCAAGGCGATTTCTTTTTTGTAAAAATCGTGATTTTTTTCTGCCAGCCTGATGCTCTGACGGGCATCATGGGTTGTTTGCACTAAAATCAGCTGCCGCTCGTCTCTCCCAGTGCACAAACATGAAAATGGCAGCCACTAAATAGGAGCTCATTTGGTCTTACGACGTCCGACTTGGAACAACAAACTGCACGCTGCAAAATCTGCTTTAATCATTTCCAGAAGTGGGAGTACGAACTAATTTATTTCAGCATTTGAAACTGAAACATTGTGCAGAGTGGGAGAAGTGCTGCTCACGATGAGATGCTAAGGGCAGCTCTCCAAACACTGCTAAAAGCAAGCCACCATAGAGATATCAAATGTCAAACTGTCTCCCTTATGATAAAACGAGTGTCTGGTGGAAAGTGATTACAGGTGCTGTCGCGACATATATTGCCTTAAGTCTCGGGCACATCTGCCTGCACGGGCTCCCACGGGCGGTCTACGGGCCAGATTTTCCCACCCCATCGGGCGGTACCGCACGGGTCCGCAAAGAAGCAGGCTCCGCAAAGGCGCGTAGGCGCCCGTGGAGGCTGTTCGACATGCAACCCAAAATCTTGCTGCGGGTGCCACGGTTTTCTCCCATTTTCCACTGACCCGTGCAGCTGGCTGCACCACTCCCGTAAAGGCCGTACGGGCCCGTAGCTGTTTTCATCAACCCCAAGAGCCGTACTAGCCGTACTAACAGCAGTACTAACACCCGTACTACACCCTTACGAGCCGTGCAATCAGTTTCCCGTGTTCCAAGTCCCGCAAGGGTAGTACAGCCGGTTGTACGGCGACGTGCGTGAAACCTTGCGGCATGCACGGTAGAGGCTGACATTATTTCGGGATTCCCGCGGGTCACGGGATTCCCGCGGGATTCCCACGGGATGGGAGTCATTTCTTCCATTAATCACGGGACCGGGATGGGACGGGACTAAATTCCGACGGGAGTGGGCGGGAGCGGGAGTTCAACAAAAGCTCAACTCAAGAAACTTGAATGAAATTTTTGCGTCCGACGGTGCTGGATAATTTCAAAGTTGGGGAGAGGAGAGGAGGAGCACGCCAGCCCAAATACCTCTGGCTGCAGCACGCAGTTTACGTTTGTTTCTCCCCCCGCCCCTCCGCGAGTCGAGACGCTCACGCACAGGCGCACGCGTTTACAGCGAGTCAGAAGTGTTTTCAATCAATGGATCGGGGGTGCGGGAGTTGCCATATTCGCGAGAGTCTCCTTTCTGGGAGCATGAAAGATTTCTGAAGGCAGCACTGCATCTTTGAACAGTGAGAGAAACCAGACAGCCTACTGCCAAGTTAACCCATGCATGCACGGGAGATGATGAACTTCATGTAGGAAGGTCATCGGGGGGAATCGAACCGCTGACCTGAAGGCTGACTAAACACTGCACTACAGTAATTAAAAATGTAGAAATGTGGACTCAGCTACTGCTTTGAAACATGCTGGGAGAAGATACAATTAAATTTAATGTTTTACATTATGACTAAATAAGAATGAAAACATAAAGGAGCGGGACAGGAGCGGGATCAATTTTGAACGGGAGCGGACAGGAGTGGGAGTCAGGTTACCGGGACGGGACAGGATTATTTTTTAAACTTTGGTCCGGGAGCGGGACGGGACAGGATTATTCCCTGTGGGAGCGGGACGGGACAGGAGTGAAAATCCACTCCCGTGTCATCCTCTAATGCACGGGTCCATGCACGAGTGTGGTAGCTCCTCCACAGGGACGTCTCCTGCTACCGAAATGGCCTCCGATTCTTGTCTTCTATCCTTCTGCATTCTGGCCTCATCCCTCTGGGCATCCAGCCTTCTCTGCAGCTCTTCCTGCTGCTCCAACTCCTTCCTCTCCTCTGCACTCTCCTTGTGCTTTCGGGCGGTCTGTCGTACCTTCGGCATGCTGAGCGAGATGTCGCGATGCGGTGAGCGTCCTGCTGAATAGTGAAGTCTTCTAGATCTGTGAAGCAGTGAGACTGATGCGGGACCCGCGCAGCCCTTTTTATAGCCGCGCGCTGGCCCGTATCACACGCACGCGCCTTGCGAACGCCCGTACTACGCGCACGTGCGCCCGCGCAACCATTTGCACGGGCCCGTGCGCGCACGTGCGTCTGTAGCAACGCCCGTGGTACTTCCACACCCGAGAATGACATCAGCTTTTCACACGACCACTTGCACGGGCCCGTGCGGACCCGTGTGGCTCCGTGCAAGCTCCCGTACTAATGAACACAACTCATGCGGCAGTCACGGGCCTGGTCTACGGGCCAAACCACCCCAGACCCGTACGGGTCAAAAATTCGCACGGGCAGATGTGCCCGAGGCTTTAGATACGGTGCCTATTTATACAGAGGAAAAGCCCAGCTTTCTTAGCCCGCTTAAGACTTTGGATCCCAAGTATGTGCTTTGTGTCCGTATGTGTTTTTATGCGCAACAGCAGACTTGTGGTCGAGTCGAACAATAGAGCTGTGTATGAGTTTAGCGACTCATTTTATTGACAAAAACTGGGCTCTGCTAAGCGTCTGTATGCAAATCGCTTACTTTCCAGATGACCGCAAATGTGAGCTAATTGCAGTGGGATTAAAAGAAGTTCAAAATTTCTGGAACCTTCCAGAAGACCATCTAATCTGTGTGACAACAGACAGCGGCACCAATATCATTAAAGCTCAGAAAGACGTCGGGCTGCCAAACCTCCAGTGCTTTGGACACAAACTACATAATGCCATAGGGTAAGAAATCTGTCTGTTTGTGTAAATTATTTGTGTTTCACATGTAGCCTCCAATTGTAATTTTCGTGTCTATTTTTCTTACAAAATGGTCAAACTGCTTATTTAATGTATGAAGCAATTATACCATTTTGCTAATACAAATTGTGCAATTTATAGCACTTAACACATGCATCCTGAAGTGCAGAATCTGCCACAAAGAATAGACGAGCGGAGTCGCGTATGAGTCATGTGGAAAGCTGGGCAGAGGAGGCGACCGCGGCGCTCTGCACGTCTGGAACAGCAGCAGAAGCTTCAGCTCAAATTAACCGACCTGGAATCCCGATCACGAAGAAATAACATCCGTGTCTTCGGAGTTGGAGAAGGAGAAGAAGGTGCATCAGTTTCCCAGTTCATGGAAAAGTTTTTTTAGGAGTCAACTGTCTGTACCAGAAGACCTGGACCTGAAAATCCAGCGTGCTCACCGCTCCCTGGCAGGTAAACCTGGCCCCGATGCACCTCCAAAGGCCAATTATTGTAAATTTCTTGGAATTTACAATAAAAGAAATGATCTTAAGAGAAGCATGGAAAAAAGGAAAGATGCAGGTCGGTTCCAGATTCATTTCCTTTGATCATGATTACTCATCAGATGTTGTCCAAAAGTGCAAAGAGTACAACGCCATCAAGAAAGTCCTCAAAAATAAAGGCATGCACTTCCAAATCCCATTCACAAATATGAGGATCCACTGGGAAAATGGTGTTCGCACATACAGCTCTGCCAGGGATGTTTACAACGAGCTGAAGCATCGCAGATTCCAGGTTGAGGAACCTGCTCCACCTGAAGACGAGACCAGAGTCCAGGCAAGACTTCGTGAAATGTTGGGCTGGAGGCCTGTAACCAACAGCAGCCCCAACATGACCCAGAGAGCAAAGGAAAAGCTGCGAGGGTTCCAACGAGACCCATCAGAGAAGTAAATGGGGCTACAAATCAAGAAAATGTTTCTTCGGACTATATCAATCAACCAATGGGAGGAAAAGGTTTCAATGTAAGGTTAGTTGGACAAATAGGATGTTGATGTTTGTTTTTTACAAACACCTTTACTATCCTTCAGGGGTCCTCCCAATAAGGGAGGTTTTTTCCTGGACCCACCAACGGGGTCAGAACAGCAGTGGATTTGTCTCTACTGGAGTTGGAAGTTTTTCTGTTAAGGTTCTTTTTGTTTACATTTTTGTTCATTGTGTGTTCTTTGGGGCCATTGAATATTGTTCTGGAAGGATGAGTAAAAACGCATAATTTGAAAATTGCTTCTTTAAATGAATAAGGTTTAGCCTTGACGCAGAAAAGGCCTTTGATCGGGTCAGCTGGCCTTTTCTCTACAAAGTACTGGAACACCTGGGAATTCATAAAAAAATTAATTTATGTATACAGGCACAGTACAGTAACCCAACAGCCAGAGTAAAAATTAACTTACTGACAGCTTTCAATTGTTCAGAGGTACTCGGCAGGGATGTTGTCTTAGTCCCTCTCTTTTTGCAATTTCTATAGAACCCTTAGCCCAAGCCATTAGACAAAATGAGGAGCTTGAAGGAATTACAATAGGAAACACTAATAATAAAATTGCACTTTTTGCAGATGATATCATTACTTATTTACAAAACCCAGATGTAACTCTCCCAAAACTCATGGCTACATTGGAAGAATATGGCCAGCTATCTGGATATCACTTAAATATAGCAAAAACTCAAGGTTTTAGAATAAACTATACATTTTTTGGCTCTGTAACAAACTGAGGATATTCTGGGACAGTGTAATTAAAACAATAGAAGGTATACTGAGCTACATAATACCCAAAGATCCCCAGATCTTTTTACTGGGACTGCTACCCAAAGATGTGATCAAGAAAGAGGACAGTTATCTTTTCAAAGTGCTAACGATTGCTTGTAAAAAAGCGATTACAAGGCCCTGGCTTAAACCCGACCCCCCTACAGATGTCCAGTGGCTTCAAATTATGGACGAAATTCACCAGATGGAGAAGCTCACCTTCTTTCTACAGCTTCAGGGACATTTATTTTCGGGATGCTGGAGAAAATGGACTGCTTTCAAACTAAGACAAGCATAATTGTTTTCTACTAAATTTGAGTATATAAATCAAGTTTACTTGCCCCACATTCTATTTTTTTTGTTTTTGTTTAGCGAGACAGTGGTTTGCATCAATGTGTTTATGTTCTGTTTGTTAAAAAATGAAAATAAATAAAAATAATAATAAAAAAACCAAAAAAAACACAGAGACTCTGATGAGATAAAGTTTGTCTGGTTTACTGTTTTAGCAGCATCAGCCTGTAGCTAATTTTATACGAGAGTTAAAGCAGCAAATACCGCACACATACACATACGAGGATCGTATTGCGCTTGCGCGAGCAAGGCTGCACGTCTGATGCTCTGTGCTGTGTGGATGATTCTTGTTTTTTTTCCGATTTTTTCCTTTTCCCTATTAATGACAGCCAACAATACTAGACTCGTGTACTCACAGCAAGAGATACTGGCGCTTAGGAAACAAACGTTTTGAATTCCGTCAAGTCATTCCATCTGAGCTTGTGCGGAAGTACCATGGATGCCGAGCCGGTCGCAAACACAAAGCGCGGCTAATGGCTAAGGCGGCTAACCGGCGGCGCTTCAAACCATCTGTCCCCTCCATAATCATGGGAAATGTTAATGTCCTGTCCAACAAGACAGATGAGCTCACTGGATTGATCAGAACACAATGGTGTTACACAGAAAGCAGCCTCATCATCTTCACCGAGACATGGCTAACCAGTCACGTACCGGATGCTAATGTGGATCTGCCCGGCTTTACCACCATAAGAGCGGACCGCGACCCAAACACCAGCAGGAAAAGCAAAGGTGGTGGCCTCATCCTGTACGCCAACAGACGATGGTGTCACCCGAATCATCTGACCATTAAAAAGGTGATTTGTGATCGCAATGTGGAGCTGCTAGCGGTGAGCATCAGACCCTACTACATCCCAGGTGAGTTCTCACACGTCATCACGTTGTGTGTTTACATCCCTCTGAGGGCTGAGGCACATTTACAACACAACCACGGAACTGCAGCACAGGGATTCGGGGGCATTTGTCATTATCTCTGGTGATTTTAACCATGTTCCCCTGGATGCTACTTTATCCACATTTCATCAATACGTTGTCTGCCCCACAAGAATGAATTGATCTTCTGTATGCCAACACTCTAGTTGCATATTCAGCCATCCCACTCCCACACCTTGGGAAATCTGACCACAGCCTCATTCACCTGCAGCCCAGCTACACCCCTTTGGTGAAGAGACAATTAGCCACCATCAGACAGGTCAGGAGATGGTCTGCTGGAGCTGAGGAGGCTCTCAGAGGATGTTTTCAGAGCACTGATTGGAGTGTACTGATTGGATCTCATGGAGATGACATTGAGGGGGCTGTGGGCTGCATGACAGACTACCTTAACTTCTGCATGGATGTGGTGGTTCCTGTTAGAACTGTCAGATGCTTCTCTAACAACAAACCCTGGGTTACCTGTGAAGTTAAGGCAGTTCTGAACAGGAAGAAGAAAGCGTTCAGATGGAAGGATCGGGAGGAGATGAGGAAGGCACAACATGAGCTTAAAGCTTGCATGAAGGAGGCCAAAGAAGCATATGGAAGGAAGCTAGAGAAGAAGCTGAGGGAAAACAACGTACGGGAGGTGTGGACCAACATGAAGATTATGACTGGCTGCAACAAAAAAGGGACCAGTGCAGCGTGTGGGAGTCAGGACAGAGCTGAGGAGCTCAACACCTTCTTCAACCGTGACCTCCCAGCTGGTGACATGGATTACAGACTACCTAACAAAAAGGCAGCAGTTTGTCAGGATGGGGAGTTGCAGTTCCTCCATGCTGACTGGCAGCACCGGCGCTCCACAAGGAACTGTGCTCTCGCCCCTCCTCTTCACCCTTTACACCACTGACTTCAACTACAACTCGGATACATGTCACATGCAGAAGTTCTCGGATGACACTACTATTGTGGCATGTATCAAGGAGGGTTAGGAGGGGGAGTACAGGCAGCTGGTGGAGGACTTGGTGCACTGGAGCCAGCAAAACCGCCTCCACCTGAACACCACCAAGACCAAGGAGATGGTGCTGGACTTTGGAGGTAGTGGACGGCTACAAATACCTGGGGATCCTGCTGGACAAGAGCCTGAACTGGTCAGCAAACATGGACTGCATTTACAGGAAGGGGCAGAGCAGGCTCTTTTAACATCTGCTCTGAACTCCTTTTAATGTTTTGTCAGTCTGAGGTTTTCAGTGCCTTGTTTTATGCTGTGGTGTGTTGGGGGGGCAGTTTGAACAAAAAGGACTTAAAAAACTCGATCGCCTGATTAAGGCTGTGTGGTGAGCCTTAACATGGAGATGGCGGAGGTGGTGGCAGAGAGGAGGATGCTGACCAAGCTGGAGAGCATAATGAAGAACACCGGTCACCCTCTACATGGAGTGTTCGCCGCCCAAAGGAGCGCCTTCAGCGACCGCCTGCGCTCTCTGCCATGCTCCACAGAAAGGCTCAGGAGGTCCTTTGCACCGAGTGCAATAAGACTTTTTAATGCAGCTGGGGGAAGCAAGAGGGGGCGTCTGAACGACTAATGTTTTTATTCATTCCTACAATATTTTTAGTGAATTTTTACAATTATGGTTTTAGGACAGTTGTGATTATACTTTTACATTTTTATGGCTTTTTAATAGCTCCATACTTTTAAATGGTAAATGGCGTATACTTGTACAGCGCTTTCTACCTTCCTTCGAAGGCCCAAAGCGCTTCACAGTCACAGACCCATTCACCCATTCATACACTGGTGTATACACTGGTGTCAATGTTTTTAATCTAACTTTTCTATTTCTGTTATTACTTTATATCCCTTTTTAACAGTTTCATGCTTTTAACATGTTGTGTGTGTTTGGAGGATGAGTTTTGCAAGTTCCTTCGGGATTAATAAAGCTATCTATCCATCCATCTATCCATCCATCCATCCATCCATCCATCCATAATGATACGTGTGTACCTCCACCAGATCTAACATCCATATGCAGGGCTCTAAGTTAAAGTTTTTGGTTACTTGCCGGGTTGGCCGGTAACATTCAGAGTCTACCAGCCAAACGTTTCAATGGAAAAATAATTTTTGTATTTCCAAGCAAAACATTTTAATTATTTATTTTCAGTTGATGATTATTGTCTCGCAAAAAACAAACAAAAAATAGTAATCATAATTGAAAAGGCTTTGTGCCAAAGCAGCAAAGTTTGTGGATGACCTGCTGGATGCTCACAGATGTGGTTAACTTTGTGCCTTACAGTCAGTTTTGCAAGATATTTTTTAAAATAATTTTAGATAAAATGTTTTATGGAAGTGCATTGCATTAAAAAAACAAAGTATTGCATAAAAAAAATAAGACTACTTTTTTTTTTAAAAAACATGTTTACCGTATTTTCTGGACTACAAGCCGCTACTTTTTTCCTGGGTTTTCAACTGTGCAGCTTATATAAAGGTGCGGCTATTTTGTAGATTTTTCTTCCACCACTAGGGGCGCTCTAACCGGAAGTAAAATACAAAATAAATTATTTTCAAAGCATTTCTCAATCATTATGGAAACCATTCAAAGAATGTCCTATGACGCAAGTTTTAAGTTGAAGGCCATCGAGATTGCAATCCAGGAAGGAAACCGCGCTGCTGCACGTAATATTAACGTAAATGCATCCATGGTAAGACGTTGGAGACGGCAGCGGGAAGAGCTCATGCAATGCCAAAAGTCCCGGAAAGCTTTCAGAGGACATAAACGACATCATAAATATGGATGAAGTTCCGCTGACGTTTGATCTGCCTCTGACCAATGAAAAATCCAACAAACATGACGTTTGTTTCCTTTGCACTTCAATTTATTGCTCTCCCGCTCACCACATACATAAACAGGGAAGTACAAAACCGAAAGTGCAGAGATCTCGCGATAGAACAGAGTCTCGCGAGAAGTTACAACAGGAAGTTAACAATCTCCATCTTACTTAAATAAAAAACATATATATTTAGACAACACTGAAGAAATGTTAAATCTAAGTTGTGCTCATTTGAACATTAAACAATAAACAGTTACATTCATAAAGTACATGGTGCAAATAACTCTTAACGTACCCATCGGCCCTCATCTAGTGCTTTCAGAAGAGACAGTGGTGAAGCATCTTTTTTTGTTAAACAGTCTGCAAATTGAGACTCGGCGTCTGACCAACATATTTCCTTGATTTTCTTTGTTTGCACAAGTTCTTTAATGCTGCTCATTTCTAACCTCAGCCTTTTTTCTGTCACTTGTTTTGTAGATTTTAGGGCATCAAACAGGGAGTGGTTGTCAGTGATACAGATGAGAGGTAGCATGTTTACATCAGGTTTTCCAGTTGTCAGCTCTGAATAAAATGTAGTCAAAAACATTGCATTGTCAATCCCATCTGACATAGCAAGGGTTCCACCTCCATCTGGGAGATTACCCAGTGAGGCATCACTAAAAAACAACTAAACTCAGATCTTCACTGCTGCCCAAATGTGGAAACTTAAGTGTAACTTTCTCCGACTTGAGCTTTCGGATCACTTTGTTAACTTCATGTATGGACTGAACTGTAGCATTTTCTATTTTGGATGCCAGACTACAAACATCAAACATAACATCTGGTCTTGTTTGCTTTGCAACCCACAAAATCTGTCCTATTTTGGACCTGAATTTTTCTTTTTCCATCTGGTTTAGTGTGGAATCTCTCTGTACAGCTCTGGGGAGGCTCTCGCCCGGGGAGTCATTCAGTGTAGAACCGCCCCTGTAACTGTGTTGATGTACATGTATCATGCCATTCACAGTAGCGATTTCCATCCCCACATAAGAGAAACTCTCATGCTCTTCACGGCCCACGTGAAAAGCCGATTTGAGGACAGGGATAACAGTAGTTACAAAATGCTCTGAACCTGCCCAAAGAAAGTCATCAACATGACATGCCATTACTCCAGTGATCTTACACTCCTAATCCTGCCAGTAAAACACAGCAGGGTCAACTTGTGATACTTTACCACCTGTGGTAAACAAGAGTTCTTTAACTTTGTTGTACCAGTAGAGAGATGCATCTGCAAGTCCATAAACACATTTTTTTAGTTTCCACAAAACATTGTCTAACCCTGCTTCAGATGGGGGACAAATGTATATATCTCTGGAGAGCTGCATTCCCTGTAAAAATGCAGACTTAATGTCCATGGAATGGACTTTCCATTTGTTCTGACAGATGACAGCCAAAAGTAGTCTGAGTGATTCTGATGCACATGTAGGAGAATCCTTTTGTAACTCATGAATGTTTGATTCTTCAAAACCTCTGGCCACAAGGCGAGCTTTGGGGACAATACCATTTGTAGTTTCTTTTAGTGTACACACCCATCTAGTGGAGATGCATTTTTGACCATTATCTGGAACCTCTTCATAAACACCATTGTTTAGCCAGTTTTCAAACTCTTGCTGTTTAGCAGCATCAAAAGAAACATCTTTGGTGATCAGTACATCAGAATCTGTGTTTTCATGTTCAGTGTGAAGATTATCAAACTGAGACATATCTAACGCCTGTGTGTGTCCCTCACTGCCATCAGGTTCAAGATGCTGCACATTGTACCAGTTTCTGTACTGTCCTTTGGCTTTCCCTGCTCTGCCTAAAACTCTGGCTGTGTGCTGGACGTCATCATCTCTGTTTGTGAATGTGATGATCTGACCTGTCTTGTTTCACCTCAGTTGGAGATGCAGCAGTTGTTACATCTTTCTCTGAGCCTGTATTATCATTATTTTCCATGAAGTTTTCTGTCTCGTCTGTTTCTATGTTTTCATGTACATCTGACTCATCTTCTGAGTTTTCTCTCACATCTTTTTCTGTGTTTTCATTTTCTTTCCCATTAACTCGAACACTGAGCTGTTCCGGTTGATTTTCATCCTGTGCATTAACTTTTCTCAGCCTGGACTGATGTGCCCTGACAAGAATTCCACCATGTCTTATAAACACAACAGCCCCATCCTGACCAATGACTACAGCAGGACCCTTCCATTCAATGCTGTCTGTTGGTTTATAGTACACTCTGTCTCCTGTCTCGTACTTCTCATCAGTGGGTCTGATCTGCTTGCGTAGTGCCCTTCTTATTCTTTCTGAGCATTCTACCTCAGTGAAAGCTTTCCTGGAAGCTTGTAACACTGCTAAGTGTTGCCCTACTCTTGTATTCGTGGAAACATCCTGGAGAGCAGGTGGTTTATCAACCAAAACAGAAGGGAGATTGGGATTTTGACCAAACACAAGTTGATGTGGGCTATAACCATGCACATTGATCATACTATTTTTTGCCATAAGAGCCCAGTCAAGAGCAGTTTGCCAACTACATCCATTTTCTTTTCTTACTTTCAGAAGAATCTCAGTTAATGTCATGTTGTGTCTCTCCAGTAACCCGTTGCTCCAGGGACTGTATCCCGCTGTAGTCTTTGTTTCAATGTTGAAGCTTTCTGCCATCTTTCTGACTTCCTCATTGTTGAACTCTCCTCCGTTGTCTGTGTAAATCCGCTTTGGAGCACCATGAACACTTATCCATGAGCGAATGAAGGAATTGATGATCTCTGAAGGTTTCTTGGATCTCACGATGTTTCCTGCACTGAAGCGTGTGAAGTGATCAATGATGTGGAGATACCAAACACCTGGCTCCAGTTCATGCAGATCCATTGCTACGGTCTCGTTGTATTCTGATGCCATGGGTAAACCAACAGCAGGTTTGGGTTTACTCCTTTGATGTTTCTGACAAATCTCACAGTCATGAATGATCTGCTGCAAAATGGCCAGGCAATCTTTGTCATTATTTCCAGAGCTTTGAATGAGTCTCTGCAGCCTGTCTGCAGAAGCATGGCCAAACTGTTTGTGAAGCTTCAGAAGTATTTTCCGTTTCTCTTTTGGAGACATCTCTGCTGTAACAACAAGAACTTCACTTTCAGCTTCACTACAGCTCACTTCTGCAGTTTCATCTCTGATGTCCACACAATAATGTCCCGAACTAGTGAGCTCAAGGTGTATTTGTTCCTTAAACATGGCAACTCTGTCATTCTCCATGTCCAAAACAGTTCCTGCTCTCTTCAGAGACATTTTACTCAGCAGCAACGGAATATCAGCTGGCACAACTTCACTTTCAATGTTGCATTTTGTTTGCCCAATTTTTGCTGGGAGCTTTAGCTTTCTGTTTGAATACACAACTTGGCCATCTCCAAACCTAAAAGGTCTGCAACTTGGAGATTCTGTTTGCATCATTTTCCGTAATTGGCTCCGGTTCAGGTCTTTAATGTAACTTTCCATCCATTTTTCACCACAAACAGTACGTGTGCATGCAGTGTCAATGATCGCTGATCCTTGTGATTCTGTTAGAAAAATCTCTGATTCTGTCATAGCTGCTTTGGTAAATAATGTAATGTTACATTCTTCCACATCTTCATCTTCTGTCAATTTCACATCATTTCTCCGATGAGGACAATCTTTAGCCCAATGGTAGGTGCTCTGGCAGATGGCACATCTAGTTCTTCTTCCATGTTTATCAACTGGATTTGTACCTTGCTGCAGTTGCCGCTGTCTGGTCTGTGATGAAATGCTGCTCCCCTTAAATCTGCCTGCTGCTCTTTGATTTGTGAAAAACACTCCATCTTGTGTATCACTGCTTTTACTTGCTTCTGTGGATTTTCCTCCAAAAATCCGTTTTAATGCAGACTTCATGCATGCAAATGTTAAATCTGCACACGCGGTGAGAGCGAGTTTCCTGCTGTTCTCATCAAGACAGGCGGTGTCAAGTAGTTTAAACGCCAAAACAGCATCCGGCAGAGTCATGTCATAGTTTTTCATCCGATTGTATCTTTGTTCAAACTCTATTATGTAATCCGCCATGGACATCGAATTTTCTTTAGATATTGAATCAAAGTGGGAATATGCTTCATAAGCTCGGTCTTTTTCTTCTCTCAAAAATATTGAGTCCAGTTTTGCAAGTAAAGTTTCCATACCGTTATCTTTGTTCAGATCCTCCGCGGATATTTCCAAAGCCGTTTCTCGGGCTCGTCCTTCGAGCCCTAGCACCACGGCGAGCGCCTGTTTCTTTTTATCCAAATCCGTAACCAGTCTCCACATCGCGACTTCATTTTTCCAGCCTTCGTATGATCTTGTTTCATCCAACTACGGCAGTATTCTATAGTTGGAAACCATCCTCTGCTACCATGAAAAATCCAACAAACACGACGTTTGTTTCATTTGCACTCCTCTTTATTTCTCTCCCGCTCACCACATACATAAACAGGGAAGTGCGCGCCCAAAACCAAAAGTGCAGAGATCTCGCGATAGAACAGAGTCTCGCGAGAAGTTACAACAGGAAGTTAACAACCAGAACTGTTAACAAGACAGGTGCATCATCCGTGTTATTGAAAACAATGGGGCACGAGAGGACGCACTTCACCTGCATTCTGGCATTTAACGGATCCGGAAAAAAACTTCCACCCATGGTGATTTTTAAACGCGTAACTATGCCGAAAGAACAGCTCCTGAAAGGCATAGTGGTCAAAGTAAACACCAAAGAGTGGATGATGGAGAGCCTAATGAAGGAATGGTTAACGGAGTGCTACGGCAAGCGCCAAGGAGGATTTTTTCACCGGAAAAAAGTGCTGCTCGTTTTGGACAGCATGAGGGCCCACATCACAGATTCTGTGAAAGCAAGAAAACAAACTCCATCCCAGCTGTGATTCCTGGAGGCACAACCAAGTATTTGCAGCCGCTTGACATCAGCATGAATCGGGCGTTTAAAGTGGCGCTCCGGGCTGAATGGGAGACATGGATGACAAGTGGTGAGAAGTCTTTCACGAAAACTGGCCGCATGCGAAAAGCATCCTTTCCTGATGTCTGTCAGTGGATCATAACAGCGTGGAGTGCTGTGAAAGAATCCATCATCATCAACGGGTTCCGAAAGGGGGGGCTGCTGCGCACGCAGAGCGGCGCACCTTCAGAGCCAACTTCAGCGGAGGACGACACGGAGAGCGAGACGAATGGAGACAGGTGTGATGAAGCGCTTCTGAGGCTGTTAAACTCCGACACCGAAGAAGAAGACTTCATGGGTTTCAGTGAAGACGATTAAAGTGACTTGCGGTTTCAAACACGAGAGAAATTAAGATAAATAAACAGTGTTGGTTCCTTTCGGTTTTAATGAGCAAAGTTGCTGCCATGTTAAAATGCACTGTTCATGAAACACCTGTTCAGATACATACATGTACATTTTTCATAAGAAATCGTTCTGTACATGAAGTAACATTTATATTTTTCAACATAAACATCTGCGGCTTATGGCCCACTTCGGCTTGTGTATCATTTTTTTTTTACTTTTTTAAAAAATAGAGCGGGTGTGGCTTATATACAGGTGCGATCTATAGTCCAGAAAATACAGTGTATAAAAGATAAAAACTAGGGATGATAAAATAATTACTTTAAAGTTGATTTTTTAAGAATGTAATGCATAGAAAAAAACGTGTATATTGAAAAATGTGCAGTGTCTTGCCTTATTGTGAGTTGTTCTGTCATTTCAGAGAATAGCAATAACATGGATCAAAACGTGAGGGAATTTGTGTTGGCTAAGATCAATGTGAGCAAATGCTACAAATTACCATTGCATCTGAATGCAGCAATAGCAAGCTCTTGATGAAATTGCATGACTGCGGAAATTCCATTCAGTCACTGACTGCACCATCAGCAGCTGTGAATGTGAGAATTAAATCCTTGAATTCTGCCCAATAAAGTCAGAATTAAATATTTTAAACTATCTTTGGGATGCATGTTTGTTGTAGCCAAATGAGGAGATAAGGTAAACATTAAAAATCATGGTTGTGAGTTTGAATTTCCTGTAACTGAGGATGAACAATACCTCACCTGCCAATTTAGCTAGTTACCATTTTTTTTGTACTTGCCAAATTAAACTATTACCCATTTGACAGGTGTTAACCTAGATCCCTGCCCGTACGCAGCGCCGGACCATACCAGTTCCAGCCCTCCTCGGCACTGTTGGTACATTTTCTCTATGCAGAAATCTATCTGTGCCCCTACTTCCCCCCTCCCTCTCCTTCTTCCTCTTTTTTTTTTTTTTTTTTTTTTAAATCAGCGGTCAGCATCCAGCGTGATGTTGATAAACATGCTAAACATGTTATAAAGAGGAAATATCAGGAAAAAATGGGAAAGTTGGTGTCTGCAAAACATGACTAAAAAATATGAAAAAACTGAGGGTTAATTACAACAAAGCAAGTCCAACTTTACAGCTTAACAAAATCCTCTCACTGCCACTGTCAAAAACAAAAGCAAAACCATGCAGTTGTTAAGAGGAAATATAAAATGTATTTTACATTTGACATTATGAACTTCTTTACAAACAAAAAACTCTGACCATACACAGTCAGAGGAATCTGTATTTGCTGTGACACTTTTCAGACCAAGTCTTTTTTCTGCCACTAAAGGTCACCTTAAAACAACTACTAAATTAACTATCAACCATCTGCCTTTGCTGTCCAGGTGCCATGGGCACTGACAGACATCCTTGTGTTTGAACATGTTCTTTGTTATGGACAAACTATGAGAAGCACAGAAGTCCAACAACTAAGCACCACTTGGGTTTAGATCAGAATGGTCAGACCTTCCAACTACACCCTTCTGTTGCCCACATGTTCATTGGTGCCCCCCAGAAGGACAATAGAGACATGAAAAACAAGATGAAAAAATAAAACAAGCCTTAATAACAGAAGCCTCAATGATAAACCCAATGATATATCTATTACTAGATTGGAAATCATGTGACATACATCCAGCATTACTATGCAATGAGTCTTCCTGAATGATGAATGGAAGAGACTCAAATAAGTACAAAAAGAACCACAAAAGGGGACGCAATGTTTTTCAATCAACTTCAAAAACTTTGAGAACAAAATAATCCGATGGAGAGGAATCATCACAGGACAGGAATCACATTTTAATAGAGAAATAAGACTGAGAATCGGGAAGTTTGTGCTAAAGTGGGAGCTAGCAACTCACGAGTAGCATGCTAGCTTGGTTTGTAGATGTACTTCTTTATTAATATTTAATGTTTTAAGACATGGCTGATGTTATTCCCATGTATTTATGTTTAACCAGCTCAAAAAATGATGGAAATTGGTGTTGGCAACACCAATAGTAATATGTGCGGTCATAATGCACGTTGCTGCATTGTTGCGCTAGCAAAGTAGTATGCAGCTACCTATTTTAAGAGCCTAAATCTTGCTGTCGGTTGCTCTTTAAAACTTTTTTCTTTTTTTTGGTGAGAAAATGTCATTGAGTTTGCACATAATTTTCTTAATCCCTGTCGTCACTGTTGAGCTTCTTTCTTGGTCGTACAGACCGCAGGAAGCCCGGCTAGAATATACAGCGTTTACTTTCTGCTGAGTGACATAAACACTGCAGAGAGCAGTTAAGAAATTGTCTCTTTGATGGTAAATTCTGTATGCTATTGAGATGTATTTACCATGTATCTAATCCAAAAATAATAAAAGTTGTAGTTTAATTTGAAAATGTGTTTTTTTTAAGCACTTTGAGGGGTTTTAATAGGGAAAGGACTTTGTTACTAAACTTCATTAGTCATTCTTGCCATTAAATATCAATCTCCCTCCTTTTGTGGTCTTGGGTGACAAGCATTTACAAGCTCAGTTATATAGATTTGAGCAAATGAGTAAAATAAAAAAACACAAATATTTAGAAGTTAAATTGACAGCAAAACCTTAGCTGAAGCAGTAGAAGGTGCAATCCTTGCACTATTTACAGATGAATCTTTATAGATAACAAATATTTAAATATACCACTAGATCAATCATCTTCCAAGCTTTAATTTGAGCCCTATTTAATAAAAATCAATGAAGAAATGAAGGAGCTGGCCTGATGTTTGACGTCTGCCTGTCCTCCATTGAAACAGCAGCTTCTGCTGTCATGACTCGATGAATAACAATGGAACATGGACGCACACGTCTGTCTATAGCAGCAAATAATAAGCTTTATTTTTATTTATAAAGCACTTAACTTGCCCATACAGGCAAGGGTCAATCCAGTAATATATATTAATTGATAAACCCCTCCAAGACTAAGATATACCAACACATTCACACTCCCAATGCATCACATATTGACGTTTGGTTAAAAACCACCCCGCATAAAAAATTGACATTTTGAATGTCCCCAACTTGTCATTTTTGGATGTTCTGGCTCTTCCCACTAAATCTCAGGTCCTCACCCTCTGGGCAGTGAGCTGAGACTGGTTAAGTACTGGTTCAGCTCCTTTAGTCATTAACCATTTATGTAGGGTGATAGCTCTTGCTGGGTAAAGCCAGAGTCATTTTGTTCTGCTATTTTTGTGCTGTATTTGCTTTTTATGCAAATACAGCATTATGCTGTTGTATTATGCTGTTGACTGACCTTTCTACCAACAGTTGGGACTTTTAGTTCCTCTGAACAATGCACATAGTCAGTGGCGGGAATGTCAGAATATTACTGACTTTTTCTTAAATGTGTATACTAATATAGAGCTTTATGACTTTCTTGGAAGGTTCAAAGTGCTTTACAGTTCCTTTCATTTGGACATTGATTGCAGCTCCACTGCTGAACACTGATGCCAATCCATAAGCAATGTGAGGTTCAATTTACTTTTTATTTACTTTGGTTTTGTTTGAACACCGGAAGATATTTGGTCTTGATTATTTTATCTTCAAACTTTTGCCACTGAAGTGTGGCACTATTCACAATCATGCTTCATTCCCTGGCATGCAGTACCTACAAAAACAAAGCAAGCTTGTTCAGATAGCTCCTCCTGGGGCAAAAACCAAGCTTTCACTTTGAACATACCTTAGGTCTTTGTTATAAAAATTGACAGTGTTTCACTGGTGTACTGGGGGGTCATCTTGGAATTTCCTCCACCCATGGAAGCATTTCAATCATAAACATTTGAGTTCACTCGTCAGGCAAGCTTTAACGAGTTAACGGGTTTTCACATGAACTGGTAGGGAATTAAAAAAAAAGTGAAGATGTAAGCAACTGTTAAAAAATCAAATCTATCTAGCAGAGTTGGAATGAAGTGGAGGAAACCATTCATCCACTCAGTCTCTACATCAAAACTACAGCAGGAAGTGTATTTAACTTCTAAACCGAAGCAAGCTGTATGGACTCCACAGACGATTACTCACAGTACTGCCTCAGTTCCATTGACCAGTCCAGAATGGACTTGACCGAACCAGACTGAACTTCTCAACTTTTCCGTTACAAAATGGACCTGTTGAGCAGGACCGACTGGTGCCATTTCTGGTCTAAAACTGGTCGTAGGTCCTTGGAAAATGGAATGGACCAGTGAGGGTGGAGCTTCCGTCATCACCCAAAGTAACCCACTGATTGGTGGAAAGCTTTTACAACAAGTGTCTGACCAGGGCTTTTCCCGTCTCAAGATCCAAACTGAAAGTTTTATCCTCTTTCCGTCTGGATTTCTTCTTCACCTCCCGCAATCTTCTAGCAAAGAATAATACATTCTTTACATACAGTATTCAAATCCCGAATCCCGAATACGAACACACACACACTGTTTACATCTCACCCGATCCCTGCGGTGGAGGAATCTGATCAGCTTTGTAAAGATTTATTGAAGAACATTGTAGTATTGATCAAGATAAAGATCTTTTTTTCTTTTAAATTCAGAACAATAGACTGTTCAGCGGTGTAGAAGTCAGTCTCATCCATAATGAACTCCTGCTCTGGATTATAATGATTCTCTGCGGTTTTCTTTTTCATTTTCCGTCAGCTGATGCAGCTTCTCTTTTACTGTAGTTGCACTGTTTTGACATACAGCTACATCATCGCACCCGCATGTGTTTTAATGCTCAATGGAAACGCTCACTTGAAATGATCGGACCATTCTAGACCGGCCAAGAGGGGTCTGGTCTGGTCCGGATCACTCAGTGGAAACAAAGCACATCTGCACTCTAAGTAAACAGCTACCTCAAACAAAAATGTTCCTACAACACTGCCTGGCGATGGTCCAATCCCACCCTTTGCATTCAGTTGGATTAACTGTGTTCCTGTTATGTTTTAATGTGAATTCTATCTGTAGCAACAGGATTGTCCAGTGAGAAAACCATCAATGCTTTAAAATAAAGTATACAAATGCATCTTTTTTTATATTTCAAAGCTAAGGTGATATTAAGGCTCAGCTAGGCTAAAGACAACGTGTGAGAGATGGAGTAATTGGCAATGTTTCCAAGTTTCATTTCTTGATTCCAGCCATGGATTATGTGTATTATCATAAGTCAAGTTTTGAAATGAGCAGTTTTCGAGGAAGAGTGCACTGGAAGCTGCACAATTATAAATGAAAGTCTTGTCGTCATTTGACTGCAATGCTAAGGAAAAGAAGGGAGATTTTTCTTTTTGTGAATGTCAGAGTAACTCAAATTTAGGGAAAATGTATCTTCTTATGCATATTTATTATGTCTCATATTATTTACTTTAATGTTAAACTTGATTTCTATTCAAGAAAAAAAGTTAAAAAAAATGTTCTCACATGATCAAATCCACAAACAATACAATTAAATTTTGAGCTATTTATGAGATCAAAAGTTCAACTACAAAAGAAGGAAAGCAGTTCAAAGAAATAGAAAGTACTGTATTGCAGGACAGACTGCAGACGTACCATTGGTGACTTTCAGCGCACAAGGGATTCAAGGTTACCGCTTCCTCCCCCACCTTTTTCCCTACATAACCAAGCAAAAACACAACATTTATGTAATGTAAAACACACACTTTACTCTGTACTTTCGTGTTCACATTATAGAAGAGCAGACTAGTTAATCTACTGGCAGTCTTAATAAACACATCTCTATCTCTAAGACAAAGCAAGACATGCCAAAGTGTCATTGATGAAAGCAAAAGGAAACTAAAGTTCAAATAGAATCCAGAAACATCTCAGTGCTTAATTCCTCATTGAAAGTATTTCCTTGCATTTTTCCATTGGTAACAGAATGAAATATGATCCAGGGCTCTATATATTACCAGGTTTCCAAAACTGTCAGATGCTTTGACATGGGTGTTCAACAAAACACCTGGCTAACTACGTCATCACTGAGCCTCACATCAGAGAATTACAGACCAGAGAGAAACAAGAGAATCCAGTTTGAAGCTCACGAGAATCCCATTTTGTTTATAAACAAAAAGCATTTTGACAATATTTCAGACCAACACAAAAGGTTACAAGAAACTGGCTTCTGTCATATGTAATCGAGGATTTCAGACAATATTAGATATGTAGGTAATCTTCATATTCTTGTGACATTAGACAGTGGTGGTTAGCCTGGAAGGTTCTGGTTCAAATCCTGTCTAGGACCTTTCAATGGGAAGTCTGCATGTTCTCCCCGGGAATGTGAGGGTTTTCTCTGGGCATTTTGGCTTCCAAAAACATTCTTCATACAGTGGGGATAAAAAGTACTTAGTCGGCAACTAATTGTCCAAGTTGTCACACTATAGAAAAAATGAAAGAGAGGCCTGTCATTTTCTTCATAGATACACTTCAACTATTAGGAAACAGAAAGTGGAGAATGAATCCAGGAAATCACTTTATCTGAATTTTAATGAAATGATTGTTAAATGCCTTTGTAAAAATTATTTGGTCACCTAGAAACAAGCAAGATTTCTGGTTTTCACAGACCTGTGCCATGGTCTTTAACAGGCTTGTGTCCTCCATTAATTACTAGTATTACTGACACCTGTTTGAACTGGTTTTCAGTTCAAACCGCCATCCAGGTACTACAGGGTTGTCTGGGCCCATGGAGGGTCGTAGAGAAGAGCACAGGTGTGTTTTTCAGTTTCATTAAAGCTCATTTAGTCACCTTAAGAGATATCATGAAAATTGAACATACCGTGTTTGTCTAGTGGATGTTTTCGGAAGTGTTTGTAAAAATATTGTAAGTTGCACACACATGCTGTACGGTGTCCTTCTCACTCTAGTCATTATTAAGGTGTGAGTACTGGCCGATTACTGACCGCACACAAATGCTGCACACGCAGGGTGTCCAGGTGATACATCAGTGCATGCAGGATGTCTGTAGGATGTCCATACAAACCACGCTATGATTGTGCAAGATGTGCACACTTATTACTTGAAAAGCACTAACTGGCTCCTTGTGTAAGGAAGGGCATTGAAGACGTGAAAATTCCGGATCTGCATCTCACCTACATTTCCTTTACGTACGCATAACCATACAAAAAACTGTGCACAAACAGTTTTGTTCCACGGGATAACTAAGCAGTACTTAAAATTTCCAGCATGGCCTGTGCAGGTTTGCCCATTTTACGCCTGCATTTTAGAGCTCGTATGCGGGCAACCGTGACTGAGGCTTAGGTGAGGAAACAACCGTGGGAGAAAGTAATAGGAAATGGAGGACATACAAGGCCGTTGATAATCTCCCTCAATCTGGGGCTCCAAACACAATCTCACACCGCAGGGTCAAAAATGGCTAGCAAAAATTCCAGAGCCACAAGAAGTGAACGACCTGCAGAGAGCTAGGAGCAAAGTGATCAAGGCTAACATCAGTAACACACTAACACAAACCTTGCTGAGCCAAACATTTTTCACCAGACTGCAAATCCATCCTTTAAAAATCAGACAATGTGATTTCCTGTTTTTTTTACTCTTTCTGTATCTAATAGGTGATGTGTTTCTATGATACAACTTTCAGACTTCTTTCCTCTTTTAAAGTAAGAGAACTTACAATTGGTGGCTGACTAAATATTTTATTGACCCACTGTAGATTCTATAAATCCTGCTTATGCTCCTAGATCACCAGGTCAGTTTTGTTTGTTGTCCTCACGAATGTTTTAAAAACCCGGACTTGTGATGAAAAGCAATTTGTAATTCCTTCTGGAAAAAATACAACTCATGAACTTTCCCTACTTAAAACCAAACACTATTTTGTTGAGTAACCCTTTCGCTCTCCTAGGCTTGTTTACATAAAAGTTGGGTCATCTAGACAAGACAGAGCGCTGAACTTTTTTTCAATGATTGTTGATCTTTACTGGTGTCCAATGACAGACATGAAGTCTTGTCCACCTTTGTCACGGATGTGCTAACGCCTCAATGTAAGGGTGGGGTTATCTGAACCCCATAAGAGAGCATGAGGGTTGAATGTAGGACACAAGTCAAACTCACAGACTGCAAATCTATTGCTCAAATCTTGAAGGAAATCTGAGGGCTAACCATTCCAGATGATTATGAAACAATGGTCAAATGATGCTTGAAGTTTTGTTTCATATAGTACCTGTTTCTGCATGAGTCTTTTTCTCCTCCAGCGTGGAGCTGATGTCATGAATATCACAGTAAGCTCGAGTTAGCCGCCACAGAAACTTGGAGTCCTGTCCAAACTGAAAGAGTGCACAAAAACATCAGGCCATATAGTTTGATATTCAGCTCTAGATGAAGAAACTGCTAGCACACATACTTCAGCTCTTTGCTTCAACAGGATGCTGAAGCTTTCCCTTTTGTCAGATTCCGTTCCTTCGTGTAAACGATCAATCTCTTCTAGGAGGACGCTTAATTCATCTCGTGGTTGTTTTTTATCCCACTGTTGTCCTTCACTTGCTTCTTCTTCCTCTGAATCCGTCAGCGCTGTCATATACCTGTCAGGACACATAAACGGAGTTTGAAAACAGTCTGCTCTCAGCATGCGATTGCTGTTGTCTTAAACAGTCAACAATATATTCTGAAAAATACAGTTTCTACAAGCCAGTATGTCATCTTTTTCCATGCATACACTAAAATGATCTTTCTTACAGGTGATGAAACACTTCAACTAGAAGTTTTTATATAACAATTACCTTCATGTGCAGATTTGTCAAAGCAAATGGCTGAGCGACGAGCAGCCAAAATACCGATTATTTTTGTAACCTTTTCACAACCACATGGCATTTTATGTAAAGCACTTTGAATTGTCTCTGTACATGAAATGTGCTATACAAATAAACTTGCCTTGCCTTGCCTTGCCTAAAGTAAGTTTACATAAGCTAGCTCCATAATTGTTTATACATTTTTACTTCCTGACAACAGATACCTAAAAGGTTTCCTGGAACACAGGGGACCTGTTTAGCAAGCTGAGGCCTTGCAGCAACCCCCTGAGATGTTTTATGGTTTCCTACAAGGCAGCGACACTTCAAATTAGCACTTGCACAAAAGTCTAGGACACCTCCATTGCCGCTCTTTTAAGGAAAAATAAAAAGTTTCTAAATGTTAGAAAGTTGAAGGACAGTACCTATCACAAGTCAAACTACAACATTTTTGTGCATCGCGTACCACAAAAAAGTCAATAGACGTCAATAAGCACAACCAGTATTAACCCCTCGTGCTCACCCTAACATTGATGTATGTGACTGGTCATGACAAAGGTGGGCAGGAATTTATTTCTGCCAATAACACCAGTGAAGATAAAAAATCTTTGGGGAAAAAAGTTAAGTGGGCTGTCTTGTGGGGTCCAGATGATCCCACTTTTAATGTAAACGTGCCTAGGATAGCACAAGGGTTACAGCGCACTGGATTATTAAGCAAATTTTCTATTTTTGACAAACATAAGGAATTTTAAGTGTGTTTGAAAACTATGGCAGTGGTCATTTAATTCTCTCAGATTTCATTTAGGTTTGTTAGATTTACATTTCTATCAGAGATATACCAACAACAGTGACGTTTATAGTTTTTATTTAATCACTGCTGACATTACACTTACTACCACTACTTTTGCTGCATTGAGATCAGATGTGAAAGGGTGTCTTTTATTTTGAAAGGAACTTCTGTCAAAAGTTTTAAAAAAGCTATTTTCTTATAATGTTTATGTTTTATTCATGAAAAAATGAACAACATTACATGTATGTTTATCATAAAAGTATAATAACATAAATACAAATCAGTGTCTTCTTTTTTTAAAAGGTGAAGAAGACTTTGTGGCTCCTACTGGGTTGTAGTGAAAAATCAACCTGAATGACTCTTTCAGAGTTGAAGGTTGCAGACCTATAATGTTTTAATGTTTAATGTTCTAAAAGTTAACTGAACATAGAAAAAATAATGCATCCAATTAATTTTGAATGCACTAAATAGTAATTAATAAAACTGTGATTCATCAGTTTCTATTAGGCTTGAATAAGGTAGTTAATTCTGTCGTTAATTCCCACATCCCATGCTGACTGAAACCACTACCAACTTAGATACAAATGTCGGTAAAAAATAACTTGCACTTCCTCCAAGACAAACAAGATGACACTGCATGTCAAGAATGAATGAAGTCATTCATAATAACAAGGGCAGATGATTCCTTTGTAATTTCGTCTCCTTTGTAAAACTATAAATAGACCCTCTTTTAGTGTCTGCCAAATTACTATTTCTGAAATAGAAGTGAAAACAAAGTGCAGCTTGAGCTAGTGCTGGGCAATATGACTTTACATATCGCCGGGCAATAAAAAAGGTGTCTATCGCGCCATTTCTCTTCTTTTTTTTTTTAACTTGTCCTGTCCAACAGCTGAGCAAGCAGATACGAGCTGAGAGCCTCTTGTGTTGGACAGATTTTAATGTCCCAACAGGGGTTTATTAAGTATAAACCCCTGTTGTATTTTATACTAAACTTTATCTATTCTGATTATGTTGTATCTTTTTCTTTTTTGTTGGACCGGATGGAAACAAAAAAAGGGGGGGGGTGTAAAGGGGGGGGGGTAAAAGTGTGGGGTTAAGAGAAGAAAAGGTAACACAGAGTAGTAACATCCCATAACAACCAGGTCTAAGTAATCTGGAATGGGCGGGGCCTGTCTACACACACACTCAGTTACACACATACCTTTTGGCTAGAATAATCTTTACCTATAAAGTCATCAAGAAATGAACACAATACCACTGCAGCTCACACACAATCATAGAAGCTGACACAAATAAAGCCTTTCATTCCATCACACATTCTGTTAGTGCGAGGTGAGCTGATACCTGTGCTCAGGTGAGCTGACACCTGTGCTCAGGTGAGTGTTTATGTTTTACTGATGTGAATGTTGATGGAATGTATAGAAGGAGAGAGAGCCCGGCCATCCCCACGCCCAGGCCCCCCACCGGGCCGGCAGCAGCAGCAAGGGCCCCCCAACACCGCCAAGGAGCCATGGAGGAACCAGTCAGCCGCAGAATCCCGCCAGACACCCAGACCAGGGCACGCGGGACCGCCGCGGAGGCCCCACGCCCGAGAGCCGGAAGGCACGGGAGCACAGAGAGTGCGGACCCCCGCCCAGCCAGAGCAGCAATCCCCCCCTTCCTGGCTCCCCCCTGGACCACGGGAGGTCCAGGGGGGAGCCAGGAAGGGGCCGCCCACCCTCGCCCAGCAGAGAGACACCCAAGAGGAACGAGGGTCCCAGAGGAATGATGTCAACAAGGCCTGGCCAGGCACACCCACTGATGGAGTCCCGGAGAGGCCCATTTCTCGAGAGCCGGGACCGGAACCTGAACCACAGAGACCTGGACACCCCATGGCTCAAATGTAGTTTGATCCCCTGTTAAATCTTGGGGATCCCTCTCCCAGCGTGGCGAGGAGGTCACAGAGCCCAGGAGACCGGCACACAAGAGACAAGAGCGCCATTTCTCTTCTAATGTTTCTATTACTTATGGATGTTTATTTTACTATTGCTGAACTTTCGCGCAAATATGTGTTTTCCTAAAAAGAAACTTAAAACTGTTGTGCACTTCAACAAAAAAGTTTCTCATTTGTAGCTATTCAGTTACATGTAACTTGAAAAAATAAAATAAGAGAAAATAAAAAATAACGTTTTTATAAAAATATTTTAGAGAATAACTAAACACATAGTTTACTGTGATATATCTTGATATATATTGATATTGTGATATAAAATAATCTATATGATGATATTGAATTTTTCCATATTGCCCAGCACTAGCTTAAACTGTAGTAAATCCACATAGTAGAGCATACAAACAAATAGGTTCAGTAAGATAATCGAACACTCCAGGGAAAAAAAAAGTAGGGAGATTCTGTTCATTTGAAAGTTTTGGATGTCAGAAGACAAGCATAGCAGGGTTTAAAAAATAATAATACGGTAATTACAGTAAAATTCCTTAAACTAATGATGTTTTTGGTGAAAGCTGAGGGGTCAATAGAGAGCTTATAGAGGTAACAGAGTCGAAACACTGTACAATGTTTGTGTGCATTTGTTTGGATTTGACAGATTTGGATCAAACTAAAGAAAAAGTGTGAAATAGAGAAACAATTCTGTGTGAACACAATTAGAAGCAGTGCTAATTTAATGAGTCCCTACCATGAAAATTCTATTTGTTTAGGTTTTAAATGCATTTTGGATTTCTTTCCTCACTATAAAGAACCCCAAAGAGGTATTTTGATCTGTTCATGGATTTAAGAGTCATCCTCTAAAACCCTGCACCGTTTGCAGCAGCCCCTCCCATACCCACGAAAATGAGCGGTTGGAAACATGCTGTCGTAAAACCCCTGTCACACCAGGGCAGCGTTCTCGCTGCGATCGCGCGGCGTCCATCAAAAAATGCAGAACGCTGAGGTGAACGCAGTAAGGTCGTCATGAGCGCCGTAGCATCGCTGTGACATCTCATGCGCCGTATGGTGTCTCCATGGACGCCATGCCACGGCGCGTACTTTGTGCATGCACAAAGTACGCGCCGTGGCGTCGGCGGTTCATGGCGTTCTGATGTGCGCGCCGTGCAGCACCGTAAGCAGCGCACTGAGAACGCCGAAGAGCGCACACAGCAGCGCCGTCGGCGCGCACTCAGGACGCACATAATCGCCACAAGGACGACAGCTGTAGACAGGGGCGCTTGCACGGAGATATCATATAGAGATAGCCATATCGTATCCCTCCTCAGGAGATCAGGTCCGTCATCGACTTTTGTGCCTGGATGGAAGGGCTGCTTGACCTTGATGGGGATGGAGAGTCAGGCGGAAGCAGCTCCACTCCGCATGTTGAGGAAGGTGGATGCAGTGGAGGTTGGGGGCTGCTTTTTCGTAGCCCTCTCTCACAACTTTTTTCCTGTCATGATTTTGGGAACAGGCAGAACAGTGCGGGTTTGACTGACTATTGGCTTTTATAACACGCTGCCGTGACGTCATAGGGACGATCTGGCACCTGCGCCTGCACGCGCCTGCACGCCATGGGCACGCAGTGACAACTTTGGCGCGCCGTGTGAACTCCGTCAGCACGCCGTGACACGCAGTGAACGCCGTGAAACGCAGTGAAAGCAAGAAACTCTGTGGAACGCAGTAGCACGCCACGGATGCGCCGTAGGAACGCCATAATCGCCGTTAAAGCGCGGAGACATCTCCATCTTGCGAAAATTGAAACATTTTCGCTTCATTTTCCTGTGTTTCTACGGCGTTCTGAGAAATTTCATAACGCCGTGTGAACTCCGTAGAATCGCAGCCTAGTGTGACAGGGGCTTTAGATCGATGCCAACAGCTCTCTCCAGGAAGATTCTGTGCCTCAAGACTAGACTACAAGGTAAATATACCAAGATAGTTCTCCCCTGCCGCCAGAATCTGTCTCCTGGCAGGAGATTACTACCTTCCTGTACCAGAACCACTCTCAGACCCATTTTTTAAATGCAGTCTCGGTTCGTTTCCAATCAGACTGAACTTCTGTTCACTCTGAGATTCCTCAGTCTGAATATGAAACGAAACGAGAGCGGAACAACTGAACCAAAACGACCATTGTAGCCGACAGTCATGCGATTTTAACATGTTAGAAATGAGCCGAGGACAAATGTAGAGCTTTGGATTGTCTTGTTATTCAAAAGGAAATAATTATTCCAACCGCTTACTTAGTGACAGTATAAGGCTAAGCTGAATTCATGCTCAATAGAACAACTTTTAACGTGATCCACATTGATTCTACAGACGTGTCTTTTAGCATGTACCTGTAGCGTCTCCAGTAACCGTCATGCAGGATTTCTCTGCGGTACCAAACCGTGTTGAATCTGGTCTTCATACAGACGCTCAAAATCCATCAGCAAATTAAAAAGTTTGAAAAACGGAAAAAATCCAGGTAAGGTTTTTTCAGACCGCAGCGCATCCATCTTTCTTATAGTTTTGCTAACAAATGTTGTTCACGCTGGAGAGGCGGGTTCAAGGATGACGTCGTAAAATGGGACGAACCGACAAGGAACGAAAGGCAGGGGCTTAGAGATCGAGCCATTTTACTTCTAAGTATTAAAACGAGACACAAAAAAATCATTTGTTTTTTAATCTTCCCAATTTAATATATGATAATTTACATGGATAGTTTACTCTGAAAGGCTGTAGAAAATCATGGTAGGGCCCCTTTAAAGGGACCAACTTTTCTTTTTCTTGGTTGTTTAAACAAGAGCTTTTTCTAAAGAAGAATAAGCTACAGGATATGCATGGAAATGTTTGGGTGCTGACAGTGTAAAGTTTCTAACCTCAATGAGCTTCTCTCTCTTTGTTGTGATCAGGCTTGCCCTTCACTGCATAAAACTCTGCCTAACAACGATCCGATGTCAGAAATCTTTTTTTTTTTTTTTTGGAACAAGGGAAAAAAACCGCTGTTCCCTTGACGCAGGGGAACATTATCTGAATGAATTCAGTGGGAACAGTTGAAGGAATTACAAGTTCCTACAAGACATGCTCTGATAAGGTCTGTGGCAGCTTGGCACGCAGCGTGACTGACGGCTGGCTCTATTTAAAGGAGTGCAGCTTTGAGGAAGTGACTGTGACACATGGAGATTAAATGCAGTAAACAGCTGGAACATCCACAAAAGGAACCAGTTTTGTTTTTTGATCATTATGATGTTACATCACTGGTACCTATTCAACTGTCTGTACACATTACAGCAGATCTTGTCAGAACTAGTCATTCTTGACATATTCACATAAACAACCAGGATGAAGGTAATTTGTTTAATCCTTGTGCACTCTTATGGGGTCCAAATGACCCCACCCTTACATTGAGGTGTTAGACATTCATGACAAAGGTGGACAAGACTTCATGTCTTGTCCACCTTTGTGACGTCATGTCATTGGACACCAGTAAAGATCGACAATCATTGAGGAAAAAAAAATTCAGCGCACTGTCTTGTGGGGTCCAGATGACCCCACTTTTAATGTAAACAAGCCTAGGAGAGCGGAAGGGTTAAAAGTATCATATCATATCATACATTTTTAACCAACCAGCTGCATTCTTACTGCCAGAGAAGCTGTAAAATACAAAGGTTAGAGAGTATTAGACTGGCAGACATATAAAGCTTTCAAAAGATGCAATTGTTGAATGGCCCGCAAACGCTGCCTCTTTATAGAAAAAAGAAATTTTTGGATTTCCTTGGGAACAGGGATTTTATGTTCATATGTTTATATCATATGCAATGAAGTTTTGTTCAGCTCAAAATGAGGATTTGTGAAATACATTCTCAGAATATTTTGGTAGAAAACAGGGAAACGCAACATTTGTGAGTTCAACACATTAAAATCTCAAGATGCTCAAAATCTACAACTTCTAATTCCAACAGTCCACATAGCTTCCCTATGATGCTCAACGAGGTAGGAGGTGACGGATCAATATCCCTAAGGATATTGAGTGTTTATGTTTTTTGATCTACTGTTATTTTTTAATTGTTAACACGATATCAGCATTTATGGAGAGGATCTGGAGAAGAAATATCAAGTTTAACTCGACGGCAAGGGTGGGCAAGCTACGGCCCAGGGGCCACAAAACTTATTTAACAACCCCCCGTGGGGATAAATTACACTTTTAAACCTTATTTTCTTTATATTCCCAATATTATTTTCCCTATTGCACACCATAAAAACATTAACCGTTTTTTAGATGCAGAAATTTTTCTGCATTATGTGGTGTTGGAAGATTTGTCATTTTTGTGTGTTTTCTTACAGTTATTCAGACATTTGCGATCTTTCCAACAGTGCATGAATGCAGTATTTCTCTGAGTTTCCATTTTCTCTCTGAAGAACTTCAAACTTTTGGTCTAATTGGTACTAAAATGAGAACTAAGGTCAGAGTTCTAAAATAAACCCCCTAAAATGTTCAGTTTTATAATAAACATATTTGTTATTAATCAAAAGTAAAACTTGTTTTCATTCAGATTTGATGATTATTGTTATGTTTGCAAACCATTTGAAACAATTTTGTGTGGATAGTGGTCTGACACTTACAACTGAAATCCTGCTGCCTGAAGATAGTTTTACACACATTAGTGAAGCATGGTATACGACTTCCTGGTTAGACCATTGTATCACAACAGCTGATGCTCATGCCTCTCTGCCTAATAACATTTTTTATGAACTATCATTGGCTGATCCCATTCCTTTTGGAATGCAAATACATTTGCTGTCTTTACCTGTGAGGCAAGGTCACAATAATGACAGTTTCAAATTATTAATGAATTACTCCCTGCCTAGAGAAGCAATTACATGAAGTAATGGAAATTGTAAAAACCCTGCTCATGTCTCTGCTATTTCCTCTCTGTATGAAAATATAACTAAAACTTTACTTAGTTCTAGTAACTTCTTTCTTAAACCAAAAACTAAGAAAAGGGGTAAACTAGGCTGGAGTTCCCACGTAAAATAATTTTTTTTTAAAGCACGAGAAGCTTCAAGAGAATGGGTTATCACTGGTAAACCAAGGCAGGGGCCAGTTTTTGAGCAAAAAAGGGTTACTAATGCAAGATATAAATATGCAATACGTTTTATTTGTAAAAATGATCAGCAAATGAGAGCCAATTCCATGGCCAGGAATCTATTCTGTCACAAGACCCGAGACTTCAGGAAAGAAGTGAAATCCAGTACTTCTGGCACAAAAACAGTTCCATGTGTTGTAGATGGAGTCTCTGGCAATGAAAATATTGTAGACTTGTGGCAACAACACTACATCAGAATATTTAACTGTGTCCAGAATGATTTTTATGCAGCAAATGACACTGGTACTGCTGATGTAATCACTACAGATGACGTTCCTCAAGCTATCTTCAAATTGTCAAACAACAAAGCTACTGGACTTGATGGGATATCTTCTAAGTATGTGAAATTTGCTAGTGCAAGGGTAATCCCACTACTTGCCATGTGTTTTACAGCTTTTCTTGTTCATGATTTTTACCAGACTCGATGATATCTGTTCTGTTAGTACCAGTGATAAAAAACAAAGCTGGAAAACTGAGGTCATTATCCTGGGCCCTAATCACCTAAGAGATGCTCTCTCAGATCAGATAATCTCCATGGATGGTGTAAATATTTCCTCCAATTCTACAGTCAGAAACTTGGGGGTTTTATTTGACCAGGATTTATCATTTAAGGCTCACATATCACAAGCTTGTAGAACTGCATTTTTTCACCTTCACAATATATCTAGGATCAGAAATATGTTATCTAATAGTGATGCTGAAAAACTCATCCATGCATTTGTTACGTCTAGACTGGATTACTGTAACTCTTTACTAATAGCCTGCCCAAAAAGTTCTTTAAAAAGTTTTCAACTTGTTCAGAATGCAGCAGCCAGATTGTTAGCAGGAACTAGCAGAAGAGAACACATCACTCCTGTTAGCTTCACTCCACTGGCTCCCAGTTGAATCCAGGATTAAGTTCAAAATCCTCCTGGTAACCTATAAGGCTCTGAATGGTGTGGCCCAATCCTATATTAAAGATCAACCAATCAGAACACTTGGTTCACAAAATGCAGGACTGCTTGTAGTTCCTAGAATCTCTAAAAGTCCAGTTGGAGGTAGAACCTTCAGCCATCAAGCCCCTGTTCTCTGGAATAAGCTCCCAGCTCATGTCAGAGATCCAGCACAGTTTCTACCTTCAAAGTTAGCCTTAAAACATTCCTCTTTGGACAGGTTAGTGTTCTGACAGGTTAGCTAGTAATCATAGGATAATTAACATAATGCTCCCATACTGTTTTGAAGTTTGGAGAAATAATTATTATAAATTACGTACTTCTCCAATATATGCTTGAAATGATAAAAGATAAAAATATGTTGATTCTCTACATAATAACATTATGGGGCCCTAGCCAGGGTCTCATTGTGCCGGTCCCAAGCCCGGATAAATCCAGAGGGTTGTGTCAGGAAAGGCATCCGACTTAAAATCTTTGCCAAATCAAATATGCGACTCAGACCTACGATATCCATACCGGATCGGTCGTGGCCCGGGTTAACAACGACCACCATCGGTGCTGTTCACCGACAGGGTGCCGGTGGAAATTGGACTACTGTTGGTCGAAGGAGGAGAGGAAGAATGAGGGTTCATAGGAAGAGAGAGAGAAGAGGAAAGTCACTAGTGTTGGACTGAGAGTTGGAACTTTGAATGTTGGAACTATGACAGGAAAAGGTAGAGAGTTAGTTGACATGGTGCTGGCTACCACAGACTGATAGAAAATCTCCAGCTAATCAGAAAGGCCGGCTCCATCATCGGCTTGAATCCGTAGCTTGTTTACATTAAGTCATGGACAACAGGACAGTCGAGCCTGATTTCGGAGTTCACTAATGTCCATGCAGACCATAAAATGTCCACATTTGTCATGGGAAATCGCATAACAATGTGGTTGAGCCATCTGGACCCCAAGGAGAGCGGAGAGAGCAGACAGCTTGAAACAGGAGGCTCAACTGCTATCCATCATGGATAACCCAGACCACCCTCTCCACCCAGTTCTGGACAAACAACGGATCACCTTCTCCAAAAGGCTGAGACAACTCCGCTGTTCCAGGGACCGCTACAGGAAATCATTTCTTCCAAACGGAAAAAGATTATATAACTCCTCATCCCGCTGTAATAGATAAAACGACTGATGTCCATTACTGCCTCTATTTTGCACACCCCCTATTATTATTTTAGTCTGCACATCACAGTTTGCACAATTTGCTTGATTTTTTCTTGTATATATACATTTTTTTTTCTTATCTTTTGTAAATATCGCTTTCTTTTTAAATATGTCAATATATTCTGTATACACCTAATGCTGCAACAGCCTAATTTCCCAGCCTGGGATGAATAAAGTATTTCTATTCTATTCTATTCTATGATGCAGAGGAGAAAGGTAGACATACTGTGTGTCCAGGAGACCAGGTGGAAAGATAGCAAGGCTAGAAGCTTAGGAGCAGGTTCAAGTTGTTCTATCATGGTGGAGATGGGAAGAGAAATGGGGGAGGAGTTATCTTAAAGGAGGAGCTTATCAAGATTGTTGTGGAGGTAAAAAGAGTGTCAGATAGAGTGATGAGTCTGAAGATAGAAATGGAGGGTGAGATGTTCAATGTTGTTAGTGGGTATGCCCCACAGGTAGGATGTGAGCTTGGAAGAGAAGGAGAAGTTCTGGTTGGACCTCGATGAAGTGATGATGAGCATCCCTGGAAATGAGGAGAGTGTCATTGGTGCAGATTTCAATGGATGTTGGTGCAGGAAACCGAGGTGATGAGGAAGTGATGGACAGTTTGGTATCCAGGAGAGGAATGTAGAAGGACAGATGGTGGTTGATTTATCAAAAGATGAAATGTCTCTAGTGAATCCATTCTTTGAGAAGAGACAGGAACATAGGGTGACCTATAAGAGTGGATGGAGAAGCACACAGATAGACTACATCTAGTGTAGACGGTTGTAATCTGAAGGAGATCAGTGACTGTAAAGTAGTGTTGTGTGTGAGAGTGTTTCCAGACAGCACAGGATGGTGGTGTGTAGGATGACTCTGTGATGAAGAAGATGAAGAAGAGAGGGCAAAGCAGAGAAGAGGACAAACTGGTGGAAGCTGAAAAAAGAGGATTGTTGCATGACTTTTAAGAAACAGTTGAAACAGACTCTGGGGGGTCAGGAGAACTCCCAGATGATTGGATAACTACAGCTACTGTGATCAGGGAGACAGGTAGGAGTGTACTTGGTGTGTCATCAGGAAAGAAAGTTGATGCAGAGACTTGGTGGAGGAATGATGAGGTGCAGGAGTGTATACAGAGTAAGAGGCTAGCTAAGAAAGAAGTGGGACACTGAGAGGACTGAGGAGAGTAGACAGGAGTACAGGGAGATGCAGCGTAAGAGAAAGTAGAGGGTCAAAGGTCAAACAAGGAGCTGATGATGACTTGTATGCTAGGTTGGGTAGTAAAGAGGGAGAGACTGACCTGTACAGATTAGCAAGACAGAGAGACGGAGATGGGAAGGACATGCAGCAGGTTAGGGTGATCAAGGATAGAGATGGTAATGTGTTGACAGGTGTCAGTGGTGTCATGGAAAGATGGAAAGAATACTTTGAAGAGTTGATGAATGAAGAGAATGAGAGAGAACAAAGAATAGAAGAGGAGACTGTTGTGGAGCAGGAAGTAACAAAGATTAGTAAGGTGAAGTGGGGCTTTGAAGAGGATGAAGAGTGGAAAGCTCTTGTCCTGATGATATACCTGTGGAGGTATGGCAGTGTCTAGGAGAGATGGACGTGGAGTTTCTGACCGGTTGTTCAACAGGATCTTAGTGTGGTGAGAAGATGCCTAGGAGGTGCCCATTTTTAAGAATAAGGAGATGTGCAGAGTTGTAGGTAACTACAGAGGAAAAACTGATAGCCATACAATGAAGGTATGGGAAAGAAGTGGAAGCTAGACTAAGAGCAGAAGTGAACATCTTGTGGAGCAGCAGTATGGTTTCATGCAGAGAAAGAGCTCTACAGATGCTACATTTGCTTTGAGGATGTTGATAGAGAAGAACAGAGAAGGTCAGAGAGAGCTCCACTGTGTGTCTTGTAGATCTGGAGAAGATGATGACAGAGTGTCCAGAGAGAACTATGGATTGTATGAGAAGTCTGGAGTGACAGAGAAGTGATGTTGAGCAGTGCAGGACATGTATGAGGGCTGTAGACAGTGGTGAGTGTGCTGTCGGGCAAGGAAAAGAGGAGTTCAAGGTGGAGGTGCGAGACAGGAGAGGTGAAAGGTGACAGAGGACTCCTCTGAGCCCCTTCCTGTTTGCAATGGTGATGGACAGACTGACTGATGATGTTAGACAGGAATCACCATGGACTATGATGTTTGCAGATGATATTGTGATTTGTAGTGAGAGCAGACAAGGTGGAGGAGGAGCTAGAGAAATCACAAAGAGAATTTGCCTCATTGGGCTTCATGCACGTAATTTTACAGATACAGAAGTTAGTCATGAAAAACTAGCAAAAGACTAAACAGACTAAATAAACTGGTTATCCTGCCCTTAGACCCTCCCTCCCGGTAAGGAAAAACTCAGAAAAAACTAGAGTCAGGAAAAAAGAAGAAACCTTAGGGATTCCCACATGAGGGAGAGATCCTATCCCAGGACGGGCAGGAGATACCAGAACTGTTAAAGAAAAATGAGCTTCTACAACTACGTATTTAAGTAGAGTTTGACTCTAACCCCTCCCCCTCCGCACCGATCTCTCCTCCCACCTCTTCATATGTCTTCCGTCCACCATCTACCTCCACCTTGCCCTGGTCATCTTCACAGCTCCCTTTTCCCTGTCTTTGCCCCACTCCAACTGACCACATCACCAGCCCCCCTTTGACCTCCACTCCCCCCTCTCCTTTACATCGGACCAGGTGAGGAGGGAACTGGAGCGACTGAAGACCAGGAAAGCTGCAGGACCAGACGGCATCAGCCCCAGACTGCTCAGGAGCTGTGCGGGTCAGCTCTGTGATGTACTCCGGTACATCTTCAACCTGAGCTTGAGCCTGGAGAAGGTCCCTCTCCTGTGGAAGACCTCCTGTGTGGTTCCGGTTCCGAAGACATCGCACCCGAAGGAGCCAAACCACCACAGGCTGGTCGCCCTCACCTCCCACCTCATGAAAACCATGGAGAGACTCGTCCTCAAGCATCTCCGCTCTGTGGTGAGCACCACAATCGACCCGCTGCAGTTCGCCTATAGGCCAAGAATCGGGGTGGAAGACGCCATCATCTACCTGCAGCACCGGGCCTCGACTCCCCTGGAGACTGCTGGGAGCGCTGTGAGAATGATGTTTTTTGACTTCTCCAGCACCTTCAACACCATCCAGCCTGGACTGCTACGAGGGAAGTTGGAGCGAGCAGGAGTGGATGAGCGAATGGTGGGATGGTCCATGGACTACCTGACCAACCGACCACAGTACGTGCGTCTGCACAACTGTGTCTCTGAGGTGATAGTCTGCAGTACTGGAGCCCCTCAGGGAACAGTACTGTCACCGTTCTTCTTCACACTCTACACCTCAGACTTCACCTACAACACCAACAGCTGTCATCTGCAGAAATACTCTGATGATTCAGCTATTGTGGGCTGTGTGTCTGAGGGAGACGATGCAGAGTATAGGTCGGTCATCGCGGACTTTGTGAGCTGGTGTGAGAACAACCATCTGTGTCTAAACACCAGCAAGACCAAGGAAATGGTGATCGACTTCCGTAGAAGGACGGTGACCCACACACCGGTGAACATCCAGGGAGATGAAATAGTCACGGTTGACAGTTTCAAGTACCTGGGTGTTCACCTGAACAACAAACTGGACTGGTCCCACAACATCGACGACCTTTACAAGGAAGGTCAAAGTCGACTCCACCTCCTGAGGAGACAGCGGTCCTTTGGGGTGTGCAGACATCTGCTGAGGACGTTCTATGATTCGGTAGTGGCCTCAGCTGTTTTCTACGCTGTTGTCTGCTGGGAGGCGAGCTGCTCTGACCGGGACAGGAAGAAAATCAACAAGCTGGTGAGGAGGGCCAGCTCTGTCCTGGGCTGCTCGCTGGACTCTGTGGAGGAGGATGTTGTCCAAACTCAGATCCATCATGGACAACAGCTCTCAGCCTCTGCATCAGACTCTGATGGGGCTGAAAAGCTCCTTCAGCAGCAGACCCAGTGCAGAAATGAGAGCTACCGTAGATCATTCCTCTGCACAGCCATCAGACTGTACAACGCTGTTGTTTAAATGTTTGAATTTTTAAATAGGTTAATATGTGTATATAGTCCTTGTATAATATTGTATTGTAATGTATTGTATTGTATTGTATTGTGTTGTATATTATTAATAATAATAATAATAATGGATTAGATTTATCTGCGCTTTTCCAGACGCTCAAAGCGCTTACAGTGAATACCCATTATTCATTCACACCGCATTCATACTTGGTGATGGTAAGCTACTACTGTAGCCACAGCTGCCCTGGGGCAGGCTAACAGAGGCGTGGCTGCCCGTTCGCGCCTACGGCCCCTCTGACCATCACCGGGACATTCATCCACATTCACACGCCAGTGGAGCCACACTGGAGGCAAGTAGGGTTAAGTGTCTTGCCCAAGGACACGACGACATTTTGGCTGGCAGGAGCGAGAATCGAACCGCCTATAGTATTTTATAGCATTGTATAGTATATACAATACTATACGATGAACCGCTTCTCCCAGGCCTGCAAGGACTTCGGGCTAACCATCAGCCTGAAAAAGACCAACGTCCTTGCACAAGACACCGTGACACAACCTTCCATCACCATAGACGACTACCAACTCGGCATTGTTCAGCAGTTCACATACTTGGGTTCTACTGTCACTGACAATCTCTCCCTTGACGCTGAGCTCGACAAGAGGATCGGGAAGGCAGCCTCCACAATTGCTTGTCTAACAACTCGAGTGTGGACAAATCCCAGGCTGACTGCTGCAACAAAGATGGCGGTGTACAATGCATGCGTCATCAGCACGCTGCTGTACTGTAGCGAGACATGGACCACCTATGCCAGGCAGGAGAGACGACTCAACACGTTCCATCTGAGAAACCTACGTCGTATCCTGGGCATTTCATGGCAAGAAAAGGTGACTAACACTGAAGTTCTCTCCCTTGCTGGTCTTCCCAGCATGTACACACTGCTGAAACAGCGTAGACTTCGCTGGCTGGGCCACGTCTATCGTATGAAGGATGGGAGAACCCCCAAAGACATCCTGTACGGTGAGCTGAAGTTAGGGAAGAGGAGTGCCGGACGTCCAAAGCTGCGCTACAAAGACGTTATTAAAAGAGACATGAAGGCTGTTGGCATCGATGCCGATTCCTGGGAAAACATTGCAGCCAACCGCTCGGCATGGAGAAGTACCCTGACTCGACATCTGAAAGCAGGGGAAAAGAAGATGATGGACGCCGCAGCAGAAAAGCGAGCGAGTAGAAAGAACCGCCAGGAGCGCCAGCACTCTACCACACCAGACACTCTTCACCGCTGCGACCTCTGCGAGAGAGATTGCCTCTCTCGCATTGGTCTCTACAGCCACAGACGACACTGCTCCAGCCGGGTAGCCAATCAGGATTAGGACACTACACCCATGGTCATCCCTGACCGACGGAGGCCTATGAATAGTATATAGTTATTGTAGATAGGTGTGTATTACTTATATTCATAAGTATGTTCATAGGAATGTGTGTGTTTGCAAATGTTTAGGTATATGGATGCCATGACAGATAAATGTATCCCTTTGGATATGAATAAAGTTCAATTCAATTCAATTCAGATAGAGCTGAGGGACGAGTGGTGATGAAGTCCTCAGTCAGTCTTATGAGTTGAATTACCAAAGCATGCCACACATCTGATCCAGCCCTTTAGTCAAATTTTAAAGCCTTTTGAGGCCCACAAGTCAAAAGGTTTGCCCACCCCTGCTTTAGGATGCTCCCTGTGGGGACTCTCCTGCAACACCTTTTTTTCATAAGTTTAGCTGATAATGCTTACAAATGTGTTACCCAAAAACTTTAGCGGCTGAAACTAACCAAAAAGGACAAAAGCGACCCTGAAACACAAACAGAACTCAACAGTCCACAAACTAAACTTCCAGCTTTTGATTTCAACAAAATTCCAACCTACTTTTAATATTTAGGTTCTTCTGACAGAATGTTAAGATTTTGGTCCAGATACACTGACAGTTTTTGACTCCACCATGGTTATGGAAGATAACCATTTCATCTGTAATATTCACAATCATCATTACACTCTCAATCATGACATCCTACTGGACAAACTGGAAGAGTACGGGATCAGAGGAGTAGCGCTAAGTTGGGTCAAAAGCTAATTAACAGGAAGAAAACAATTTGTCAAGATTAATGAATTTACATCAGAGGCCAAAGAGATAAGTTGTGGTGTCCCTCAAGGATCAATTCTGGGCCCGCTGCTGTTCAATATTTACATCAATGATATATTCAGTGTTTCAAAACTTTTAAAACTAATTCTATTTGCTGATGACACAAATATATTCTATTCTAGAGACAATCAAAGGTGTTGAACTTATCAATGTGTTGAACACAGAGTTAATCCAAATAAAATCATGGATGGATTACAACAAACTGTCTTTGAATCAAGAGAAATCCAAAGTGATGTTTTTTGGTAATTACAAAGCCAATACAGAGCTCTCAATTAAAGTTAACAATCACTTAATCGAAAGTGTTACAGAAATTAAATTCTTAAAGATTGTTATTGATAACAAACTGAGTTGGAAGCCACACAGACACATAAAAACTAAAGTTTCAAAAAGTATTTCAATTATAAATAAATCAAAATATATATTAGAATACAACTGTAGATATTTATTGTACTGCTCCTTAGTATTACCATATTTCATCTACTGTATAGAAATTTGGAGTAATAATTACAAGAGTTTACTGCATCCTCTCTTTCTGCTTCAGAAACGATCCATCAGAATTATACATAAAGCCGGTTATCTTGATCACACTAACAACTTATTTTATCAATCCAGAATTTTAAAACTGTATGACCTTGTTGATTTATACACTGCGCAATATCTATACAGAGCTAGTAGGAAAACATTACCATCCAATATCCAACAACAGTTCTCAGAACAAACTGAGAGGATGGAGGAACTTCAAGGTCAGATTGATAAGAACCACAAAGAAAAGTTTCTGTGTTTCTGTGTGTGGAACTAAACTCTGGAACAAGTTAAGTCATGAACTCAAACTATGTTCAAGTATTCATCAATTCAAGAAAATGTATGAAGAAACCCTAATTTCACAATATGAAGATAAGACGAGTTAAAGATCAACTTGTGTTTGAATAATTCCAAATGTTTGAACTTGAATGTGATGAAATAATCAAAGGTTTTTTTTTTAAATGCAATCAATAAGTTTTATGTTATGTAATATGCAGTAATGATTACTGATAAGTTTACAATCACTATGGTATTAATTTTCTTTACTTGATCCAAAATATGTAGCAATGATTACAGGATTTATGTAATTATGTGTTTAATGATAATCAATAATTATTACATATTGTGTCAATCATTAATGTTTAATGAAGATAAATAAGAATTCTTTCAGGGAATGATCAATAAGCTCTAATGTTACTTGAAAACTTGATTCAATGTGTAATTATTATTTCTCTGCATCAATATGACATTGTATTTTGATGATAATCAATGGATATTACATATCTGTTACATGATGTATGATTGATGTTACTGTTTACTGAAATATTGTTTTACGAGATTAATCAATAATCAACAAGCACTTTACTCTGATATTGGGAATATAATAAAAATATAAATAAATAAACAACAACAACTGGATGACATAATTATGCAAAACAGTTAAATGAAGTAATCAAGTAGGGGTGGGATTATATAAGTTCTTTTCTTCCCACTTCTTTTCAAGCAATCAATCAAACTCTACTGACTTTAGTTAATAATCACAAAGAATGAATGAACCAAATGTTGCATAAGTGTATTTTATTTAGTTTGTTTTCTATTTTCTAATCAATGCATCTTATTGATTCTGTAATGAGTTTGAAATAATTGTATGTTTTGTTCTGTATTTTTCAATCTATGCTTGAAATCAATCAATCAATCAATCAATCAATCAATCCATACTCCCTCAGGTGATAACGTTTCTTTACTGCAGCATTTCTATAAAACCCCACATCCTGGAGAAGTTTAATTATTATGTGTGTGAGACACAATTTCTGCAACAATACCCATTTCAATTAAGATGATTTGATCCTGCCAACGACAGTCATTCAAAACTTATGAACCACATTTGCTGGAAGGCAGTCTTGCAATGTTTCTCTTACAAATCTGCAGCCAATGGGAAGAGTGATGGAAGGAGAATTAAAAAACTTGTTCACATTACCTGTGATTCCCATCTTTGAACAAAGTCTTACTTTCATTGCCAAGAAGCATGTTTGACCCCAAACTGCTTTTGTTGTTATTGGAAGTGGCACACGCCGGAAGAAACCTGGTCAGGATGTCAACACATTTCAGCTAGTCACGTGGTTTCCTTTTTCCACCAATGACATGCTTGGTTTCCATGTGGATTGAGGCAAAGGTCAGTCCAAAGTTGAATCCAATGAAAAGAAAAATTGTTCAAAGCTTTGCTGGGATTTCCATAAGCTCAAATGTTTAGAAGGATCTGGTGTGTGACTTGCTGACAAAGGTTTGACCTTGATGGCAAAACTAGTTTCATTTGACACAAAGTAATACAACAAAAAGCTAAAGCTAGAGAATTCCAGAGACCACCTAACTGCAGGTTTTAAGACTGTTAATTCAACAAATGTGTCTCTTTTTTAGCCGTTGGTCAAGGCTGGGATGAGTTCAAGGTACAGTAAATGAGTAGTCTGATAGGATCGCTGTTTTCTACTGCACTTCATGTAAAGAAATTGGCTTGCAATCGGCTAAGAGTCATCTAAATGGGTGCTTTGAGCTCCCTCTGTCATTTATAGGCAGGATAAGCTTAATAAAGGTGAACATCCTTCCCAGGTTACTCTGTCCCATGCAAATGTTACCATTTAAGATTAACAAAAGCACGTTCACTGAGATTGAAAGATTCTTGTCCAAATGTATATGGCACAGAAAGAAACGTAGGATTAAAATAAGGGTTTTACAACTTACAGTTGATAGGGAAGGTCAGGCGTTGCCTAACTTTCAGTATTACTATTGGGCCTGTCATTACGCGTTATATCAGGATGGTTATATTCATTTCTACACCAATCTGAATCGCATGTAGACAGTTGATCTTGTGAGCCTCTCTCTTTACCGAGTTTATTATCCTTAGATCCAACTACACTTCCTGTGGGGATAAAGAACAACAGTATTCGTCTTACTACACAGGCTTAGATTTTGGGATATTTAACATATGTCATGGTAAGGGTTTAAAACTTGTTTGTAACTTTTTTGAAAAAGGTGATTTTTTGTCTTTTAGACAAATTCAAGATAAATCCAGAATAGAACACAAGAGATTTTTTTGATGAGGGCGACGGTGGCTCAGGTGGTAGAGCAAGTCGGCCAATGATCGAAGGATAGGCGGTTCCATCCTCGCTCCCGCCAACCAACCGTTGTTGTGTCCTTGGGCAAGACACTTAACCCTACTTGCCTCCAGTGTGGCTCCACTGGTGTGTGAATGTGTGTGAATGTCCCGGTGATGGTCAGAGGGGCCGTAGGCGCGAACTGGCAGCCACGCCTCTGTCAGTCTGCCCCAGGGCAGCTGAGGCTACAATAGTAGCTTACCATCACCAAGTATGAATGAATAATGGATATTCATTATAAGCGCTTTGAGCATCTGGAAAAGTGCAGATAAATCAAATCCATTATTATTATTATTTCTTTTTTAGGTTTCATTCAGGTGAAACACTTTGTTCAGACCTTTCTTTCTTTACCAAGTGACCAAACAATTTTAAACCCAGTGGAAATTTTTCTTCTCAAATTTTATGAAAATGCCACCTTCAAGAAGAAATTCCTTTCTCTTTGTTATGCACAATTAATGGCATCAAATCCTGTCACAAATGAGAAATCCAAATGTCATTGGAAGTCAGACTTAGGGATTGAACTTGATGTTGAAACTTGGTCAAATATTTTTGTGTCTGCAAAAAAAAAACATTTACATGTGACAAACCCAGACAAACCAATATCGAATTTTACACAGGACTCAATGTACTCCACAAGTTCTGCATAAGGTTCAGCCACAAAGCTCACCTCTCTGTGTAAAGTGTAAAAACACTGTTGCAACTTATTATCACTGTGTTTGGCAATGTCAGTTTGTCTCCAGATTTTGGCTAAATATTGCCACAGAGCTCCGCTCAAGTTTTAATAAATCTTTTGCCCTGGACCCTGTTTTGTTTCTTTTAGGCCAGTCTGAGAGGCGGCTGCCTGTGTTACCTGAAAAGATGACATTGTTCGTCAAACTTTTACATCTAGCCAGGAGATGTCTATTATTTCAATGGATACAAGTGCAACCTCCATCCGTTACACAATGGTACAGGGAGACTTTTAAAGTTTTTCCGATGGAGCGCCTCAGTGCCCTATTAAAGGGTAACTGACATTTTTTACAAGACTTGGCAGCCTTATCTGGATCGTCTTCCTCAAGAAACAGCTGATATACTTTGTAAAGGAGGTTCAAATTTTGTATTTCACAGTAATCAGTGACTTCGAGAAAACATCTAGCGTAGAATCTGTGTGCACCTTGAACTAGGTAAATATCTGCTGTGCTGGTTTATGTTGTGTTTTTTTTTTTTTTTGTTTGTTTGTTTGAAAAGACAATAAATTATAATTATTATCAGGACAAAAATGCTGACAATGAAATTTCCACTTTCCAATAATTCTCATCAGTGGTAGTGATCACTCTAGTAGTTATAGTGCAAAGTATTTCTGTTTGAGAACTTTGGATTTTTATTTCAGTTCATTTTTTTTTCAACTAATTAGGTAATCAATTAACAAAAATGAATCTTACTGCTGAGAAATGTTATAATTAGTATCCAGGAATAGGCCAACTATAAAATATAAGAATCAAACAAAAGATTGATGCTAATAATACTTTCTAAAAAAAAGCATTAGTGTAAAGAGTGCTCTTTTAGCACAAGAGACTCTGACTAGGGCTGTAACGAGTATCCGGGTGCTCGGGTATTCGCGATCTGCTCCCGAAAATTCGAGTACGAATATTCTCTACGGCCAAGATCAATAAGATAATTGTAGTAAATATTATCTGGGAACAATGTATTTTTCCTCTGGAATTCAGATCAATGTAGGATTTTAAGTTTATGAACTAAAACAAAGCCGAAAGAGCCGCCGGAAGTAAACACACCGGAAGTAAACACACATCTTCGTTTCCAGTTTTCAAAGTAAAACAAGCAAGAGTTTTTTTCCGTTCAAAAACTGATACTGAAGTTCTGTTCACTGACATAACTTTTGAAACATGAATTAGCTTTAACATCGGAGCTTTAGCCCCAGTGTTTACATTCTTTTGGTTATGGTAACTCTTCAACAGTAGATGCAATTAAGATGCATCTTATTCTGAAGAAACGCAGCCTCACGCTGCTGAAAGGCGGATGTAATCAATCTGAATCATGATCAGAATTCTGTTGCGAAAAAAAAATTTACACAGGCTCTGCACCATAAAATATTGAAGAACTTTAGAGCTTTGAGGACAGAAAACTGTGGAGAACATTTTCAAGTTTGTTGTTAAATGATACAAAACAGCAGTGATTATTATCCTTTTTATGTTACTGCTAAATTTAACCAGAAGGTTGCCCAAAAAAAAGTTTAAAATGACAAACAAATATTCTTTCTATCTGAATATTTGTGGGTTTTTTCTTTCTTTTTTTTATCAGTTTGGTTGATTCTGATCTACTGTTATAAATAAAGGTATTAATGTTGGTGATTAATACAAATAATTTCAATTCTCCTCCATCTAGTAAATATACACATAGCAATAAACATAATATTAAAAAGTAAGAATCGTGGTTCAACTCGTGAATCGTTGAGCTTGATTTGTGAATCGTATCGGATCGCCACCTAAGCACCGATCCACAGTCCTAACTCTGACATATCAACAAGAGTCACCAAAGCAACAGTTCAAAGTCCAGACAAGCTGTAATCGAAAATAGAAGACAGATATGATAAAGCTAACACTCAAATATGTCATTCATGAAAGGAGAATGAGGGGAAGTAATTTTTAAAGGGTTTAGTTAGCCACTGAGTGTACAGGCTCCCCCACTTAACACTTAAACACAAAATCATGAAACACGAACACAGTCAGCTGTCTTTCCAGACAAAATAGTCCCAATCTACAAGAGCGGTGATAAACATCAGTTTCATAACTACAGGCCTTTATTACTGCTCTCTCAATTTTCAAAAATTATTGAAAAATGGTTTGCTTTAAAATTAAAGAGTTTTCTAGAAAAACATAAATTAATTAGTGAAAGACAATACGGATTTGGACTGAATAGATCTCCAACACTTGCATTACTGGACAGAATTACAGCTGCAATAGATAATAGACAACACACAATAGGGGTGTTTGTTAATTTACAGAAAGCATTTGATAGAATCAATCACAATTTCATTGATTCATATCAATCATATTTCAGTTCAAGGCATTAGATCGTGGGACTCCTTAGACAGAAGATTTAAACAATGTATAACAGCTACAAAATTTGAAAAAAATGTTTAAGGACAAAACATGAAATAGATATATTACAATGATAGATGTTAATTAAAAGAAATGGAAGTGGGGCTCCATCGGGTTAGGGACGGGGTGCGATTATCAATAAGAATTAATTGAATGACTTTGTTTTCTTTCGTGTCTGTCATTGTTAATTTGTTATTGATTGATAGGAGCAGACATTGTTATAAGATGAATCTCTTTAATGACTGAATGAATGAATTAATCAATGTATGAGTGAATAGCTTTATTAATCCCGAAGGAAATTTAAAAACAGCCAGCTGCTTGCAATCTCCACAGACATAAAAACAATAAAAAAATAAATAAAACCTTAAAAACACTTAAGATCTATCAGTAAAAAAGTGAAATATTAATTTAAATATAATAAATCAATCAAATATTCATATTCATTCATACTTCTTCTGTCTGACTCCAATTGTTCACGCTTTTCTTCTTCTTGTCATTTTTAGAATGTTGTTTGAGTTGGCATGAGCAATAAACAATAAACAATCTTATACCTCAACTTTTCAAACTTTAACACGATCAACTTAATTCCAGCACATTCTGAAGATTATCTGCTGGAATTACGTTCCAAATCTCAACCCCAGAAAAAAATCTTTGGAGGGAGTTGAAAGTCTGCGTTGCCCAGCAACAGCCCCAAAACATCACTGCTTTAGAGGAGATCTGCATGGAGGAGTGGGCCAAATTGCAGTTTGTGAAAACCTTGTGAAGACTTACAGAAAACAATTGGCTGATGTCATTGCCAACAAACTTATTTTCTACCTAAATTTGCAAATTTAAATGAGATCATGTGATTTCCTGGATTCTTTCACTCCGTTCTGTTTCTCATTGTTGTAATATATGTATGATTAGTTACAGGCCTCTTTCATCTTTTTAAGTAGAACTTTCACAAGTTGTGGCGGACTAAATACTTTTCAGCCCCACTGTATGTCTGGAGGCCAGACAATTTTAATATTTCAATGTAGGTTTTAAACTGGCTGCATATCCACTCTTTTAAACAGGCTAGCATGTATCCCAATAAATAACATTTCCATTGTAAAAACAAAACAACCTTATTTTTTACTTAACTTTCGATAAACATTTTTTTGGTCTATCCATGCATCCTCTAAATCTGCTTGAATTCATCTATGTCCAAGGGGATGCTGGAGCTTATCCCAGCCACTATTGGGCAAAGGTGAGGGTTACAATGGATAATTTTATCAAGGGTCTGTACTAACATAATTTATTATATTTTTAGAAGTACTTTGGGGATTTTTTTTCACTAAAAGGCTTTTAGGTATTATACATTCCTAATTCCGTTGAGACTTAAGATCAAAATGTATAATTCTTATCAAAAGAAGTAAATAAAACTAAATTTCATAATTAGAAGTACTCACCCCCCCTCACTCTCAGTGTCCTCTGAGCTCCAGTCCTCAGGTATGATGCTGCGTGAAGGTCTTTTCCTCTGTATTACTCTTGTTCTCTGTGAAGAGCAGGCTCGACAGAACCGAATTTCCTCCCTGACTTGTGCCTGCAACTCTGGCAATACATTCTTCAGTTCTTTCATCTCCTCTTTTAACTCATAAATACACTGGAACAGAGCTTCAAGATGCCCCAACACCTCCATCTGATCTCTGGGCAGATTGGGACTACACGATGACATGAAGTTTTGATCCCATTTAGCTTTTCTTTGAGTGGTGGTTTGGAGGGAGGACTGTTTTTTATGTGACTTTGACTTAGAATCTTCAGATAAAACCTTAAAACCTTTATACTTATAACAGAACATCGCCATGCTGATGCCAGCAATCCCAGCTACTGCTCCCAGAACCAACACCTTGGAGTCTGACTGAGCCATCCTGTGGACCTGCAGAGAGATAATAGAAGAGGCAATTACTGCATTTTACTGAGCTTTTAGAAAAGCAGAAAATGCATAAACAGAAAAGTACACTAATTACTAACACGAATCCAGAGGTTTGAATACTTGGGTTTGTGCATTTTAGAGTTTGTCACTAGGGCTGTGGATCGTTGCTCAGGTGGCGATCCGATTCGATTCACGAATCAAGCTCAACGATTCACAAATCGAACCACAATTCTTACTTTATAATCTGTTTATTGCTATTTGTATTACTGGATGGATGAAAATTGATTTTACTTATATTTAATCATTATTTATACCTTTATTTAAAACGGGAGATCAGAATCAACAAAACTGATTTAAAAACACAAAGATTCAGATAGAAAGAAATGCTGTTTGTCATTTTAAACTTTTCTTTTTCTTTTGACAATCTTTTGTTTAAGTTCACAGTAGGGGTGGGCGATATGACGATATAAAACCGCGATATGATCTCCAAAGCTGACGATCTGTCATTTTTGAGAGATTGTTTTATCGCGATCTTCTATGAAAGTTCCAAGAGCGAGACGGCAAAAGCTTGTTGACTGCCTGTGACTTTAAATCCGAGCTCTTCCTCCTCCTCCCACGTGTTTTTAAGTAAGTCACGTGACATACGGCGTGACAGACGTGCGGCGCCGGCGTCAGTAAGCGTTGAGTCCTCTAGAGTAAATAAATAGCGGAGGTCCGAAAAAAATACGAAAAGAAGCACAAAAGGCAACGGTGTTTTGCAATCGACTTCAAAAACCTCAAATAATCCGATGGAGAGGAATCATCACATGACAGCAATCACATTTTAGTAGAGATGAATTAGGCTGAACTGTGTGCTAAAGTGGGTGCTAGCAACTCACAGATCGCATGTTAGCTTGGTTCTTCGACGTATGTTTTTTATTAATGTTTCATGTTTTAAAACATGGCGGATGTTAATCGCTCCTATTTACGTTCAACCTGCACAAAAACGGATGGAAATTCATGCTGGAAACACGTAAAATATGCGGTCAAAATGAACATTGCTGCATTGTTTTGCTAGCTCGTAGCTAGCTACTTTGAGAGAATAAATCTTATTGTCAGTCGCACTTTCTTTGTTTTGTCTTCGTAAGAAGTTTAAGTGAGTTCGCACATAATTTTGTAATCCGTGCCGTAACGATTGATCTTTTTTCTTGGTCAACAGACCGGAGAAAGCTTGGCCGGAAGATACAGCGCTAATGCTAATGCTAACGCTAGCTTTCTGCTCAGTGACATAAACACCGCAGAGAGAAGATGTTAGGGAAGGAGCTGAGACCGTAAACTTTAACCTGAAACAGCGTTTACTGCTATCATCACTGTGTTTTGAATCTGAACAGTTTGGTAGATGTATTTGATGTTATGATCAAAGTTATTATTATTATTGTTATTTGTATCAGTTAAAGATGCTAGCTGGAGCCTTTTTCTCAAAGTACAATGAAATCGTCTATTTGAAGGTAAATCCTGAAGCAATTGAGATTTATTTACCGTATATGTAATACAAAAATAATTAAAGTTTTAGTTTCATTTGAACATGTGGTAAATGATGTTTTTATTATTATTATTATTTACCACTTTGAGATGTTTTTAACATGGAAAGGACTTCCCTAAACTGTATCAGTAATTCATGCTATTAAACTTCTTCAATCTCCCTCATTTCTGGTCTTGAGTGAAAAGCATTTACAATCTGTTTTATGTATTTTAGCACAGAGGCAAAATAAAAAATCATGAGTATTAAGAAGCTGTTCATTTGACATCAATGCCTTTTCTGTAGCAGTAGAATGCACAATTCTTGCTCTATTTACAGCTTGATCTTAAGATAATATATTTAAATATACCAAAAGATCATTATTTTCCTAAGCTTTAATTAGCCATATTTTTAAAAAATCAGTTGAGAAATGAAGGAGCTTGTCCGATTTTTGCGATTGATGTCTGCCTGTCCTCCATTGAAACAGCTGTGTTCTGCTGCCATGAATCAATTCATGATGATGGCGCCTGAGCGCGCATGTCTCTGTCTATAGGCATGTAGGCAAGGGCCAATCCAGAAATATATATCAATGCTTATAATGCATTTGAATTTAAATTTTGAAAAAATCTAAATATTTGTTCAAAATGTGTTTACTTCTTTCAATTAAAATCATAATTCAATTTTTGTCAATGTGAATTTATTTAAAAAAAAAATCGTGATAAAATCGAAATCGTGAAATAAAATTGAAAAAATCGTGATTTTCTTTTTTTGCCATATCGCCCAGCCCTAGTTCACAGTAACATAAAAAGGATAAAAATCACTTCTGTTTTGGATCATTTAAAAGCAAAACTTGAAAATGATCTCCATAATTTTTTATCCACAAAGTTCTTCAACATTTTACGTTCTAAGCTTTACATATCGGTACAGAGCCCGTATGAAAAAAGCATTTTTCCCTGCAGCAGGATCAGCTAATTCACATTGATTACATCCTACTTTCAGCAGCGAGAAGCTGCGTTTTTTCAGAATAAGATGGAGTTTCGTTAATTGCGTCAACAGTTGAAGAGTTACCAGAACCAAAAGAACGTAAAGGCTGGAGCTAAAGCTCCGGCGTTAAAGCAGAGTATTTTTTTTCAGAATTTATCTGCAGTCTCAGCTTCTGAACGAAAAAAAGCTCTCGCTAGTTTTTACTTTGAAAACCGGAAGTTTACTGTCACAAAGATGTTTACTTCCGGTGGTGGTGCTGCTGCTTTTTTTAGCTTTGTTTTAGTTCGTAAACTTAAAAAACGACATTTATCTGCATTTCAGAGCAAAAATACATCGTCCCCAGATCATACTTTGATCATATTTTACTACAAGTTACTATATTTATAAAGATTGCGAATCAGCGATCTTGGACGTTGCGGATATTCGTACTCGAAATTTCGGGAGCAGATCGCGAGTATTCGAGCACCCGGATACTCGTTACAGCCCTATTTGTCACTATTTGATTCCTGTTCATTCAGTCACTGGTTGTCTTGAAATTGTGCAACAAAAATAAACTGTGACAGAAGAGAGTTTTAACCCATATAGATCCAGACCCATTTTTCCTTACAAATAAAATGATGTAGAATACTCCACAGACCAAGTGGATCACATAACCAATTTCTGGTACACTGTCACCATTAGTTCGACACCCCTAGTCCAAATGAAGGCTGACTGGCACCAACAACCCAAACCATTTTCTCTTGAGCCAAAGATCTGATTTATTACAGGGCTAAAGGCAGCAGATTTTAATTATAAATTGAACAAATAAAAATAGTCTTCCTTTAAGCAGTCTAAATAGTAACAAGCCAAAAAAGAAGGCAATATTTAGTTATCTGTTAGGAGTAAACTGGTCATGACTTTAGTTATGTCTAATTATTTAAAAAAAGGCAACCTAACAATGTTAATTACTGAACGGACTCTAAAACGTGCAGGATATTACAGGTCTTTTTTGTTCATTTAACACATTAATTTCCTCTGTGACTGACAGATAACCTAAAATGTATTTCAGATTTGAAGCCTAAAGATCTTTCTACCTTTTAGGGCACAATGACAGTAAACATCTAAATCTGTTGAAACAAACAAACAAAAGATGCAAACAGAGGTAGGTTAAAGGGGATTACGGATCTTTTCATAATTCACTCTAAAATCCCTATATTGATTAATTACATATATACATGAGAATCACATTTATTGGCCTGCATTTCTTTCAGACTAGGGATGTTGGATTTAATGTAATCATTGTGGAACCAGAAAAAAAAAGAAAAGAAAAAGAAAAGTTAATTGTTGAGTAAATTCTGTTGGGATATTTAGCCAAACATAATAAAAGTACATTTTATTACTATTTATTACAGTTGTTCTTACAACTGTGCATTCACATGTTATGATTTAGATTGGTTTGTGATGGTTTCTTCATTAAATATGAATCTAAAAGAAACTGGGGCAATAACTGTTATTTACTCACCCTTCTTCATTTTAATCTAACCTGATCGTTTAGCTCTGCAGCTTCCCAACATGAATGGATCAAGACGTAATGACCGGGAGGCGCGTGTTAGCCAGCAAACAGACAGAAGCTCCGACAGCGTCAACTAACAAAGGACATTTTACACAAGAAAAAGATCGCAGAATCTCGTCTCCCTCCGTAGAGAATCTTCGACATAAGCCGGATCAACGAGTTCATTGAGAGGCAATGTCAAGTCAAATGTAGCGCTGAGAAAGTCACAAACAGTCCTCAGTCCTCATTTAACCTGAACAAAAAGATGTTTTATAATCATCTAGTTCACAAAATATAACTTTGTTCATATTAAAAGCATCTTACTGAGAAAGCAGCCAAACAGACAGGTTCTTCCTCTGTTGTTTACTTGTCAGCCTTACGGTGTGACAGTGAAATCATTCCGTGTAGAATCCAGCAAATAAAAAACCGTTCCGCCTGCTACTTTCGATCGCTCGTGCGACAGTTCGTGGATCACGACAACATGACTAATAAACACCCCACCACAAATGCCTTTAATTAGATTTTAGACTTAGACTGTAGTATTGCTAATGACAAAAAATAAAAAAATGAAGAAATATTATAAGAATACAGTGCTAAGTTGAGGAAGGAAGGTTATTGTCTCTGGAACCCAACTAGTGCTGTCATGCCATTCATTTTTGTGCTAATTAATTGTGACCTGTAATTAATCAATCTATTTTAATCACAACATTTTTTAACCTGATAAATTATGTGATAAAGCGTAATTTTGAGATATTTTCATTAAAAATGTGACATTGTGTTGCAGTAAAAGATCAAAATATGACTTTAAAAAAATCGTCTTTCTGAAGCAGGGCCGGTGTAGTACCTGCAAGATCGGCTCTGGGGCTTGCGACTTGATGAAGTGTAAGACTGCAATTGGTCCGGGCCATTAGACCACCATCAAGTCACATGGGGTATGACACACATGCGCTGCACAGAGTCTTCCCGAGTAGAAAACCAAGGTGGTCCGAACAAGTACGCAAATAATCACAAAAGGCGCGCAATATTTGCAATCAACCGCAAAAGCCATGGCAACAAAATAATCCGATCCTGGGGAATTATCACAATATAGTGATTGTATTTTGATAGAGAGAAATTAGGCTGGGAAGCCTGAAGTTTGTGCTACAGTGACGAGTAGCATGCTAGTTTTTTGTTGGTCACACATAAACAAAAAAGAAAGTGGTTATTTGCACCTAATATTTTCAAAATACATCCTGGTAGTGTTGAACTGGTCGCATGGGCCGGAGGAAGTCCAGCTAGAATATGCAGCGCTCACTTTCTGCTCAGATATATAAACACTGAGGAGAACAGCCATTAGTGAACAGCCATTGTCAATGCCAAAATCATAGCCGGAGCAGAACCTGACACTTTTTTTCTTTCTTGTTTGTTTTTCTTTTTTTTTTTGTTTGTTTTGTTTTTTCAATGTTTTTTTTTTTATTTATGTATGTGTGGCAGTTTTTTTCTGAAAGACAACTAATGTAATAAGCAATCATTTAGTTTTTACATTTCCGAGTATTTCTCCTTTTAAATCTCTCTCAACCAAACAGTCTTGGACAGACTCTGTTTTTCATCAATAATCTTCTTTCTGATGCACATGCACTAAACCCTCATCTGGTCCGGCGGAGGAAGTTGGCTCCATGAAGATCTGAGCTGACATCCGGATCAAAAGTCTGTCTGCTTATCCATCTCTTTTTGGTCTTTTTTTGGAACATCATTTTTATTTATTTATTTATAACTAACTTTAATTCACTTTATTTGCTTTAAACTTTATATTTAGTTTAGTTTTTTTGTGTTTTAAAATATATATTTTATGTATTTTGTTGCTTTTTATTTACTTATTGTAATTTTCTGTTTAGCGATTTATTCTTTTGAGTTTCTTGTCTTTTAATTATTTAGTATGTCTATTTTTGTCACTTTTATTTAGGTAATAAAGTTTAGTTTATAAATATTAAATCAATTAAAGTATTAAAACAGTCAACGTGCTGACTTTGAAGCAGACATGAAGAAAAATCTTTTACATCAATGTACCAAACTAACAAGACATTAATGCAGAAACACTTGATTCCTGGTCAAAAGTTGTAAAAGATCCATAGAGGAAGAAATCTTTTGTGGTAAAATAATTTATTTTAGTCAGAAGGAAATGGGTCTAAATCCAGCATCTGTAATCCTGTTGAGCAGTTTTGGAATTTCGCTGAATCGTTTCGTTTTATTTTTACTAAATTACTCAATACACACTATAAATATTAATTAAAAACATCAGGATAATTCTTTAAATGTCATTATAATGTATTTTCTTTATCACTGATATAAAAATGAACAAGATTTCAAATCATCTGTTATATGTGTTATTGTTGCCTTTAAAAGTCAACTTTAATTACAATTGTATGTATTTCAGTGGACATTAAATCAACCCAGCTGCTGTTTTTCATTTGTTGTCCACGGACAGATGTTAAAAATTATTATGAAAAACATAATAGTAAATTTCACACTAGGGAGGAGAGGCATATTAAAATCCATCTGAATGTTAAGAACAACCCCGACTTCCTGTTCTCGCTCAGTCTCGCTGTCCGCCCTTATCTCAGGCGCCTTTCTCTGTCAGGGATTGTGGTGGAGGACCCAAATGCAGGAGACCAGACTTGGTGACAGAAACATAAAAGTTTACTAAATGAACTTAAACATGACAAAAACCCAGGAGCACAAACCAGTGAGGCAACAGAACATAGAAGAGCAGATGACCTGAAAACCAGACACTTAAATACACTGAGGTTGATTAACTAAATGAAGACAGCTGTGGATGATTAACCTGAATGTGGTGAGACTGACAGGGAAAACAGAACATGACAAAACCAAAGCACTGAATCATGACATTCTCCGCCCTCGCCTGCAGCCGCCTGGTCTCACCGAAGATCCAGGCAAGGCTGAACTGATCTGAAACACACCTAATGGCCCGGTACTGTTAGCTTCGCTGCTTAGGCTGTCCATTTGATGGTGTTTTGATGCAGGATACTGCATCCTTCTTTATAAATAACTTCTTACCGACCAGTTTTTCTCCAAATGATGTAATAATTATTGACGTTGCTGTGACCAATAAATCCAATCCATGTTTTCATCAGATTCCTTGGTAAAATAATGAAAGCTAACATCAGTATGGTCTTTCACTGAATTACAATCTTTAAAGCACAGAAGTGGGACGTTGGATTACCTTCTCCAGCCTCTCTATACTATATCTATGTCAGCTATCATGACGTAAGCAAAGCTCAGGAATTCAAAAGGAGTTTTTCTGAGACTGTTTGAGTGATGGAGATTTAAAATGAGAAATACTCAGAAATGCAAAATTGAAATGATTTCTTATTATATTTTTTCTCTTTCAGAAGAAAAATGCCACACATGCATGTTAGAAACTCAAAAATGTGATTTTCATTGGAGGGGGACTTTAAAGAACTTAGCACAATCCTAATAACTCCCTTAACCATTATTCTGAATCAATCTATCTCTTAATCAATATATCCAAGAACATGTAAGTCTTCAGCTGTGATTCCAAAAATGCACACTCCATGTTCCCTTCAAATTACTGATCTATCAGTATCATCCCCAGACAGCTTTTTCCCTTCATCCAATGCAGTTTGGTTTTAGAGCTCAGCACGACAGAGCCAGCTAACTGCTTTTCACAGAAAACATAAAGCATCTATCAGATAAGCGTGGTGTAGTTGGGGCTGTTTCTCAACCTGTAAATAGCTTTTGACTCGATAAATCATAAAAAAAGACAACTGACCAAACAAAAAAAATTCAATTTCTCCTCAAAAACTATAAAATAGATCGAATCCTATATCAAATAGATTGCAGAAAGTTAGGATAAATCATCATCATTCCCCTCCTATCTCTATCTGTACAGGTGCTCCGCAAGGTTCCATTCTAGGGTATCTACTTTTCTCTCTATATTAATGACCTCCCCTCTGTTTGTTCTGACATCTTCGATCAGATGTATGCTGATGATACCGTTGCTTATGCACAGGGCAATAACACATCTGAGGTCAAGTTTAAGTCTAAATGTGAACAAAACTGTTGCAATGCTCTTTTCTAAAACAAAGCGTAAATATGTTCTGGCTGATGTTTCTGTGGCACGAAAGACAACAGATTGATATTGATACAACAATCAGTTTAAGTCCCAAATTCAAAAAGTATGTAACTGTGTTAAGTTTAACTTGTCAAATTTTAGATTCATTAGGGCAAATATGTCACTACAAGTTGCCACAATGTTTATGCATGCAAAGATTTTATCACACATGACGTACTATCTCTACATGGTTGCAAGCAAACAAATCTGCATTAAAACCTCTAGAGCAGGGGTCTCAAACTCAATTCAGCCGGGGGCCGCTGGAGGCAGAGTCTGGGTGAGCCCGGGCCGCATCAGGATTTCCACAAGAAAATCGCTGATAAAACATTCCAATGTTCTCAAATATCTTTATTTTTAACACAAAATAGTGAATGAATTAATTATTTTTTAAAAAATGAATTAGAAAACAATCATTAATAATTAAATATACAATGATCATACAGCAGACACAGACGACTGCAGAATCACATATTGAACTGACTGATGCAGCAGTGTTCTCAAATGTCCCTCCAGTTATCAGAGAACTCAACACATACACTCTGTTTAAAAACACTTAAAAACTGGTTTATAACACAACTAACATGTTTACATTGAATTGTTTTAATTTCCTGCCCCACCCTGAACATTCTATGCCACCTTTATGTCTTTTATGTTTGTTTTAATATTTAATGTAGCCACAAGGGGGCCCAAGCCAGGGTCTCATTGTGCTGGTTCCAAGCCTGGATAAATCCAGAGGGTTGTGTCAGGAAGGGCATCCGACGTAAAATCTTTGCCAAATCAAATATGTGAATCAGACTTTTAACTGATTTGCTGTGGGGACCCCTGAAGGGAAAAACCGAAAGGAAAAGAAGAAGATATTCGTATTAATATTTCTCACTGTGTGCATTTTATTATCATTTATATGTATTTTAACTGATTTTCTAACATGTATTTTTAATGTACGTTTATGTTTTTTACTTGTAAATTTAGTTGATGTTGTGAGGTTTTTTTGGTTGACAATTTTCAACACCTGTCCAGGGACTACAGATGAAAGATAGCTTTTGGGCTAATCCTTTAAGCTCTAAGCTAATTAGTCTCAAGCTAACTGACTTTAGCTTTTATGTGCTAAATCGATTAATCGATTTGATTTTATCAACCCAGCCCTGCAAGATTACATGGGGTTAGTTTATTATGTATAACAAATTTTTGAGATCAACAAAACTATTATGCATTTTGTGATAGTAACAATATTTAGTTATTATATATTTATTTCATGTTGCTGCTCTTGATCGTTCACCTTTGGTGTCAACATACAAGCCTTACGAAACAGTTAATCTCAAATGCAACTGCTTTGTGAAACATTAACATGAACTGCACTGGAAAAGCTTCTAAAAGGAACTGAGGTACATTTAGTTGTTAATGACAGATCTACAAAAAAACAAATGTATACTTACGAGTTGGAAATCCTGCAAACAAATTTAACAGCGCATTTTTTTCACCATGCCTCAGAATGTCCCAGCAATGGATTTGAACTGATGTCCACCAAGGTCTAAAAATACTGTAAACTTTGTTAAAGCCTGTCTAATCTCAACCGCGGGTTATTGGATGTTTAACCCTTGGACATGCAGCATTTGCGCGCGTGAGCCGCGGAGAGCTAAGTGTCCTCCCCAAGGCTGATATGTACATTACTGGAGGCATTGAAGAGATTGGTTTTCTTTTACACACTGTGATGGCACAATAAAGAGGAAAGGAAGAAGAATAAGATGAAGCTTATGGATGGACATACATGAGGGACCAGGGAATTAATCATATTTTAACTGAATTTGTCATTTACTTATATGGCACTTCACTATTTAGAAGGCCCAAGACACTGTACAGCCCCAGTCCAATTCACTCACTGATGGCTACTCCATCATAGTCAGTATGATATTTGACCAAAAGCATGGGATCAGACAAGGTTTGGTATTTGCTATGTCTGGAAATGTGCTGTTTCTGTGATATAAAAGACTGTAGTCCAGAATGACCCTTGTTGAATGAATGTTTTGTTACATAATTGGGGCAGAGCTGTCAGAGCAGACTCTTCCTGGAGGGAGCTGTTGGCATCAGTCTTACGTCAGCATATTTCCACCCACTCGTTTTCTTGGGTATGGGAGGGGCTGCTGCAGACAGTGCAGGTTTTCAGAGAAATACTCTTAAATGCATGAACGGATCAAAAATACTACTTCGGGCATATGTGTCAAACTCTGGCCTGCGGGCCAAATTTGGCCCACAGTGTAATTATATTTGGCCCGCGAAGCAATTTCAAATTAATATTAGAGTTGGCCCACCTGTATTATACAGTGGCAGCGCTGTAACACTGCATTCACCACTCTTACTACAAATCCCATAATGCTCTGCTGTTGTTTTCTGATTGGGTCAATTAGGACAGAGGCAGACACGCCCCCTTCCTCTGTGTCAGTAGCGTCTGTCGTTACATTTTCTGTATGCGGAAGCAAATCGGTTGCACCGCTCTCCTGCATGCGTGAACCACGCGTCACTTCCGCTAAAGCATTTTACGGTCTTTAGACGTTAACAACAAAAATAACCTCTTTGGATGTTTATATAGCACTTAAAATGTTTATCATAATGAAAACATTCACTTATTGTTGAAAAAAAAAAAAACAAAGGAAAAAGACACGTTAAGAATCAGGACCGTAGGATTTTGCAGTGACTACAAACGGACTACAAATGTTTTCTTCTTCTGCTGTTTTACATGACGGCAGTTTACTCCCAAAGGTAAGAGGATACAGCGCTCAAGACACTTTATTTTCTCCGGTAATCCAAACATGTTATGAACGGTAACATCTGTTGCTACATCCCATGACAACTCATAGTAAAACTCGTATACTTGTCATCTCTCTGTCGTATAGTGGGCGAAGAGCGGAAGTGACGTGTGGTTCACGGATGCAAGGTAAGCGGTGCGACCGATTTGCTTCCGCATACAGAAAATGTAGCGACAACGCGCGTCTATGGTAGCAGTCTTGGATGTATGAAGGTAGTGATCTGTCTTTACCTCAAAAGGCAGCAAACAGAAAGGAGGTATTCCATTTATATTTCAATCTTATTTAATATTCCATTCATATGTTTTATTATTATTACTACTATTATTAGTAGTAGTACAGGGTTTTTCCTGCATAGAGAATTTGGTGTCGGCCGCCACCACCTAATTTACAAGCAGCACCAGCTCCTGTACACTGAAAGGGGGGAAAGGTGTCTGATTCCAGGGGTCCAGATTGAGATGATAAATGATAAAACAGAAAAATAATTCCAGTGCTAAACCAATATCAATATATAATCGTAAATATTTTTAGATTTTTAATGTCAAGGTAACATATTTATATATTTGTTTTTAACTTCAACGTGAATGGACCCCTGCCCCATATTTAACAATGGTTCGGTCCGACTGGATTAGTCTTCTGCAGATACTTTGTTTGTGACAGACAGACATGCAGTGTGAGGTAGAGAAGACATGCTTTAAAAATCAGGAGTTGTAAACACTTGATTTAATGAAAGAGGGTTAAAGGCCACGGAAAAAAAAAAAAAAAAAAAGGCCATGGAAAGTTCTGACTTTTTTCTCAGAATTCTGACTTTAAAGTTAGAACTACGGAGGCTCGTGAGCAACATTCTTCAGTTAGCTTTAGCAGTACACTAGAGTCATGCAAACCGGAGAGAAACTAACGAAAATGTCCTCTTTAGTTTCTTTTTGCTCACGGGCCTGCGTAGTTCTGACTTTAAAGTCAGAATTCTGAGATTAAAGTCAGAACTTTCCATGTGGAACAAGGGTAAACTGACAGTTTTATTTGTGTGTGTATTTGTCTAGAATTTCACCAAATCCTGATCTTTTTTTAAATATTTTTTTTACAAGATGTTTGTTTTGTTCATAATCAAGATATATGTTTTATTTGAGACATGAATGTAAACATCTGTACTGTCACTTTAGAAGAACTTTCTGGGTTCCCACCCTCTCAGTTCCTGTTGAGACAACTGAGAGGAGGTAATGCTTTTATCTGTTAGCATTTTTAATTTGTTTTCATAGATTACTGATTAAAATGTAACTGAAAGTTTGCTGAAGTGCAAATGTGATAAGTTATGGTGATCATGCAGTAGTTTCAGTTAACTGCAAACTGTGTAAATGTTAGAAAGTTTGTAGTTTCTGCCATAGTACACAATGTGGACAGGTCTCCTGTTCTCTGCTAAACAAGATACAGCGACCCCGTGTGTGTGGCGGGAGAACTGCATGTGACCAAGTTTTATTTGTCTGATTGCTGAAAGCAATCAGAGTATGTTGGTGTACAACTTTATTATAGGTTATTGTTTGATTGCTTAAACCTTTTAAATGTCTGTCAATCCAACAGTCTTGGACACACTCTGTTTTTCATCAATCATCTCCTTTCTGCTGCACATGCACTAAACCCTCATCTGGTCCGGCTAGCGTGTCTAGTTCAGCTTCTGGAGAAGAAAAGACGCTACCTTCACATTGACTGCAGTCAAATGAGCCGCCGTTCACATTTCTGTGGTCCAATCAGCCGTCACTGGATTTTTGGTGTGAGTTTCATCCAATACTTACGCTAGCAGTCCTGAGAACGCTGGAAAATCTCCAACAGACTCCACGGAGCTTCTTGATGTGACCACGGAAATGTGAACGGCGGCTCATTTGACCGCACTTGGAAAGGCTTGTAAATCAATGAAAGAGCATTTGGATGTTAGCTTTCATTATTTTCTGCTCTGAGAAACCAATGGATTGAATGGATTGATCACAGCAACGTCAAGAAACATCAAAGAGTCTTTGGTGAACTGGAAGGAGAAAGAATCAGGATTTTGGAGGAAGTTCTGTCCATGAAGATCGTCACTTCCTCGTCACAGCTGACATCAGGATCAAAATTCTGTCTGCTTATGTTTTTTAGACATCATCACCAATCATTCTGTTTGGATATTTATTCTTTTGAGTTTTTTGTTTTTTTAATTATTTATTATGTGTATCTTTTGACACTTTTATGTATTTCGTTATTTAAGTTCAGTTTATATATTCCAAACTTTTTTAAAATATTAAAACAGCCAACTCGTTTTCTTTGTAATTTAAATGATAATTGAAATTTGATACTTTGAAACTGTCTTTTTGTAGTCTTCAATGTACCAAACTAGCATGCTGTTGTGCTCAAACTCTTGATTCCTGTTTAAAGATTGTGAAAAGTCCATAGATGAAGAAATCTTTAGTGATTACAGAATTGATTTGAATCAAAAGGAAATGGGTTCAATTCCAGTACCTGAAATCCTTCTGTGTAGTTTTGGTATTTTGTTGAATATTTTCTTTTTCTTTTTGCTAAATACACAATAAATATGAATAAAAAGACATCAGGATAACTCTTTAAGAATCGTTATAATGTATTTTCTTCATAGACATGAGTTTATTTTTTAGTAATACGTAGTTGTAAATGAGTGATGTAAAAGTGAAGAAGATTTGAAATCATCTGTTGTAAGCGTAATTGTTGCCTTTAATAGTGATTCTTAAGCTAGCAGCAGCTTAGCTGCAGTGTTAAAAATAAATAAAGTTTTCCTTAGTATTTTTCATTCACAGTTGTTTTCTTTTATTAAAGTCACGATATATAAGGGCGGGATTCAGAGATGCAACAGTTACACCACAATATATTCATGTAAAGCAGGGGTCACCAACACGGCGCCCGCGGGCGCCAGGTCGCCCTCGAGCACCTCATAAGTCGCCCGCGGGTCTCTTTTAAAAATAGTACAACTCGTGAGCTGCTCAAAATTTTAATTTTATTGTGATGTATTTTTTTGAACTCACACTTGCCTTCACAAAGAATTAAAACATCTTAACATATATGTTTATGATTGCTGAAGCCAAAAACGGCCTATCCCACTTTTAATTTAATCGTTTTCTCGTTAAAACGAGATAATCAATAAAGAATGGGGCGCCCCTTCTCCTTTTCCCGTATGGAGACACTGAGACTTTACCTGTGTTGAGATTCTTTATTTTGTGGTTAACAAAAACAATAGAAGAAAACACTGCACAAAAGTTGTTTTTGGTCAGTTCTTTTACTTTTTAGTGGAGCTGCACTCTTCAAATGCCCGAGTGAACCAGCCCCCTCCGCTTATTTCCCCCAAACCCCGGCTGCTTTCACATTAACGCTGACATTTCGCGAATTGGATTTTTGATTATTAATTTTCTTTAATGGAAACACAGTTTATTTAAAAAAAAAACAAAAAAAAAACAACGCATTTTTCAAAGAAAAAAAAAGTATTTGCGCTTAGAGGAGCTGGGGCGTATTGAAATTGATGGACATTTTTCGAAAAACGGTAATGGAAATGGACTTTTTTCTGATTAAATGCGCTTCTGGAGTGTCTGTCCGAGTACAGCACAGCGGGCGCCACAAGAGATCCACAGCGTCACTGCTAACCGTGCATCTCCTCTGTAAAATCAATAGGATCTCCTCATCGCTTCATCTGTAGCCGCACTTCTGCAGCCTGAATACGATGGAAGACTCATTTGAGGATCAGCTCGAGCGGAGTGACAAACTTCAATGAACCTAGTCGTGTTTTCAAAAAGAAAAATGTTCCAGCTGCTTACTTGTTATGGACATTCTTTTAAATACCACTGAACAGACTTCTGACACCTGCACCTGGGACTGAGCGAGTCAGCGCTGCAAGCGCGCACCACACTCCTGTGACGTCACCCAATGCTCCCTTTGTTAGTGAATCAAATAAAAAAAGCACACACGTCGCCGTGTTTTTAATGACTTATCGCTGGAGTTGGTTTGTGTTTTGTCGCATTTTTAAAAAACCGTGTCATTACGACACCGTGTTTTTTCGAATTTCTCCTAATTTGGTTAAAGTTTTCATGCTTAACGGAGACAGAACACAGGGCTGCTGATGGTGCGTTCACGGAGCCTCGGATATCGGCAGCAAAACGAAGCAGTTTATCAGAGAAAACATGGAACACCGGCACTGATCCGTATATAATCGACTGATGAAACAGTGTCGACGTTTTCTCTGAAGAACGGATTTGTTTTGCTGTGGATTGTATAAAAATTACAAAGTTTTTAGCGCACTGAGTTTAGCGGCTGTTTGGGTTGGTTTATTTCCAGAGCTCAGTGAACCCAGCACGCGCAGATTCTTGTCTGCCGTGGGATCTGTCAATCAATCTGTGCGGAGGTTTAAGGAGAATAAATGGACGGGTGCATGAGACTAAATTAAAGCATTTGAGGAGCGTAGATTCACTAATAAAAAATAAAAAAGTTAAAGAACAACTTTTCTGAAGTGTTCTTATGCTGTTTTTGTTGTTAACGACTTAAAAAAGAAACAGTTTTCTCGCTTTTTCCTTATAAAGATTTAATATCTCGTTTTCTCTCAAGAAAAAGATTAAAAGAAAGAAGTAGGGCAGGGCGTTTTTGGCTTCCTTACACCTCAAAGCCCATCAGGGTGCACCAAACTTTTGGTGCCTTGTTGACTCAGAGAAGTACAGAGGAGTATGCACAGCAGTTATGAAGACTGCCAGCCTGTTTGGTTCAACCTATCTCTGTGAATCAGCATTTTCTGACATGAACTTCATCAAGTGCAAACACAGAACACACCTCAGTGATGCACATCTGAAAGACTCGCTCACAGTTGCAGTATCAAGCTACACACCAGATTACACTAAACTGGTGAACAGCATGCAATGTCAGTCTTCCCACTAACAAAGAAACAGATACAGACGTATGTGGTAACATGGCAGTGCCATGGCAAAGTTGAATTATAGTATTGAAATTTGTTCAGTTCAAAAGTGTGTGTTTATAACACGTAGCAGTTGTAATTTTGTTAAAAACATTGCATTTGGTCATTACCTCAAAATGTGACAAGATTTGTTGAGATTAATCAAGTTTTGAATATTCATATTTGTTTCCTGGCTTGTTGTCATTATTGATAATTACGATGAGAAATCAGTGTCTTCACATAGAGGAGTATCATTATTCATTATTAATAATGTATAACTAAAGGCAAACTAAGCAAATTTATTATTTCAATTTGGTAGCCCTTCGTATGACTCAGTACCCATGAAGTAGCCCTCTATGAGGGACCGTACAAGACATTATTTATTCTGAACCTTTCACTTTTATACATTCTTGCTCTCACATTCAGATATACTCTCTTTCGCTTACATATATTCTCTTTCACATACATATATACTCTCTTGCGCATACATATATTCTCTTACGCATACATATATACTCTCTTTCGCATACATATATACTTTCTTTCGCATACATATATACTTTCTTTCGCATACATATATACTTTCTTTCACATACATATATACTCTCTTTCGCATACATATATTCTCACTTGCGCATCCACATATTCTCTCTCTCACATGAATATATTCTCTCTTTTGCATACATATATTCTCACTTTCACATACATATATTCTCTCTCTCGCATGCATTTATATTACCTTACACATACATACATTCTCACTCTCACATATGTAAACGTACTCCCTTACACACATATATATACTCACCCATATTTGAAATGTATATCAGTATTTCACAAAGAATATATGTATGTGAAAGACATGTATAAATGTGAGTGAGAGGAAAGTATATATGTGTGTGTGAGAGAAGAGTATGCATGAAACGAAGGTACTTTGTATGGAAAGGAAGGAGATGGTTTCTGATTTGACAAGAGGCCGCCATCGAGAAACTCCCATTTTGATCAGACACTAACAGCAGATGCAGCCACGGGGGTCCTGCAGCATGCCATTGGAACCTTAAGCTTTATCTTTAAGCTTTGAACAGTTTGACCAAATTCTTGTGATAGCACTCATTTAGAATTCTTAAAAAGAAATTATGACTTTTTTTTAGCATGAATTTTATGCGTGTTCATGACTAGCTAATATCATTATTAATTTTCATTTATTCGTTTTTTGTTTGTTTCTTTTTTAAGATTATTTGCTTCTTTTTAAGTTCTTAAGACATTCCATTTTCAGTTTTATTATCAGAGTAGTTAATTTTCTTAACTTTTATTTCTCTTTCAGATAAATAAAACAGGCATATGAAAGTACAGCTCGGGTCCTAAGGAGTTAAATCACAGCACCAGCATGTAGCAGTTAGCAGCTGCTATTTAGCCATCTCTCTTCAGCACAAAGAGCTTCACATTAAAAAGAAATGAGACTCTGTCTTTTTCTGTGGAAATGCTTTTAGACGTTGTTGTTTAGAGACACTAGCTGTCAGTTTAAAGTGTTTTCAAAAGAGTTATTGATCCTGGAAGTCTGAATTCGTGATTGAATAGCTAGCTTTATTGAACTGTTTACATCAGTCCTCTGCTTGAACTGTTGCCGTTTTCTGCTGCGTTTTCCGGAAAAAAACATTTTGTGATCTGTTCCTGACATACAGACTTCTAGTGGAGTATTTATCCGGAATAACAAACTTGAAATATAAAGCGCTGATCATAATAAGAATGAATGAAATATCCGATCCTGATCGGACAACAGAGCCCGATTTTGATCCAGTCTTCAACCACCTGATCGGGCCCAATTTCAGATCACATGATCGGATCGGGACATCCCTAATAATCAGTGGCAACAATGACAGTCCAGCCATCCAGTTCTTCTTTTATGTTGTTTAGCATCAAATTTTAAATAGAGGTTTACATTTCTAAACTCAGGAATTTAGTAAGAAACATCACTGGCAGTGATCTCCATTGTGACATATGAAAAGGGAGTGTATAAACACTATGGCTACTACTAGAGACAGTAAAAGAAATCTATACTACCCTGGTTAGGTTACAATCTTGAGAGTTGCTAATCACGCAAAACTCTAGAATTATCAAAGTAGGCTACTTAAAGGATGCATTTAATGACTTATACAAACTAGAGTCGCTATGTTGGCTTGTTGGGACACTCAAAGTTGGACGCTGCGCTGGATAGGGCGAAATGCCAGCTCACTACTTTTCTACAAATACACAAACAAAGCTGGAAAAAAAACAATGTGACTTTTAAAAAGTTAATTATTGCCGTCAGCTGATAAAGGAGAACTTCTATAAACATTTCAGGAAGATGTGAGTGAGTTTATTCTTAATAGTGAATAATTAGGCTGACCTTGTAGATTGTTCAAATTTAAAGGGGCAATATCATGATTTTCTTAAACCTTTCAGAATAAACTATATCCATATGTGTGACCAAATATTACCTTTTAAACATTAAAAAACTAATTATTTATGAAATAAGCCATTTTGTAATCTGACCACATTTTAATAAGTCGCTGTGTCTCATCGTGGTGTTATGGCATTCTTTTTAAGAGAATTCTGTTGGAAATAAAATAGAGCTTTAAAATTATCACTGCAGGTCCCCTGGGGCGTGCTACAGAAAATTACATACAGAAAAATGAGTACAATGTTTTTTAGTGGTGTTAAAATAAACATTTTAACAGGTAAAAACAATGGGACAAATTATTTCCTTTTGGCTAACATGATTCTCTACAATAATCTACATTTGTCTGCACCTGATTTCTAATGTTTACGTCATCTGACTGTCGGCTGTTTTGGTTTCAGGTGTTCTGCTCTCGCTTAGTTTTGTGTTCAGACTGAGGAATCTCAGAGCAAACTGAAGTTCAGTCTGATTTGAAATGAACAGAGACCACCTTGAAAAATGGGTCTGAGAGCGGTTCCTGGTACATCTGTGGTGCTACTTTGGCACCACAGAAAGTGGGTGTGTGTTACTTGTAGTCTAAGGGTGGAGCTTGCTGCAAAGATTTTTCCGGGAGGGAATCGTTCTGGTTTGTATCGTTCTGACGTCAGCACAATTCCACCCACTTGTTTTTGTGGGTATGGGAGGGGCTGCTGCAGACAGTGCAGGTTTTTAGAAGATTACTCTTACATGCATGAACAGATCAAAATACCGCTTTGGGGCTCTATAAAGAGAGGAATGACCAGTATATTCCATTTAAAACCTCAAAAAGTACAATTTTCAAGGTATGGCCCCTTTAATGGTAGCCTTAGACTTCCCATACTTATTCTTTTTTCACGTTTTCTAGCAGGACCACTAATCTTTTTTTTTTTTTTTCGTTTTGTTTTATGGAGCATGACCGTGGTAATTTGTATGTTTGTTCAACCTCAGATCAGAACATATGACCTGCGGAATTTAAGCACATTACTGAGTGGAGGGAAAGAAACTAACCAGGATTTTTTCTGTAGAGAATAGAGAAGAGTCCAGCGCTGAATCCTCTTTCGGAAATGTGGTGTATGGAAGTCTTCCGGGTTCATTTCTCCCATGGCGGAGCGATGCATGCTTTCCAGCGCACCCCATCTGATCTTTGCCACCCCAGGACCATGGACTGAAGTGCTCTCTGTGCCCTCTCTTCTTCTGTGAGGCCCCACAGTCCGGTGTGACTGTAGAGCGGGGGCATTGTTCCCAGTCTACTCAAACTGAGCTGGTTACCTTTAAGAAAAAAAAAAAAAAAAAACAGAACCTGATGGATCTTGACATACTTAAAGTATGTGGAAAAAACACAAGCTAAAATGGAACCTGTTAGAATAATATCTGCTCAAATTAAAGATTAATATTGACAATAAAACATCCAATATTGGAGAATATCAAACATTTTTATTTAGATTTGTGAACAACCTAAGAAAGGAAATTAAAATATAACATTGTACAAATCTTTGTTGAAATTGGTACGGTTACCTTTAATTATTTACGTACTGTGGTCAAACAGCGTTCAGTTATCATATTTGACATTCTAAATGTGACCAGTAACTATTCACCTTGAAAGGGTCAATCTGACCGGTCAAGACCCAAATAGAACGTAACCATTTATTGGTTTAAAAGACCATTTAAAATATTTTATATTTTATTTTTTTTTCTGTGAGGTGATCAGATAACAGATATGAATTATTTAAATTTTGACTATGTGGTGTTTTCTGGAGAGACATAAATGTTTACATTAAGGCTGTGATTGTTACACTTTTCTGTTGGCCTACATCGGACCACAGCCCAGAATCATAGAAGAAAACAGTTACCTTGCTGATTGTTAGATAATTTACTTTTTATTTATTTATTTTTGGCTGGTTGTAAACACCATCTAAATTTGTTAGTTGACTGCTTAATAGAGGTGTAAGGTCCGTACGGATCCGAGGCCATGGTTCGGGACACCCCCCGCGTGCACATACCTTGCGCTAGCATAATAGAAATATATTTTACGTTCACATTGAATGAAAATTGCATCACATTCATGTAAATCCTCTTTGTTTTCCAGTGAGGTAGGCGGAGGTTCTGTTAGCTTCTGTGGTTAGGAGGCGTATGGAATTAACCATCCGCTCAGATCGCATCCAAAAACTATAAAATTTAGGCTAAATTCGGCCCGGCGTTGTGTAAACAGAACTCAACGTTAGCTAACATCGCTAGCATTTTGAACGAACGTTCTCTCCACTGTAGCAGGACAGTTGATGCTAATTTGAGTTTTTTTTTTTTTTTTTAAACAATCTTTAGCTAGCTAACGTTTCCTCCCTTTGGACGGAGCAAAGCGCACTAAAACTTGCACTTTATTTATATAATAAGAGTCTCGTTCGGTCTTTAGCTTACCTTTTCCTCGGTCGGGCACCGCAGCTGCCGAAGCGTCTGCGTGTCTGCCGCGAACCCTCCGGTGTTGGGGCGCGGAGTAAAAGTCCAGGATGTTGATGCGGTTCCTCTGAAAATTTTCTCGTTTCGTTTTCGGTCGGTCCTCGGTCGGGCACCGCAGCTGCCGAAGCGTCTGCGTGTCCGCCGCGAACGCCGCGGAGTAAAAGTCCAGGATGTTTATGCGGTTCCTCTGAAAAGTTCTCTCGTTTCGTTTTTGGTCGCGCTACTACTAACATTATTGATATTTAAGCCTGTCGTTCGTTCCTCTAAAGAGGCAGATAGACTTTTCACACGATGGCTTGCTACAGGACACCCGCGGGCCGCGGCAGCTTCTTGTTTATTCATTGTAGCGTCTAATCAAAATGGGAGTCTCTCGGTGCGGCCTCTTGTCCAATCAGAGCACGAGAAATCATCTGCCTTCCTTTTCATCCAAAGTACCTTCCGTTTCATGCAAACTCTCTCACACACACATATATACTTTTCCTCTCACATACATATACATTTGTCTTTCACATACATATATTCTTTTTAAAATATTGATATATTCCTTTTTAAAATATTGATATACATTTCAAATATGGGTGAGTATATATATGTGTATAAGGGAGTGTGTTTACATATGTGAGAGTGAGAATGTATGTATGTGTAAGGTAATATAAATGCATGCGAGAGAGGAAATATATACATGTGAGAGAGAGAATATATGAATGCGCAAGTGAAAATATATGTATGCGCAAGTGAGAATGTATATATGCGAAAGAGAGTATATATGTATGCGCAAGAGAGAATATATGTATGCGTAAGAGAGAATATATGCATGCACAAGTGAGAATGTATGTACAGTATGCGTAAGAGAGTATATATGAATGTGAGAGCAAGAATGTATGAATGTGAGAGCAAGAATGTATGAATGTGAGTGCAAGAATGTATGAATGTGAAAGGTTCAGAATAAATAATGTCTTGTATGGTCCTTCACAGGCCTCAGTTTCAAAAAGGTTGGTGACCCCTGATGTAAAGTGACTGACTTCACACAGGTGATTCGGATTTTTAAAGCAAAACTGTGATGACATACAGTAAAGTTTCAGTCAATAGGAAGACATAACATAGAAAATTTAATTTTAAACAGAGTTGTACATGTTTCATTTTTGAAAATCATTGGGAATTATTTGGTAAAGATACGTAATAATTTGTCGAATAAAAAAAATGTGTTTCGATTTTTTTTTTCCCCCCAGACAAAAACTAGATTTTGGTCACTGCGGTTGTAACTTTAACCTTGGAGCATCAAATCACAAACAGCAACATCAATTTGAAGGCTGTTGTTACCAAAAGTTTTCTGCTGAATGATTGTATTTCTTCTCTTTCTAGGATTTTTAAGCTAGCAGTAGCTCACAAAACATCTACTGCATTGTTCTATAAACATTTTTACACTTTATATTTAATTGCACTTTCCCTGTAAGCCAATTTCGAAAAGATATATTAAAGTAAAGATGATAGCTGAAGATGCTAAAGCTGATAGCTGAAGATGCTAAAGCTGATAGCTGAAGATGATCTACAGGACTCTTTCATTGGAGGGAGTGGTAATGTTCTTTTAAAAACCTACTGGACCAGAACTTTTTTAGTCGGAGAGGATTTTAAAGACATAAAAACCTTTGTGGCCCTGTAGGTCCTGTGGTGCAGTGGTTAGCGCTCTAGCCTCACAGTAAGAAGTTCCCGGCTACGCGGAATGCAGAGTGCAGAGTGCTCCCATCATTCCTCAAAAAGCTTCTCAAAACCTTGAGTGAGATGGGTGTCTGTATTTATGGTACTTCCTAAAAGGTCACAAAAGTACTGTAGTACTTTAAAGTTTATTCTAAGACTTCTTAAAGTCTACTAAACTTTAAATCAACTTATGAGTATGTAAAGTTTTTGAAAGCCTTAAATTAAAATTTTTAAGGTGATTATAAACAAAACACTTAAACTCTGCTCTAAAGAAATGTGTCAAAAGTTTACAATAAGGTGAAGATACTTCTTAAGAGTTCCAAAACCTGTTTCCAACATACTTAAAGTAAAATAAATAACATTTAAAGTTTTAAAAAGGTATTTGTAAGTCAAAATGAAAGAGTACTCTGAAATTTCCCACCATGCCTCAAAATTGAATTCTCAAAACCTTTAGTGTAGTGTCTGTTTGTAAATCCCAAGAGGCTCTAAATGGTATAGAAATATTTTAAAGTATACTCAAGCTTATAGAAGTTTTTTAAACTTCTGTTAAAGCTTGCACATTGTGAAAGAAACTTTAGAGATAGCATGTCAACTTTAAAATTGAGTATAGTATAGTTCTTAAAAATGAAAATGGATCTAATGCTTCAAACCTTGAAAGATAACTTTTGGAAGTTTTTGGATCTGTTTCCTGAAAGTGATTAACTGAAACAAATAACATTTGCAGCTAAAAAAATAGTAGGTAAAAGTCTAAAAGAATTAGACCAAAATACTTCCCATCCCCCATCAGTATGGTTTGTGAAAAACCCTGAGTGAAGAGTCAAGAGTCAGTCCTCCTGATTGCTCATAAGTTCCACCTGTTGCAAAACGACAACAAAGAAGCTTGGTCTCTGCTGATGAAACAATTTTATTCTCAAAGTTTAAGAATTTGCACATAAAGACTTTAGGTTCCTCTGAACAGTGTTAATGCAGCAAAGCTAAGTTCTCTGAAACTACAGGAGATTAAAAAAAACTTTAATATTTTGGTCACTTAAATTGCTCTTTAAAAAATATAAAGTTTTAAATCTTTAGCGTCATCTAGTGGCAGTCTAAACAAGATTTTAAAAGCGATTTCACTAGATCTGGGGAAACTGACATTTACATACACATTTACAGTTTGTGTTTTTGGCTTTTGATAGGAACAGCTTTAAAAATGTTTCACTGGATGCTTGTTTGTAAATGAAACATCCTGAAAGTGTTAAAGTAATAGAAAAATAATTACAGCTAATAAAAGCTATTTAAAAGTCCTAATGAAAGAGACCAAAAAATTTCCCATCATGCCTTCATATAGAGAAAGACAGAGAGAGACTCTGGAAATCTGGAACCATTTCACTTTAACTGGTAATACAAAGGAAGAATTTAGAGTCTGCAGGAAAAGAATTCCATCTAGAACCTTCTTCACAACAAACCTACAGACACCTGAGAGAAGCTTCTTTAAAACAGAGCAGATCAATAAAACCAGATCAGCTCCTCAAAGCCTTTGTCTTCCTCTACCAGCAACTCAGCAGTGATGCTTTAGAAATGGATAAAGAGGAAAATTTTGAGAACATCTGAGGATTCATCTGTTTATCATGTTTTTAAGTTCATGATTTTTCACTGGAAATCTGGAAATATTTTATTCTAAAATATGTTTAAATCAACACATATTTGGGTTATGTTAGCAGGAAAGACCAAAGTTCATTTTATGTTTGACAGTTCTATTCAAGTTAAATGACAGCTCAAGGGGATGATGCTGTGCTGTATTTACTTTGTGCATATGTCATAATAAAAGAATTGGAACATGAGAATATGATTTTTATTTCATAATTAAAGTTTTTAGGTGCTTTTAAAAATATGTATATATTCAAACACATTGCAACTTTTTACAATAGCTGCAGCAACATCGGCCATTTTGGGCCACAACAATCATACAAATCTTCTGTGAAATCCTTGAGGGTCTGAATAATATAAGTTTGCACAGTATCATAAATAAATTCCCTTTTTTATTTATTAAAATCCTTTTGTGTTTTAAATGTCTGAATCGAGAATCGTTTCAGAATCGAATCGGCACCCCAAGAATCGGAATCGAATCGTGACTTGTTGTAAGATTCACATCCCTAAAAAAAACCCTCTAAAACTTCTTCTGTTTCTCTTTAAAAAAACATAACAGCTCTCTGAAGGTTAAAGTGTCTAAATTTCCAGGCCTTAATAGATTTATATAAATATTATTTAAAGTTTAAAATCTTTAGCGTCATCTAGTGGGCGTCATCTAGTAAGGTTTGAACGGCGATTTCACTAGATCTGTGGAAATTGACGTGCGTACTTCTATAAAATGGGTATTTTTGCTTTTGAAGGTAACAGCTTTAAATTGCTTTAATACGGTATTGCTTTCAGCAATCAGACGCAATTTCTTTATAGGAATTGCAAATCTAGTTATTGTCTGATTGCTGAAAGCAATCAGAGTATGTTATCCTACTGCTTTCAACTATTTTCTTTTTCTTCTATTTTCTTATTCCCACAAAAGTTTGTCTGCTATCTCCTCCTACAGTTTTATAGTTATCAAGTTGAAACTTATACAGTTTGTACAGTTTGCTTGTGTGACCTGTGCTATTACTTTTCTCAGCGATTGGAATTATTATTGATTTTATATGAATATTTTTATGATTTTTTTTCCCATTGACTTAACATTGTAAGAACCTTTAACCCTTCCGCTCTCCTTGGGGTCCAGATGGCTCCAACCACATATTGTTATGCGATTTTTTTTCCATGACAAATGTGGACGAAGGGGGACAGGATTTTATGTCTGCCATGGACATTAGTGAAACTCCGAAATCAGTGAAAAAAAAAAGTTCAGCGCACTGTCCTGTGGTGTCCAGATGACCCCACTTTTGATGTAAACAAGCTAAGGAGAACGGAAGGGTTAAATGCTCATATCTTAAAAAAAATACTAAAGCTAACTTCATGAAACCATCCGATGTGATAGGGTATAGTAAACTACACGATTTATTAAAGTTGTAGCTCAATGCCGCTCAATAGCGCCACCAGGTGGTCGTTTTAGTAAGCAATTCATTTTTGGCCTCTATCTCAAACACCGTAGGTCAGAAATTTGTTCTTTCTTTTTCTGTGTGTTCCTTGGATGCTAATGAACGTATTTCCAATGGGACCATGGACTTCCGTCTAACTAGATTTTTCGCTATTTGCGATTTTTCGTAAAACACGTTTTTGGCTCCCTATTCAACATAGTTTCTTCAAACTTGACAAAAATTGGTACATACCCTATTTAAACTACCCCAAATTCAATGGTACCACTCAATTGGCCAAATTCCTAACCGTTTTTTTTAATAATCGTAATGTTAATGAGGTGGGTGTGGTCACAGATTTTAACATGCTCCAAATCCTATAAGGATTGTCAAAACTTCACAAGTTTTGAAATATAACTTCATCCTACAGTGATAAAGAAGTATAAAAAATTTTATGAAAATATTCAAATAGGTGGCGCTATAATTTAGGAAATTGTTTTTAAGCCTCTATCGCAAAAGGAACTCTGAAACTCAAGCTTGTTAGACAGAACAGAGCAGCACCGTGGTTCAATGCTGAAACACGTTCCCTAAAACAAGTAACCCGCAAGTTAGAAAGAAAATGGCGCCGCTCCGGCTCAGAGCTCTCTCTAAATGCTTGGAAATGTAGCCTCTTAAGTTATAAAAAATCCCTGTGTAGAGCGAGAACTCAATACTACTCGACTTTAATAGCAGAAAATGCAAATAATCAAAGATTTCTCTTTACTACTATAGCCAGGCTGACCAGCAGCCACAGCTCGGTTGAACCACATATTCCAGCTACTATCAGCTCTGAAGATTTCCTTCAATTCTTTGATAGTAAAATCTCAAATATTAGACACAAGCTAAATGTGGCTATTCCCTCCATCAGCCCAAAGCAGGCTGAAGTCGTAGAAACAAAGGCATCCATAGAAACGTCTGTAACCTTTGACTGCTTCACTGCTGTGGACCAACAGAAATAAACATCAGTTATTATGTCTTCTAAAACTTCCACTTGTCTTTTAGATCCAATCCCCACTAAACTTTTTAAAGAAATTTTCCCCTTAATTAATGACTCCATATTAACCATAATAAATCCCTCTCTAGAAACAGGTTATGTGCCTCAGTCTTTTAAACATGCGGTTGTTAAACCTCTTTTGAAAAAGCCCAGCCTGGATCCTGACATTCTGGCCAACTATAGACCAATATCTAATCTCCCATTTATTTCTAAAATTTTAGAAAGAGTTGCAGTTAAGCAGCTACAGCGCCACCTACAGGACAACAGTCACTTTGAAGATTTTCAGTCAGGGTTTAGACCTCACCATAGCACTGAAACTGCACTGGTTAGAGTTACTAATGACTTGTTATTGGCTTCAGATAAAGGACTAATCTCTGTTCTGGTCCTATTAGACCTCAGCGCAGCCTTTGATACCATCGACCACAGCATCTTACTCCAGAGACTAGAGCATGACATAGGGATCAGAGGATCTGATCTGATCTGATCCTATTGATCTGATAGATACCAGTTCGTTAATGTAAATGGACAGTCTTCTCATTGTACTCGAGTTAGCTACAGAGTTCCTCAGGGCTCAGTTCTAGGGCCCATCCTGTTCATGCTTTATATGCTGCCCTTAGGAAACATAATTAGGAAACATAGCATTAATTTCCACTGTTATGCAGATGATATGCATCTGTATTTATCCATTAACCTGACAGAATGACCACCTAGAGAAACTGAATTCCTGCATCAGAGACATTAAGTCCTGGATGACAATTAATTACCTCCTCCTTAACCCAGAAAAAACTGAGGTCATTATCCTGGGCCCTAAACACCTGAGAGATGATCTCTCTGATCAGATAATCTCCTTGGATGATGTAAATATTTCCTCCAATTCTACAGTTAGAAACTTGGGGGTTTTATTCGACCAGGATTTATCATGTAAGGCTCACATATCACAAGCTTGTAGAACTGCATTCTTTCACCTTCACAATATAGCTCGGATCAGAAATATGTTATCTAAAAGTGATGCTGAAAAACTCATCCATGCATTTGTTACGTCTAGACTGGATTACTGTAACTCTTTATTAATAGCCCCAAAAAGTTCTTTAAAAAGTTTTCCAGCTTTTCAGAATGCAGCAGCCAGATTGTTAGCAGGAACTAGCAGAAGAGAACACATCACTCCTGTGTTAGCTTCACTCCACTGGATCCCAGTTGAATCCAGGATCAAGTTCAAAATCCTCCTGTTAACCTATAAGGCTCTGAATGGTGTGGCCCCATCCTATATTAAAGATCTCTTAGTTCCTTACCAACCAATCAGAACACTTCGTTCACAAAATGCAGGACTGCTTGTAGTTCCTAGAATCTCTAAAAGTCCAGTTGGAGGTAGAACCTTCAGCCATCAAGCCCCTGTTCTCTGGAATAAGCTCCCAGCTCATGTCAGAGATCCAGCACAGTTTCTACCTTCAAAGTTAGCCTTAAAACATTCCTCTTTGGACAGGCGTTCTGCTAGATTTTCTATCATAGTTGTTCTCCACATCAGCTCTGGGGTTCTGTTCTCTGTTCTATTTCTCCTCTCTCTCTTACTCTTTATTATTCATTGTATTAAGTTCTCCGTGCTTTTGTTGGTGCAGTTCGATTCACATGTTGTTCTTCTCTCTCACTCCCCTCTGGGGAGCGGGAGTGATTTCAGATCCCAGGTGGATCCCCCACACTCCTGCTCCTGGTCGTGGACTGCACTTCTGCTTCGTCTGACTGAGGACTTCATCACCACTCGTCCCTCAGCTCTATCTGCAGCTTTATCTGAATGATCTCCATTCAAATACTTAGTTTTAGAAGCTAATTTCCCTACCAGTTCTGTATCGCCTGTTCGTCCTGGGATGGGATCTCTCCCTCATGTGGAATCCATAAGGTTTCTTCGTTTTTCCTGATTCAGGTTTTTTGGGAGTTTTTCCTTACCGAGAGGGAGGGTCTAAGAGCAAGGATATCCAGTTTATTTAGTCTGTTTAGTCTTTAGTGATCTTTCTTTCATGTTTCATGACTATTTTTTTGCAACTGTAAAATGACCTGCATGAAGCCCAATGAGGCAAAATTCTTTGTGATTTTGGGCTATATAAATAAAATTGAATTGAATTGAATTGAAAAACTACTCAACCTAGCTACATAAAATTCAACGCATAGGTTGCAGGAGGGGACTTGTATAGCATACTAGAAAAAGGGCTCTGCTGCGCCACCTAGTGGTGACTTAAGAAGGATAAGCTAACTTTGGATGGGTCCTGTTATCTTCCAAATAATTGCATGTATCAATATGCAACCACTTGTAATTTTCTAAGCTGATCAAGGAGATGTTTGGTTTAGAATCTCGTACTATTTGGGTTTACGGTTGATTTTATATGAATTTTAAAAAATATTTTCCCCCTATCAAAATACATGGGACAAACTTTAAATCCCTATTATCTTGAAAAGTGGTAGTTTAACTGGTATGAAACTTTATAAGTAGATACTTCAGACCAATCTTTAAATGCTCGATCAATTTTGGCTCTATTGCACCACCAGGTGGTCAGTTGGAGCATTAAAGTGTATAGGCCTTATTCTCCAAGTGCATTTATCTTAAGCCCTACCTTTTACTTAGGTATGGACTCTTTTTCATGTTTTGTCATATAATTCATGTTAATGCTGGTTGCACCTAATATTATTTGACTATATATGTATTCCCACATTTTTAGAATTTGTCAATATTTTAGGTTTTATTTTATTTTCATATTTGTTATCAGGGAAGAGGAATGTTTTTTGGTTATGATATTTACTCTTTTGAAAATGTGTCTCAGTTGTTTTGAGACGACTGAGAGGAGGATACAGCAACCCCGTGTGTGTGGCGGGAGAACTGCATGTTACCGAGTTTTAATATCTGTTTTATGTGTACAGTTGTGCTGAGATGACTACAAGGAGGGTCATCAATGAAAAGGCCAGCAACCAGTACATGTCAGAGTCTCGTTGTCCTTCCAGCCAATCACAGAACACAAAGAAGAACATTTTCTTTTGGGTCAACAGATGCGTTTGCCAGGCAGATACGTGCCAGTTATACATGGCTTTTTTTTCCCCCTTCCATGGCCCTAATCCTCTGATTTAGAGGAGGACCTCCATGAAAAAGAAAAGAAGAGACAGCCTGTCTATTGCCGCGGTGCATGCTGGGAGTAGAGCGGGGGTGATACATGAGAGAAGGAGAGCCTGCACGTGCACGTAACAGCCGCGCATGGGGGCAGATACAGGAGAACATATAGTTTCTGTTCAGAAGAAAAGTTCTTAAACGAGAGAATAATATAAAAATAACTACAACATATTTACTGATTTAGGAGGAGAAGAAGACTTGAACTTCACCATGGAAGTCTGAAGACATCAGGTGTCTGAAACAGAAGTGCAGAAGAGCAAAGAGAAAAAAAAAAAAAAAAAATTAATAATTCACAAAGAAATTTTAAAAGAACAACTCAAAATTTACAATAACTCAGTTAAACAGGCCAGAAAACAATACTTTTCAAATCTAATATCTTTTTAAAACAATTGTTATTTTAATAAACAAAGATTTTAACAAGTCCTCCATGCCATCATCTGATGCTGCATGTGAGGACTTCACAGACCACTTCATGGGTAAAATCAATGCTATTAGATCTAGTCTTTTACTTGTGCAATACTCTGGTTTTAACAGATCACCAGCATTGGTTTTACCCGAGGAAACACTGTGGAGTTTTGTCCTGGTTGATGCAGAGATGCTTGGTCGAGTTTTATCCCAAGTAAACACCACAACCTGCCTTTTAGATCCCATTCCCACTTCACTTTTTAAAACGTTTTATGGATTCTTTGAGTCGGAGCTTTTAAATATGGTGAACTGCTCTCTTCAGACGGGTGTCTTCCCTTCTGCCTGTAAAACAGCAGTGGTGAGGCCTCTTCTGAAGAAGAGCAGTTTAGATAATAATACTCTGGATAACTACAGACCTATATTCAACTTAAACCCCTGTCACACCAGGACAGCGTTCTCGCTGCGATCGCGCGGCGTCCATCAAAAAATGCAGAACGCTGAGGTGAACGCAGTAAGGTCGCCATGAGCGCCGTAGCATCGCTGTGACATCTCCAGTGGACGCCGTGGTGTCTCCATGGACGCCATGCCACGGCGCGCACTTTGTGCATGCACAAAGTGCGTGCCGTGGCTCGGCGTGTTCATGGCGTTCTGATGTGCGCGCCGTGGCAGCACCGTAGCAGCGCACTGAGAACGCCGAGAGCGCCACAGCAGCGCCGTAGGCGCGCACTCAGGACGCACATAATCGCCACAAGGACGCAGCTGTAGACAGGGGCGCTTGCACGGAGATATCATATAGAGATAGCCATATCGTCCTCCTCAGCAGGAGTCAGGTCCGTCATCGTCTTTTGTGCCTGGATGGAAGGGCTGCTTGACCTTGATGGGGATGAGAGTCAGGCGGAAGCAGCTCCACTTCCGCATGTTGAGGAGACGGTGGTGCAGTGGGGTTGGGGGGCTGCTTTTTCGTAGCCCTCTCTGTTACGGCGTCAGGTGGAAAAAGGAACCCAGGAGCAGGAAGAACACAAAACAGATGGGAAATGAAAACTAATATTTAATAGTACTCGCAGAGACCGCAAAACAAAGGCAACCAGACAAGACTCTGCGACACCGAAAACTCAAAAGACCGTAACATAAATACCTATGATAATGATTACAAAACATAATGCAGCTGTGGCAACCAGGTGAGAACAAAGGAGGAGGGGCAAACACTGCTGAACGTAACATAACCCCCCTCACAAAGTCCGGCTCCCAGACGGACGACGAGGCTGGTCCGGGTGGTCCCGATGGAAGCAGGAGATCAGGTTCCGGTCAAGAATGTGGCGCTCTGGGACCCACTGACGATCAGCAGGACCGTACCCCTCCCAGTCCACGAGATACTGAATGCCACGACCAACCCTCCTGGAGGCAAGGAGCTGACGAACGGTGTAGACAGGACCTCCATCCACAAAGCGAGGTGCAGGAGGGGACGCAGGGTTAGGTTGAAGAACAGAGTCTCTCGCAGGCTTCAGCTTACTCACGTCGAACACCGGATGGATGCGTAGGGTGCGGGGCAGATCTAGCTTGACGGCCACGGGATTGACGATCTTGATGATGGGATACGGGCCGATGTACCGGGGCATCATCTTCCTCGAACCCCCTTTTAGTGGCACATCAGTGGTGGAGAGCCAGACTCTATCACCCACTTGGTATTCAGGAGCCGCACTTCTTCTGCGGTTGGCCACTGCGGTGAAGCGCTCCTGGTTCTGCAACAGCCGCAGACGAAAACCCCTCCATGTGCGCTGGCACCTCCTCACAAAAGCAGCCGCACTGGAAGTGGAGGCTGTCTGTTCCTGGTGTGGAAAAAGGGGTGGTTGGTAACCATACGCTGCCTGGAAAGGTGAGTGATGGTTAGCCCTGAGAGTGATGAGAGTACTCAATGCCAGAGAGGGAAGCTGGCCGGACCAAAGCTTGCTTGGGTTCTTTCACACATGGCTCGCAATGTCGTCTCCAAGTCCTGATTAAAGCGCTCTACCTGGCCGTTGGTCTGAGGATGGAAGCCAGAACTCAGACCGACCTTGATCCCGAGGAGTTTGCAGAACTCGGTCCAGAAGGTGGCGACAAACTGTGGTCCACGATCTGAAGTTATGTGTAGGGGAAAGACCATGCAACCGGAAAACATGACGAACAACCAGTACTGCTAGTTCCTTGGCTGATGGCAACTTTCGCAGGGGTACCGCATGTACTAGTTTAGAGAACCTGTCCACAATAGTGAGTATGACGCTGTTACCTCTAGAGTTGGGTAGTCCAGTGATGAAGTCCATGGCTATGTGGGACCAAGGTCTGGAGCACAGGTAGGTAGAGGCTGCAGGAGACCAGCGGGAGCAGTCCTGGGGTCTTTACGCTAGCACACACAGGGCACGAAGAGACAAATGCCCTTATGTCCGAGGACATAGTAGGCCACCAAAACCTTTGAGCCACCAGGAACCCGGTTCTCGTAACTCCTGGATGGCACGCCAAGCGGGACGAGTGACCCCATTTCAGAACGGCAGAACGAAGAGTGGCAGGTACGAACAGGCGACCAGCAGGACATCCAGCAGGAACTGCAGCAGCATCAGGGACCGACGCCTTAATCCTACGTTCCAGGGACCACCGAGAAGCCCCCAGCACCAGATGGGGAGGTACAATGTTGGCCGCTTCTGAAGCACCCTCAGACTCATCTCGTTGGAACTGGCGTGAAAGGGCATCTGGTTTGATGTTTTTGCTTCCTGGACGGTATGACAGGGTAAAATTGAATCTGTCAAAGAACAAGGCCCACCGAGCCTGACGAGGATTAAGGCGTTTGGCAGTTCGAATGTACTCCAGGTTTTTATGGTCGGTCCATACTAAAAACGGTAGGCCAGCCCCCTCCAACCAGTGACGCCACACCTCCAATGCAGCCTTGACTGCCAACAGCTCTCTGTTCCCTATGTCGTAGTTCCTCTCTGCAGGAGTGAGCTTGCAGGAGAAATACGCGCAGGGATGGACTTTGTTATCAGACGCCCTCTGGGACAAGACAGCCCCTACCCCAGACTCAGACGCATCCACCTCCACAATGAACTGTTTGGAGGGATCAGGTTGAGTCAGGATAGGAGCTGTAGAGAAACGTCTTTTCAGCTCGGTAAACGCTTTATTGGCCCCCTCATCCCAGACAAAACGTACCTTCGCTGATGTAAGCCTATGAAGTGGTGCAGTCACGCCACTAAAGCCTCTGATGAACCGCCGGTAGAAATTTGCGAACCCCAAGAAGCGCTGAAGCTGTTTACGCTCAGCAGGAACAGGCCACTCGAGAACAGCTTTGACTTTAGCCCTGTCCATCTGCACGCTTCCAGGGGAAACCACATGACCCAGAAATTGGGTCTGTGTGGTGTGGAAATCGCATTTCTCTGCTTTACAGAACAGCTGGTTCTCAAGCAGGCGCTGCTGCAGAACGGCTCTGACGTGCTGCACGTGGGTCTCGAGATCTGGAGAGAAAATCAGAATGTCATCCAAATATACAACCACGAATTTGCCAATCATGTCCTTGAGTACATCATTTATCAAACATTGAAACACTGCTGGTGCATTGGTGAGCCCAAAAGGCATAACCAAGTACTCAAAGTGTCCATTTGGGGTGTTAAACGCGGTTTTCCACTCATCCCCCTCTCTTATGCGGACCAGATGGTAGGCACTGCGGAGGTCCAATTTGGTGAAAAACTGAGCCCCCTGTAACTGGTCAAAGGCAGTCTGCAAAAGAGGCAAGGGATAAGTGTTTCTGACAGTGATGTTATTCAAACCCCTGTAGTCTATGCAAGGCCGCAAACCCCCATCCCGTTTTCCCACAAAGAAGAACCCTGCCCCTGCTGGAGATGATGAAGGACGGATGATCCCAGCCTGAAGACCCTCCTGGATGTACTCCTCCATAGCCCTCTGTTCAGGAGCAGAGAGGGGATAGATGTGGCCTTTGGGGGTTGCATCCCCGGCAGGAGTTTATAGCACAGTCGTAGGGGCGGTGGGGGGGTAAACTTAGCCCGCACTTTGCTGATGAACACAGCACCAAGGTCATGATATGCAGGGGTGACCTTACTGAGGTCCAGAGGTTCTGGAGGCTGCTCTTTAACAGAATTTCTCACAGTAGCAGCGGATAAACAGTTCAACAGACAGAAGGGCTCCATGTTAACACACGTCCAGAGGACCAGTCAATATGAGGGGTGTGTCGGCTCAACCAGGAAAACCTAGGATGACCTCAGGTCTTAGTGATTCAACCACGAAAAATTTCATTAGTTCAATGTGGTTCCCAGACACAGTGACTTTAATATTTACAGTGCGTGCAGTAACTTTGTGAATAACCGAACCATTTATAGCATGAATGAGTAAAGCGGGAGAAAGAGGTTCAACAGGAATCATGAGTCTTCTCACCACCTCATGAGAAATTAAGTCCCCATCAGACCCTGAGTCGATCAATTCTCCAGCAGCTCCTGCACTCCAGCGTGTGCCACCGTGATCTTAGTAGAAAGGTCGAGAGGGTGGTGAGAATGTGGAGAGCGGCTCACCAGTTCCCTCCTTGCTGGTGAGCCCTGGAGTTTCCCGGGCACTGGGCGGACGAAATGTCCGGACTGTCCACAGTACAAACACAGCCCCTCTCCCATACGCCGCCGTCGCTCTGCAGGGGTGAGACGTCCAGACCCCAGTTGCATGGGCTCCGATGGAGGCGTGAAATCCTGGCATGGATCACAGGTGTTGGAACGGAGCGGAGGACGACTCACAGGAAGTGCCGGAGAGAGGGTTGGTGTGCGGCGTTGGTCTCTGCCTCGCTCTCTCATACGCCGGTCGATGCGCACGGCCAGGTCGATCAGTCCCTCCAGCTCCTCTGGAACCTCCCTCGCCGCCAGCTCGTCTTTGAGTACGCTGGAGAGACCCTGATGGAAGACGTCCACCAGCGCTTCGTCCGGCCAGCGGGTGCTGGCAGCCAAAGTCCGGAACTCCACGGCGTAATCCGAGACGCTGCGGGATCCTTGCTTGAGACGGAGGAGTTCCGACGCGGCCGTTCGGTGAGGTGTGGTGGGATCAAACACCATGAGGAGCTGAGTGGAAAAAGCTTGAAAAGAGCGCGCACAGCTGGGCTGGGCTCCGCGGTCCCACTCCGCCAATCCCCATCGCTTGTCTCGTCCGGTCAAAAAGCTCAGAGCAAAGGCCACTTTGCTCTGCTCGGAGGGGAACTCGCTCGGATTAAACTCAAAATGAAGGCGACAGGAGGCCAGAAACGCTCTGCAGTCCTCAGCCGTACCATCGAAAGGTTCGGGTTTACCCAGTTGGGTTTGTCGGAGTGGAGAAGGAGGAGGAGGAGCATGCTCCGGAGAGTTCTGCCGGAGAGCCTCAGGGCCGCAGAGACTGTAGAGGTTTTTAAGAAGAGGCTCAAGACCCACCTTTTTAATTCTGCTTCTAGTTGATTTTATGTCCTTATTTATTCTATTAGTTTTAATATGTTATTACTTTTATATTATTATTATGTTGTTTATTTTATCTTGTCAATTTATTTTATTTTCAACATAATTTATGTGTTTCATTTTAGTATCTTACTATCATTTTAACCCCAGTGTTTCCTGTGGGGATCTATCATATCAGGGCTTGCTGGCTTGGTCTGGGGTCGTTGCCGTGGTTCTCGCCCTTGTTGGGGCGGCTGGAGTCCTGCACTGCAGCCTCACAGCTGTGGAGTGGACTCTGTTGCTGTCCCAGTTTGGGTGGGCGCCATGGAGATGTTCCTTTGACCGAGCTGCTCCTGGTATGATAGATCACAGCAGAGCCAAGCCTTATGTCTGTTTTACAGCTTTCATTTAGAAGTAATTTTTCATTGTATTCATTGTATGTGGGATTATGGGTTGTATGTGTTGATAGAGGGGGGGTTGGCTTTTATGGTACATGTTTTTGTTTTTAATGTAAAGCGCTTCGAGCTGCGCAAAGTATGAGAAGCGCTTTTTTTATAAATAAAGTTTGATTGAACTTGAATGTGTTGATGTCAGATTAAATAAATCAAAAGTGTTATATAACCTATTAAAAATATAACACTGTTATGGTTTAAATATTGTGTATATTATGTTTATGTACAATAATTATTAGAAATATTCAATTGTTCCCCACAGTTAGTTTCAATGCTACAATTAATACACAATAATGAAAGTTTAATTTCAAGTTTTTCATTTCAGATTTAATGGGATGTTAAACTATACAAATCTGAAGTGGTGACGACACATCAACACCCCCTTATTTTAATCCAGGAAAAAACCCTGGGAGAATTGTTAGCATCTGAATTTTCATTCTTGCTCTTTAAATTCTGCGTCTTGCTTGTTCAATATTCATTGTTAAAATGTTTTAACAATTTCATTGTTTGGTACCATATTGAAAGGTTCATTTTGTTCAACCTGGGCCTGCAGCTTTGTTCAATTTAAAATTTTGGCCAACTGTGTTTGAGTTTGACACCCCTGACTTAGGGGTTCTTTATAGTGAGGAATGAACAGTAAAATGCATTCAAAACCTCAAAAAGTAGAATTTTCATGGTAAGGCCCCTTTAAGTTACAGTTGTGTCAATTCAGGAAATAGTGGATTTGGAGCCAACGAGAACATATTCTGTTACACTTCTATTAAGGTTAAGAAAGTTGAAAAAAAAACTAAAAAAGAAATTTAATCTTAGAAATATGTAGCAGGCAACTGAGTGAAGTTGATTCCTCATTCATGATAAAGGAGATTTAAAACATAGACTGAAGAGCACAAACAAGGTCTTGGACTTACAGTAAACCAGGAGTTGGGCAACCAAGGGAAAGACAGCGGCACGCGCAGGTGTGGTGTTAATAAGCACTTTTGTTGTCTGTAATTTTTTGCATTTGAAAAGAGTGATACTCTCTTCCCAAAATGATCTTTAATCTCCCATGGCGTCACAAGGAAAGGGTCCAATCACGCAGCGCTGTGCTGGCACCCCCGCCAGCCTTATAAATACTGAATATTCGAATTCTTTTTAGTCACGAAACTTTGTGGTTTAACAGAAGGTCTGTTAATGTCTGCCTCAGCTTCATGACGTGTGATTTAAATTAATGCGCAACCATGGGAAAAAACATAAAAAGGGTTTCTGTGGTGAAATTAAAGCGTTGTAAATGTGATTCCGTGATCTTAGCCGGTCCGTTGGGATGATCAAGCCCCTCTGCCCTGTGGATGTTTAGAAGGGCCTCGGGGTATAATCGCCGCGTTCTGCCGCCGTTCTCCCCGCCCAGGATCAGACCAGAGTGCCCCCCCTCCACTCTCAGCTGGCATTTTATAAAGTAAACACACAGAGTTCTGGTTGGCAAACGCGACGATTACAGACAGCACCGGCCCGCTTGGATCTGTGAGTTTATAAGCTGGTCCAATCACGTGGCTGGTGACCAGCCCTCAGGACGGAGCCTCGTGTTAGAGGAGCTGCCACATCGAAAGCTCTGTTTTCAGGAAATATTCTTATTTTTAAAGGGAAAGTGTTTTAAAAAACGCTTATTTAGACTTTTTATATTAATTTTCGTGAATGTATTTTTAAAGAAAGTGGGAAAATGTCAAGTTTTACCAGATATTATTCACAACAAAGTTTAAAATGGCTGACAAGAAAAACTATGGTGAAGGAGCATTCTAGTAGTAATTGAACCCATCACTCATAGACAGAATTTGTGAGACGTGAAAAGAGTCTCACGAAAGAGTCATGCGTAACTGATGTGTTGTGTATGCGTAAGAGGTGAATTGTGCGTATTTTTCAAAGAATTTCATGTGTAATTAGTGTCAAGCTGTTGCAATTTTAACTTGTGCATGTGTAAATTGTATTTTGTAATTTTTTAAATTTTGTAATTTTTTTCAACTTTAGCACAAAATATATTATAGGAGTTGCAAATTGAGAATTACGCCCGCACAAATCCAAAATTATGCACAAATCAAGAATATGCACTCACAAATCAGAGTGAATCTACTTTCTCTCCTTAAGCGGAAGCTGCGCGCACTCCACGCCATTTTGCGGTGCTTCCACGTCCACGTTTGAACCTGTCATGGTTCTGGATCCCTCCACCCTGTCAGCTGAGCTAATTAGTCAATTGACTCCACCTGAGCAGCTGTCTTCTTAAGGAGCTGCAGACCTGCAGTGGAGGTTGGATTGTACTATCACCTCTGCTCTGTTGCTGCCTCAGTCTCCAGCCTGCCTCAGTCTCCAGCCTGCCTCAGTCTCCAGCCTGCCTCAGTCTCCAGCCTGCCTCAGTCTCCAGCCTGCCTCAGTCTCCAGCCTGCCTCCTACCTGAGCCTTAATAAACTTTTCCACTGAAGCTGTTGTTCCAGGGGTCTCCTTATCAACATCCTGACAGAACAATCCAACCAACATGGACCCCCATCAAACTTCGGCCTGGAAGGCTCAGGTAGAGGGAGCCATATCGGGTGTTGAAAATCGTCTTTCTGAATTCACTAAAAGTCTTCATGATATAACCCAACGTTTGAATCAAGTTACGCTTGCTGCCTCGGTTCCGCCTCCAACCAATGCGACTGTAAACCCTGTTTCTGAACCTCGCATTCCCCCACCTGAGAGATTTGCAGGAGAACCGGAGAGATGTCGGACATTTTTGAACCAGTGTTCTATAATTTTTGCATTGCAACCCTCCTCCTTCCCCACAGACTCAACGAAAGTGGCCTATGTGATTTCCCTTCTGTCTGGCCAAGCTGCCCAGTGGGGTACAGCTGAATGGGAGAGGAATTCTCCTTCCTGTTCCTCCTTCGACAGGTTTTCACTGGAGCTGCGCAGAGTTTTCGACCCCATTCAACCAAAGACAGAAGCTTCTCGCAAGTTACCACTGCTCTCTCAAGGTAACCGGTCAGTTGACCAATATGCCATTGAATTTCGCACCATTGCTGCTGACAGCTCATGGAATGATGCTGCACTCTATGACACATTCTACCAGGGCCTTGCTGAACGTATAAAAGATGAACTGGCAGCACGAGACCTCCCCACATCCTTAAATGGGTTGATTGATCTTGGCAGCTCGTATTGACCGAAGATTTCATGACCGTCAACGCGAGCGAGGGGTGAGGCCTCAACGAAGTGTTTGCATCTTATGCATAACGTATCTCCTCTGCGCAGAGTGCCTGTAAAAGCTCCAGAGTCCTGCCATCCAGAGACTGAGGAACCCATGCTATTGGGAAGGACCAGACTAACACCTGAGGAGCGGAGCCGACGCCTTTCATTGAGACTCTGTTTCTACTGTGGAGAGAGGGGTCACCAGGTCAGATCGTGTCCAGTAAAAGCCAGGGCTCAGCAGGAATGATGGGATCGCTGCTGAGCAGAGTTTTGCAAAAACCAAAGTTTCTTCACCCATCTATCTCTGCCGTCATTCACCTCAGCAACAGGCCAGTCAAAGAGGAGGTTTCATTGATTCCGGTGCAGACTCTAACTTCATGGAATGAAGAATTTGTCAGAAAGCACAGAATCCGGATCCACGCCTTGAAGAGTTCATTGCAAGTGAAAGCTATTGACAACCATCTAATTTCTGTCAGTAAGTTCATCACGGGACCCATTAAAATTCAAATTGACAACCACTATGAACTCTGTCATTCCATGTCATTAAATCCCCAAGACATCCTGTGATCTTGGGACATCCTTGGTTGATGGCTCACAATCCTCAATTGGATTGGTGCACAGGGAGAGTCCTGGGCTGGGGTTCTCATTGCCCAGCTAAGTGTTTGTTAGCTGCTAATCCTGGCCAGACACTTCCACCTCCTGACATTTACCAGATCTTTCTAGAGTCCCAGAGGTCTATCATGAGCTCAAGGAGGTTTTAACAAAGTTAGAGCAACGTCACTCCTCCCCACAGGCCGTACGATTGTGCGATAGATCTTTTGCCAGGTACTATTCCACCCCGTGGACGGTTGTACTCGCTATCTGCCCCAGAGAAGAAAAGCTATGCAGAGCTACATTGATGACTGTCTTGCAGCTGGCCTTATCCGCCCCTCTTCATCTCCTTCTGGAGCCGGTTTCTTTTTTGTAAAGAAAAAAGATGGAGGCCTTCGTCCATGCATAGACTATAGAAGCCTCAATCAGATCACAGTCAGAAACAGATACCCTTTGCCTTTGATTTCCTCTGCTTTTGAATGCTACAGGGTTCCACCATTTTTTCAAAGTTGGACCTGAGGAATGCTTACCATCTGGTCAGGAATCAAACAAGGAGATGAGTGGAAAACTGCATTCAACACCCCAGCAGGCATTATGAATATCTAGTGATGCCCTTTGGGTTGACGAATGCCCCTGCTGTGTTCCAAAACATGGTCAACGATGTGTGTTGGGTGACATGATCAATCATTTTGTGTTTTGTGTATTTAGATGACATTCCTGATTTTCTCCCGAAATAAGGAGGAACATGTCAAGCACGTCCGTCCAGTGTTGCAGCGCCTTCTGCAGAACCAGTTGTTCGTAAAGGGCTGAAAAATGTGAGTTTCACGTCTCTTCAATCTCGTTTCTTGGACTCATTGTTGCCAAGGACCAAATTAAAATGGATCCTGTCAAAGTAAAATCTGTTGTTGACTGGCCCCATTCCAGTGTGCAGGAAGCAGTTGCAACGATTCCTGGGGTTTGCCAATTTTTACAGGCGTTTCATCAAGGGCTATAGCCAGGTTGCTGCACCCCTTCATGCACTAACATCGTCAAAATCCGTTTCGAATGTCTTTCTACTGCTGAAGGTGCCTTTGAGAGACTGAAGACATTGTTCACCTCTGCTCCTTTTAATCATGCCTGACGTAGATCGCCAGTTCATGGTTGAAGTGGACGCCTCGAGCACTGGAGTTGGGGCTGTTCTATCCCAGCGATCTGAGATCGATCAAAGAATACACCCATGTGCCTTCTTTTCTCGTGGGTTGTCCCCAGCTGAGAGGAACTATGATGTAGGGGATCGTGAGCTGCTGGCCATAAAACTAGCACTTGAAGAATGGAGGCACTGGTTGGAGGGCGCTTCTCAACCCTTCATAGTTCTCACGGATCACCGGAATCTGGAGTATCTCCGAACTGCAAAACGCTTAAACCCACGCCAAGCCCGCTGGTCCATGTTCTTCACCAGATTCAATTTTACACTTTCATACCGCCCTGGCTCTAGGAACCTCAAGGCTGATGCCCTTTCACGTCAACATGAAGAGCAAGAGACACAACAAGAGCCTGAGTTTATTCTCATCTATCTACTGCTCGCCTGGCTGCTCTTCACACTGACATAGAGGACAGAGTAGTGGCTGCCAATCATGATCAACACACTCCTTCAAACTGTCCACAAGACAAGTTGTTTGTTCCTGACTGTTTAAGATCAGAAGTCATTCAGTGGTGTCATTCATCTAGATTGTTTTGTCATCCTGGCATTAACCGTACCCTCTCCATAGTACAGCAACGTTTTGGTGGCCTACCCTCCGAGAAGATGTAACTAACTATGTCTCTGCTTGCCAGGAGTGTGTGCAGTCCAAGACTAAGAGGTGTCATCCCACAGGTCTCCTTCATCCTCTGCCGGTTCCTAAGCGACCTTGGTCACACCTGTCTATGGACTTTGTCACCGGGTTACCTCCTTCATTAGGTAATACTACCATTCTGACAGTTGTTGACCGGTTCTCAAAATGGCACATTTTATTCCACTGCCGAAGCTGCCTTCTGCTAAAGAAATGGCTGACATCCTCATCCAGCATGTTTTTCAGACTTCACGGATTCCCGAGGGATATAGTATCCGACAGAGGCCCACAATTTGTCGCACGTTTCTGGGCTGAATTCTGTCGCTTGCTCGGAGTGACTGTGAGTCTATCGTCAGGATTCCACCCCCAATCCAATGGGCAGTCGGAACGTTTGAATCAACAACTGGAGACTGGATTGCGGTTGTTGTGTTCTCAAGACCCCTCCTCTTGGGCCCGGAATGTTGTGTGGGTTGAGTTCGCTCATAACTGTCTACAATCATCTGCCACTGGGTTGTCTCCTTTCCAGGTTGTTTATGGATATCAGCCACCCCTTTTTGCTCTTCAGGAGAAACAGGTGGTCGTCCCATCTGCCTATGCTTCTGTCAGAAGATGCCACAATACCTGGCGCAGAGCGAGAGCGGCGTTGCTTCGGACTGTTCAGGGATACAAGGTGGCCGCGGATAAGAGACGTACCCCGGCTCCTAGTTATCGTGTGGGCCAGAAGGTATGGCTTTCCTCCAGGGATCTGCCTCTTCGTGTGGAGTGTAGGAAACTGGCCCCTCGTTTTGTGGGTCCGTTCCCTGTTGCTAAGGTGGTCAACCCGGTGGCAGTAAGACTGAGACTACCCAAGCCTTTGAGGGTGAACCCCACCTTTCATGTTTCTAAGATCAAGCCAGTCAGGCAATGTGACCTTGTTCCCTCTCCCAGGGCTCCGCCTCCTGCCCGTTTCATAGATGGGGGCCCTGCCTACACGGTCAAGCGGCTGTTGAAGTCTCGTCGGAGAGGGCGTGGACTACAGTATCTGGTGGACTGGGAGGGCTACGGCCCTGAGGAGCGGTCCTGGGAGCCTGCTCGATTTATCTTGGACCCTGATCTTGTCGCCCAGTTTCACCGGGATAACCCTGATCAACCTTCCCGGTCGTCTGGAGCCGCCCGTTAGGACGGGGGTACTGTCATGGTTCTGGATCCCTCCACTGTCAGCTGAGCTAATTAGTCAATTGACTCCACCTGAGCAGCTGTCTTCTTAAGGAGCTGCAGACCTGCAGTGGAGGTTGGATTGTACTATCA